>CM023481.1:75137620-75655120 GCA_013339685.2 Hyalomma asiaticum | reverse complement strand
ACAATGTGTAAAACAGGTCACGAACTAACGGCGAAATGTGTTAAGTACGCTTGCTGTCGCCAACGAAAGGAGCGCTTATCTGGGTGGGCTCCATCGGCGCAGAGGTCTCATCGCCGGCCTGTGGACTGGTGCTTTGTTAGAAACTCGGATGGCGACCTCGAAGTCGCCGTAGCTCACGGAATCTCCCCGGTCATTGCTGCTCGCATCATGCTTTCGCAAAGACCACATCCTCTCTCCGAGGTTGGAGAGCCGAACGGCCAGGATCGCACGAGGGATCGCAAACGAAGCTTACTACTTCACACGGAGGAAGGTCTTTGCCTCTCTTCGAGTCTCTCGAATCTCCGAAATTCGGCCCCGAGATGAGTTTTTCTCCCGCACAGCCCCGCCTCACCAGGGCGTCTATCCAATGGTTGGCTACGGCAACGTCGCCGGTAGAAAACGCACCAGTTCAACCCGCCGTGCGACTATTGTTTGGGACTCGCCTCCACAGTGTAACGCAGTACGAGCTCCTCTCCAAAAATATAGAAAGCAAGATGTAAACGTACAAAAAACTTGGCATTCGGACAGGACGTCGGACAGCCTAACGGGCGACACTTGCGTACACATTACCACCGCTTCCATTCCGAAACACTCCAGGTGCAAGCAATTTGGCACGGTCTAGGCGCCCTCACGCTGGAGAGAGAGATGACAGGCGGAAGGCAGGGAGGTTAACCGGAAGGAAAATATCCAGTTTGCTACCCTGCACTGGGGAAGGAGTGAAGGGAGACAGAAAGGAAGGGAAAAAAGAGTAAAGGGAGAAAGAGAGAGGTCAAATCGCGCGCACACACAAGCACGGCAGTGTCAGAGACGGTTCACGAGGCCCGTTGCGCGCAAGAACTTGAGCACAGCCTTCGTGGCTTTCTGCTGCGAGACTCTATCGTTCCGGCATTCCAATATGGTTAGCTCAGACAGCGGTCGACCATCAAGGCGTGACTATTCTGCGGCAAGAGACTGTCGCTGGGAGCAGTGCCCAGGGCAATCGCAGAGGACGTGCACAATCGTTTCCTCGCTGCCGCAGTGAACACAGGCAGCACTGTCTTCCAGTCCAATGCGATAGCCAAAACCTCTTGTGAATGACGTGCCTAGCCACAGGCGGCAAAGTACGGTCGTTTCAGAGCGGGTAAGCCCACGCGGAACTCGAAGTTGTAGTGAAGGGTCGAGGCGGTGTAGACGGGTATGCAGACGACCAGGAGTGTTCCACTGCGCTATAGCCATATAACGCGCAAGCGAGCGAAGTTTTCTTACTGCATCCGTTCTTGACAGTGGGATGGCTTGCAGCCCTCCAATTTCGTGAGCATGTATCGCAGCATTATCTGCGTGCTCCTTGCAGCACAGAGTGGCCTGATAGCCACTGAAACGTGATGTCATGGCCTTTGTCGGTTAATTGATGATAGAGCTGTCGTGTTTGAAGCACTAATTGGTCTTGCGGCCCGCTACGCAAGGCCAATAATAGGCACTGAAGGGCTGCCTTAGAATCTGTAAAGATGGCCCATTTCTTTAGTGGCTCCCCATCGACCACGCAAAGTGCGGTGCGTAGTGGCTCAAGCTCCACGGCAGTCAATGTTGTGCCATGATACGTCTTGAACAGTACCTCTACGGCTTTGGCAGGGAAGGTCACAGCTCCTGCAGATCTGCCTGCTGCTGTTGAGCCATCATTGTAAAGCTGAAGGTTATTCCTGTAGTCCTCATGTAGCATTAGCAGAGACAGCTGTTTTAAAGCCGACGATGAGAGTTCCGCTTTCGTCCGAATCCCTGGCACTGTCAGCCGGACCTTTGGACGGGCCAAACACCAGGGAAGCGTCGGAAGTCTCTCAGCAGGAGTGTAATTCTTTGGGAGACACTCGCGGCATGCCGATAGCCTCTTACAAAAAGAAGCACCGGGCCGGTCTTCTGGAAGCGAGGCGAGGTGATGGGCAGGAGCACGAGCAAGGTGTCGAATATGTGTGTCCTAGACACCTCCAAAGCGATGTGAGTGGTGGCAGGAAGGTCTTTGGCAATCGCCATAGTATCTGCTGTTGAGGTGCAGTGTGGCAATCCGAGGCAGATTTTGAGTGCCGGCCCTGAGCGCTCTCGAGTGTGCGTAGATTACCTTTACAGGTGTCAGTCAGCACCGGTAAGCTGTATCTCAAATATCCGAGAAAGAGCTGTTGTTGTTTTGTGGAGTTTTACGTCCCAAAACCAGTTCTGATTATGAGAGACGCCGTAGTGGAGGGCTCCGGAAATTTCGACCACCCGGGGTTCTTTAACGTGCACTGAAATCGCACAGCACACGGGCCTCAACATTTCGCCTCCATCGAAATGCAGCCGCCGCGGCCGGGATTCGATCCCGCGACCCTCGGATCAGCAGCCGAGTACCTTAGCCACTAGACCACCGTGGCGGGGCCCGAGAAAGAGCGTCTTGTATAGGTGCAACATGGCGTTCACTGACGTACCCCACGTTTTCCCTCCGAGGAAGCGGTGGCCGTCAGGAGCTTCTTGAGACCGGCCCCATGGGGACTCCAGCAGAGGTCTCGATCGGTGGTTACTCCCAGGAACCTGTGCGTCCTAGCGCAACAAATATTTTGCCCCTTGATAGATATGGTATATGCTGTCATTGGCTTTCGCGTGAAAGCGACCAGAGCCGATTTTTCAGGCGAAATTTCAAGGCCTTGTTCATTAAGGTATGCCGATATCGAAGTCGCTGCTTTTTGGAGCCTCGCGCGTATCTGGGGACGTGTGACGCCTGACGTCCAAACACAGATGTCATCAGCATAAATCAATACCTGTACACAACCTGGTATGCGTTCCACGAGACCAATCATAACTAAGCTGAATAATGTGGGGCTCAAGACACCCACTTGAAGAACTGCACGGTGTGTGTAGTGCTGAGAGGTCGGCCCATCGTCGGTTTGCACAAAGAAGGATCTCATAAGTAGGTAGGCACGAATCAAGCGGTACGCTCGGCCACCAACACCGACGGACTCAAGGGCGTCGAGTATGGCCTCGTGAGAAACGTCGTAAGCTCCTTTTATGTTATCAACTGGTTCTTCAACGTGCGTTGAGTGAAGAAGCGCACCCGAACTCGCGTGCCGGCGTTGCGCGCGCGCGATGCACGGCCCGGCGGAGCAGGGTCTAAAGCCCCTCCAAGGACCCTGACCCTGCTAAAGCCCCTCCTTGGAGGGGCTTTAGCAGGGTCAGGGTCGCATCGCCCCCCTCCAAGCAGCGGCGAGAGGCAAGAACTAGACCCGATGCGAAGGCCGTAAGAAGCGAGCGAGCGCGCGCGCAGTCTAGCCCGGCCGTGCCGTGGCGACATAGGGCCCCGATATCCTCACTGAGGTCGCCCGCCTCGGCTGTGCTAGCCTCTGTAATAGAGCGTCGGCGACTCGTGTGTACGCCGCCAGATGCCGCGACGATACCGTTGGCTGAAACGAAGGCGTACGTTGTAGAAGCACGTTGTTCGCAGCTAGGTTTTGAAAATTATGTGCACATGACTGGTTCGGGGCCAATCAGCGGCCTCCCATTCCATCGGTCGATGGCGGGGACGTTTGAAAACGCCTTTTGGCGAGCCGCTGAGATCTTTTGCGATGCACATGTTGAAAACATTATTGTAAATTCCACACTTTACGCACTGCGCTGAAATCGGCCCTCAAATGAGCATAATGACTCGCTCTACTGGATCACCGTGTTTGCACAAAATCGTCAAAACCGTTTCAGGGTCCCTTTAACTTCATCTGAAAGAGTTCGAAGAGCAGATATACGCGAAATGTAGTATATAAATCGTTACTAGAATAAACTCAGTTTCAAAGCTCCGCCGGAGAGGCGGTCCGCGTGAATAAACTCAGTTTCAAAGCTCCGCCGGAGAGGCGGTCCGCGTGGCGGTCGCGAGAACTAGTGGCGCTGTAGTCACGTCTTGCGTCTGCCGTTGGCTCCCGCCACCGGCGCCTGTTGTGATGGCACAGTCAACATGCACGTGGGTTGCAGCAACTGGTACGCTTTGTTCACTCGTAATTTTTGGAACTGTTTTTGCCCATGCGAAGTGCCTTGGACGAAGACATACGTCGTGTACGACGTCTAGCGAGGAGCCACAGGATCATTTACGCGGGGTATGCCGACTTGCTTTGCGCCGGGGTGCAAGAGCGGAGTGCATCGTTGCAGACACTGCAACGATTGCAGACACCACAACGAGACCCCGGTTCCCGCCACTTCGGACCACCAAAAGGCCCTA
Organism: Hyalomma asiaticum; assembly: GCA_013339685.2. Taxonomy (NCBI): domain Eukaryota; kingdom Metazoa; phylum Arthropoda; class Arachnida; order Ixodida; family Ixodidae; genus Hyalomma; species Hyalomma asiaticum. Next base: position 75,650,877 of record CM023481.1, on the reverse strand, counting down.
TGGAATTCAGAAGGCGGGAGCAAGCTTAACATCGCCAAGTTGAAAGCTTACTCCTAAATGCAAACTCTGCGACCTTCATTTTGAGCATAGCAACATTATAAAATGCTACCGTCACGTTTTTGCTGGGCAATAAGTTTTGGGGGATCTTGGTACGCTTGTTCGCAGCACTTCCACCCCATATATCTAAGCCGAAATGTTCATGATAAAGGCGCAGATCCCCGAAAAAACGCATGGCGTCCCACGAAAGCCCAGTGCCCATCTCGTCGGAGAAGGAGCCGTCAGAAGTAGAACAGCAAGACGAACGACAAGCAACTACCAACACTGCCGGGACATAGAATTGCCCTCGCATCACATTCACATTCGATCACTTGTCAACTGTCACGCTGCATTCAAAGCAATGGCTTTTTGAGTGTTTTTACGACGAGATAACGAACAGTAAATGTTGAATAATTTACACTCGCCGGCTCGTGAACGGGGACTTGCTTGTACAAAAAACAGTTGTAGTTGATGAGCAGTTCAACTGCGCAGTGAAGAGCTACAGAACTCAACGCAAACAGCTGTCGTACGGTATAAGCTGTGCTGCGGGCATGGAACATCTGCTCTGCGAAGTTGACAAGCTGAAGGCGTATGAACAGTAGCGACAGAGTACGCGCAAAAAGCTGCTTGGTTCTCACGTCACGCCCCATCTGCCCGAATTGTTTAAGGCACTGTAGAAAGGAGTCACTGCAGAGACCAGCGAAGGCATACCATTAAGAATCTTAAGATGAACAATCTCAGAAGAACGTTGCTTAGGGTCACAACAGCTTGCGAGAAGCAGGAGAAACAAATCATGGAACTGAAAGGAGTTATAGAAACGACCTCGGAGGAGTGCCTGAACAAGCAGCTAGACTGCCTCCCACCACTCGAAAAGGTGACGGCTGCAACTGCATTTCGCAAAATCGAAGCAAAAGCACCGTGTCGAATGTGGTACGATGCAGAACGGTTGCAGGATGCAGAACTGCGTGCTTGTACGGATTGCCAGCCCACGGGCCTTCAGGCTGCTGATAGACCTGAACGTGATACCACTGCCAACCACGAGCCGGCTGGCACAAATACTGAAGGGCATTCGATGTAAATATGGATTTGAAGCCATCTGTCTGGAAGCCATACAACGTCAAATGAGCTTGGGGACGCTTGTTGGTGAAATGAAGCTCAGGCATTCTTACGAGTTCAACAAATGTACCTACAAAGTAGGCGGCTTTGTTGATTACAGTGGAATCGTGAAGGAGGGAACAGCTGCCAGTTAGCCGACCATGCGTTAGTGTTTATGTTCGTGCCCATGTTTGAAGGATGGGTACAAGTTTTGTCACAAAGGGCGCCGCTCCTGGCCTTGTGTTAGCCGAGATTGTGCTCGAAACCGTTTTCCAGCTGCACGTGGTGAGCGACGGTTTCGGGAATAACAAGTCCATGTGGCAACAGTTTGGCGTTAATGGTGTCATTTCAGACACCAGGAATAAAAGTTAAACACCGATGCTATCCAATGAGCAATGCATGCGGGTCGATGCATACAGACGGTCTTATGCATATCCACTTAAGCAGTGCACATATGGGATGCGAGAACGTCGACTGGAAGGATGATAAATGTTTAACTTTCGCAATAGTACTAGAAAGCCGCCGTGCGCAAATGCGCGGCAGACCGCCGCTGTGCTCCGTCGTAGCAGACGACGCGCCGAGAGTAGCGGAAGACTAAAGCCCCTCCAAGGAAAGTAGCGCCATTCATTGTCCTTTTCTCCACCTCGCTCTCCCCGGCGTTTGCTCCCCGCCACCTGCTGCGTCCCGACCTCTTCCGCTCCCCGATTGGCCGATTCGTGTCACGTGGAAAAAGACGAGCACTCCTTCGTAGTTTTTAAATGCGAAGCATTTCTTAGCGAACTTCGGCGAGTTTGAGCGTCTGTCTGTCTGTCTGTCTGTCTGTCTGTCTAGACGCCTACGATTTTGTGCTCTCCTGGCCGTTTTGCTAACTGGATGTTCACGAAAATTGGTATGCCACATCATGACTACATGACGAACATAAATGACAGGTCATAACATGAAAATCATGATATGCATGTCATGAGCGGCATGATTTACATGCCACGGTCTTGGTGCTCTCCTGGCCGTTTCGCTAGTGGGATGCATGCGAGAATTGGTATGGCACGGCATGAGTGCCTGACAAACATAAATCACACGTCATAACACGAAAAGCATGACATGCGTGTCATGAGCGGCATGATTTACATGTCACGGTCTTAGTGCTCTCCTGGCCGTTTCGCTAATGGGATGTATGCGAAAATTGGTACGCAACAACATGACTGCATGACGAACATAAGTGACAGGTCATAACATGAAAAGCATGACATGCATGTCTTGGGCAGCATGATTTACATGCCAGGCGTTTCGTTAATGGGCTGTATACCAAAATTGCTATGGCACAACACGACAGCATGACGAACGTAAATGACAGGTCATAACATTAGAATCATGACACGCGTGTCATGACCGGCATGATTTACATTCCATGGTCCTGGCGCTATGCTGCCGTTTCGTTAATGGGATGTATACGAAATTTGGTTTGGTACAACACGACTGCATGACGATCATAAATGACAGGTCATAACATGACAATCGTGACATGCGTGTCATTAGCGACATGATTTACATGCCACTCGTTTCCTTAAAGGGGCCCTGCGACACAAATTGAGCAGGCCGTTTTTATCACTGATTCTAGAACTTGCTCGCGGGGATGTCGCAGAGAGTAGAAACGCCGAAAGCAAAGTGGCTGTAATTTTATTTCAGCGAACAAACCGCCCAAATTCGCCTCCCGTTTGAACTGAGGCGACACACAACGGATATTTTTGTTACAGGAAGTGACATGAGTGACGACATTGGCGGGGCCAGGCTTGACGCTCCAAGGATAGTGTGGTCGATATAGTGTGGTCGATAGGGTTTTAGCTGTTTTTGAAAATCGTTCTAAAGGTCTCAACTTCACCTATCAGCTGCCATTGGATGGTTGCATTCAGTTTTTAGATGTGCATATGCGTTTTACTGATAACCATGTTTGCTGGGCGTATCAGCCCCGCTCTAAAAAGTAGCTTTTAAGCTATAGTTCGGCGCATTCGAAGTTGGTCAAACGTGGCATAGCGATGAACTGTCTGCGCGGCTCTCTACAGAAGTCTTGTCGGCACAGGGTGGCGGACAGCGTGCAAGCGCAAGTGTCCCGCTTGGCAGACGCAGGGTTCCCACGTGAACTGGTGGCCTCTGTTGCTGAAAGCCTTCTCAAAGAAGTTAAGAGTGGTGCACGCCCATCCTCAAAGGAAGACCGAAGCCGACTTAGTACTCGGCGGGTAGGGGTACCCTACATTCATCAGCTGACGCATCGCTTGAAAAAAGTGGGCAAATGCGGTGTTGATGTGCTCTGCACTGCACCGGGTAAGCTGATGCGGATGTGCCCTGCTGTGAATGAGGTTAGAAGGCAAGAATGCACAAAAAAGAGGCATGACACCAGTTTTGGTTCCTGTGTTACAGGTGTCATTTACAGAATCCCGTTGTCTTGCGGAAAATGTTACGTGGGACAGACGGGGCGCTGTTTGAATGACCGGTTAAGAGAGCATCGGGCAGCGGTTTCGTCGGTTGCCGCGGGGGGCCACTTGGCCGATCATTGGAAGCGGTGTGGGTGCGCCGCGGTATTTCGTGCAACTCGGGTGTTGGGAAGGGGTCATGACCAGTTACGACGTGAGATCTGTGAGGCCATGAATCTACATAGGGAGGCAGACAGGTGTGTAAGTGTGCCCTCAAGTGCCCTAACGAAAAAGGAGATTGGCTTCCTGGAAGGGCGCATGCGCGACGCGTAGCTTGGCACGTGTAGCTTCTGTGTGGGCAGAATGGTGACGTTTCTTCAGATTAGATTGTTTTTTACACTATATGTGTCACATGTCCAAAGTAAAATTTCAGTTGAAGTCTAGCGGTCGTCCTGTGTGCTTCTTTATGTCCTTGTTTTTGTTCCGCTATAGTATGTTTTTAAGTCAAGACCAACTAGCCCAAATTTCAGCGTTAGCAGGTGAATAAGCCCGGGCTAGAGATTGAACCAGCAGCAGTCAGCGTGAACCCATGCGTGCCGCAGCGGGCTGCGTCTGCGTAAGGTGTGTCTGGGTCCTTTCCGTAGTGTTTGGCGAGTTTTCTGGCTCTGACGTCGCGACGAGGTCAGTGGTACACCGGACTCATGTTTTTCGGTAGAGGAGCGATATGAATTTGGGCACGGACCTGAGCAGTAAGGGGCACAAGTTCCTCATCACTGTATTGTGGTCGTACAGGATACCCTAGGCCACGTAGGAGCATGAAAAAAAGCGTGACACCTTTGGCAGTGCTGTTTGAGCATCCAACAGCGCAACAGTCTGTATCTTGCTGCTACCGATGGTGTCTTGCGAAATACGAAAAGCCTGCAGTGCTCACGTACAGCCCAAGCGACGCCATTACTGGCTCATGACGCCAGTAATGGCGTCGTTTTCCGGCGAAAGCGAAGGCGGCGGGGGAGACGTGTGCGATTACTGGTCACGTGTTGAGCATGGTCCAGTAGGGGAGCACAAAAAGGGGAAGAAGCGAGGGGATGCGTAGAGGGCGGGGACGAATTCCTTTCCTTTTTTGACAATGGTTCGCACTACGTCTAAAACATACAGGGACCTTACCGCGTAGCAAGCGGCAGCGCTGTATTCACCCTGGTGGCATCGGTGCGCGTGGCCTCACACCTTCCAGCCACCCTAAAGGCCGTTTCACGACGCAAAATCTCGGCGGTTCTGGATCCGCGACTAGAGCGATCGCGATTTTATTGCGATAGCAATTATATACAGTCTCTACAGGTGTTTGCCGTCGCCGTCATGTCCCGTATAAAGTCCAAATTGATAACAGCCCCCGCGCATCGTACCTTCTGCCCACGGGTAAAGGCACGTGGGCGAACGCGGCTGAAGCAGAGATCAAACGAGCCCTGCCCACCTCTGTCGCTCGGAGGGCGCGTGCGATAACATCACCCGCTCGGGAGGCCTTCATTGAAGGGATGAGGAAGCGCCCCGTCCGTATTTAACGAGCATGAAGAGAGAGAGTGTAGGGTGGGAGGGGGAAAGGGGGCTGCACTCCAGCAACAACTCGCGCTTGTACCCTTTCCCCCATCTCGCCCTTGTCCTGTGTTGCGCAACTTTTCTTACATTAAGTATGCACCAACTATCCCAGCAATGAGTTCTATTATACAACTGTGGACTCTGCGCGGTCGCCATCGCTGGCGCACGCGCCATCTCGGCAGCCATCAGACGTGCGGCGTACTGCGTAGCAGCGCCTTGATTGCGTGCTCCGTTCCAGGCGCCTCACATATAATCGCAACCCCAGCAATGCCTTCGACATGCAGCGCTCATGCAAATGCGTCTACGAGTGCCAGAAGGAGCGCACTCGCTTGATGCTGCTGTGCTGGGCCAAATTTCTCGATGGTGCAAAGTGCTCGCCGCTTAGTGCTGTCGTGCGGTGTGAAGCGCGGGCCAGACGACATCATAACAAGACTTAGCTCACAGCTCTGCGGGGCCGTTGTCTCTGCCGCTCGGCCGTCACATGGTACTTTACCCAACTGCATGCTTACTCAGTAAGCCGTTCATTACAATTTAGATTGCCCTAAAAGCTGCTATTCTGCCTTCGTATATCATGCATTGGTATCGCATTCATTGCTTCTGGCAAAACTTTTTATAAATGAAACGGCGATCGCAGTCGTCAACAGTGACGAGCAATCAACATGTTGGAATTTAGTCGCTGGGATTTCGACGTGCCGATTGGACCAATCTCCCTGTCGAAATTGCGCTGAGCGGTTCGCGAGCTATTGTGCTGTTCATTTTGACCATGGGGGTGAACTTTTTATGATCGGAGCCATGGATTACCGAATCTAGTACGTTGCGCTAATATTGACACGTGTAGGAAAAAATAAAGCCTCCTACTTCAGCATTCCTCCATTTGTACACGTTTATTGATTACATGCCAGTAGTGGGTCGTCTTATTGAGTGTGTAAAGGCGTTTACTGAACGCTTGCATAAGGGCTGACCGGTAGCTTGGTCAACAGCTCAAGCCACTAGCCCCGAGAGCGAGCGGCGAGCACGAGCAATCTGCGGTAGGGCCAGGCCCACTAGATGACACTGCACAGGATGTACCCCACTGTAGCCACAGTTACGCTCGGGGATGCAAAGGGAGCCATCCGGCGACCTAGCAGTTGGTTACTATGAGCGGATCATAGTAAGGCCTGAGACGTCCTACATTGACAATGTTGAAGACCGGTCGACGGGTTGTCACGCAGTTTACAGGTGATGCGCGTTCGACGACTCGAAAGGGACCTTCATAAGTCTTAGATGTGAGAAATTTGGCAAGCACCTGCGGCAATGCCTGTGTGTTACAAAAATATCGTTTTCGGGAAGTATTTTTTCATGAAATTTCATCTCTAAGAGCTGTGTCCCCCCCTTAATTCAACAATTTGAAATTGGGTATCACAGAAATGCTGTATTACCAGTTACTAGGAGAGCAATTGTCATCTGAGACAGATGTACGGAAATGCAACCAAATATGTAGACACTCATTCTGATGGCAATAGACTTAAAGGTGTGCTACGAACAATGGTAACAAACAGCACAATTTCTGCAGCAGGAGAATCACCATGGTATGTCTAGTATTTCAGTACAAAGGCTAGAAGCCATAGCATGACTGTCGGATACTTTAAGGGGAGGTGCTACTCGAAAATGAGTTTCTTTGAGGCACAAGTAGACTGTAATCAAAAGAAGAGGCGTGCAGGACACGGACAAAAGGAGAGCAGTGAACACCACGAACGCCGACTAACAACTGATGCACAGCACAGAGGCGAAAAAGAAAGAAGACACACAGCTTATCTGCGCATGCTCGGAATGGTAGCGCCACCTGTCAATCGGTTACACGTGCCGGTCTTCGCGATAGACAACTCCTAAGGCATTCTATCTCCTCTCTGTTTAAGCTAATCGACGGCTGACTCACGCATGCAGTTCCACTACTACTGATATGCCACGCCTCAACCGATAAACGCGTATCTTCGTTCTTATGCCTGTACAGGATCTCGGTTTTGTCTAACTCGGGCATGCAGCTACAGACCTGGCAGTGCAAGGATAGATTGGACGGCGTCCCACCTGATAGCGACCTTCTGTGTTCAATTAATCTTTGATTAATACAACGCGCAGTTTGCCCTACATAAAAACGTCCGCAGCTAAAAGGAATCTTATAAACCACACCCATGCGACAGTCGGTGAAATTGTTCTTGGCTAAGTGCTTAACCGGACAGATATCCGTTCGCTTCTTACCTTCCATCTGCTCATTTCTTCTATGCACGGCAGCACAAACCCTTCCTAACTTACTGGGAGCCGTAAACACAACATTAACCCCATATTTACTTCCCACTTAAGCCTGTGCGAAACTGCGTGGATATACGGAATACTCACGACCTTTTTCTTGTTAATGTTACTCTCTGCTACAGCTTTCGTTCCGGTCGAAATCGACTTCTTAAGACGCTCAGCTACTGTGGCTATGGCTAGTCTAGGGTAACCTGCACCTAAAATGTGGAGATAACATGCTGCACTTGCTCCATTTCCAACAAAAAAACCAGAGGTGCCTATTGTATACTGCAGATTTCCTTAACATGTATTTCAAATTAAAAAAAAAAAAGCCGCCCAAGCACTCTGTACAAATGTTTAACCGCCCCGCCACGGTGGTCTAGTGGCTATGGTACTCGACTGCTGATCCGAGGGTCGCGGGATCGAATCCCGGCTGCGGCGGCTGCATTTCGATGGAGGCGAAATGTTGAGGCCCGTGTGCTGTGCGATGTCAGTGCACGTTAAAGGAGTACTGACACGATTTTGCGGCGGCGCAAAATATACATTTTTCGTTTCCTAGCCATGTATTGTTAACGCCCTCCACACACGGGAGCCAGAAAACACGTACAAAATATTTTAATTTGGTTTTAAAGTTTTCGTCGCCCAGCACAGCAAGCCAGCCCCATTGCAATGGACACTACGATGACGTATGAACACGGGCTCTTAAAGATCGCCGAAATCGCTGTCAGAGTCACTGGACGACCGTGAAATTGGCGTTGTTTGCGTGCCTCAGGTGTAATTGACCAAAGACGACAGAGTTGCAGCGACGCTATGAAGAATTTCTGTCCCTACGTGACTCAGACGTCGTCCGACTATGTTGATACGTCACTAGGAAACCGCCCCCTCGAAAGCGAAACCGAAAGTCAGTTTTTAAGGGAGCCGTATTAAAAATATATTCATTGCGTTGCGGGGCACCATGACACTGTTCCTGGGGTTCTCCACGCCAGTGCTTTCATTTACAGCAACAATACGAGAATGTCAAAAATTCGTGTCAGTACTCCTTTAAAGAACCCCAGGTGGTCAAAATTTCCGGAGCCCTCCACTACGGCGTCTCTCATAATCAGAGCTGGTTTTGGGACGTTAAACCCCACATAACAACAAATGGTTAACCAGCGAAGGTGAAATGTGTGGCCCCGGTGTTTAGCAGTGGGTGCAACCCGACAGAGACGTCGCAGCCGAAGCCAAAGTGCCGCTGGAGAAACTCTTGCCGAAAGCGGGCGTTCGCTCCAGCGAACGCGCTCCCGCAATCATCACGTCGACGCTGTTCTGCCCGCAACGCCGTTTCTTCGGCGCGCCGTTGTTGCAAGCATTTGACATCGCTCGTAGGATCCGTGGCTTACCCATGTGAAAGCTCAGTCGAAACTGATGCGCACATGCTCGGTGCCACCGCTGCGACGGGATGGATGACGTCACTCACGGCCCAGCCAGTGGCGCGTGAGCTTGGGTACGACGCTCAGAACGACGTAACTGATAGCATAGCCAATGGAGGCTGCTCGTGACACAGATGCCGAGCGGTTTTTCGTTCCTCCTAGCCATAGACAGTGGAACCCCGTTCATACGTTTTTCAGCGGACAGGGGGGGGGGGGGGGGGAAGAAAACGCAAGAGTGAGGAAAGCTCCCAAAATGAATGAGAACAGGGCCGCTTTGATTTCAAACAATCTATTTCAGCAAGGTGAGCCATCTAGGTCGCCGACCGATAATCCGGACAGCCGCGCGGTACCGCTAGTGCCAACATAGGCTTATTGTGTTAAAACGGGCCGATATTTCGGACGGTTTCTAGCTCTAAATTCGATAAATCGGACTACGGTTTAGTTGCAGCGTGACGTGCCAATTTTGGAGGCAAGTCACCTCGTCACTGCGATCACCGCATCCTGTTCCGGCACCCCGCGCGTGGTTTGTGATTGCGAGTACGGCTGGTTGGCTGGTCGCGTCGGGTCCGCGGTTGCTCGATAGCGCTTTCACGTTCCGTCTTCAGTGTTTGTTTACCGTATTTACCCGCATAATTTGCGCCCTCGCATAATTTGCGCACCTCTGACATTTAGCCAGCAATAAAAAAAAAAAAATTCCTCGTATATTTTGCGCTCGCCGTCCGGCCCGAACCAGCTCGCCGGCGAGCGCACGGCCAGACTTTGGACAGCTGCGCGGCCGCGCCCCTCGCTGCGCGGGCGAGCACGGTCATACGCAAAAGGGGCTGCGAGTGCGATGTTCCCTTTTCCGATTCTTTTCTCCGGAAGTCCCCAGAGCCCAGAGTACGGTTGCTAGAATAAAAGCACTCGAGTGGGGGCGACGAAAACGGCTGAAGCAGGGATCAAACGCGCCGGGCCCATCTCCGTCGCTCGGAGGCGATAACATCACCCCTATCGGATCGCCTGCAGTCGAAGCGGGGAGGAAACGCCCCGCCCGTCTTTAACGAGCACGAAAAGACGCAAAGGCGGGATGGGGGGTGGGGAGTGTCGCTCGGCTGCCGAGCGATCGCATGGCTGCCGAGATAGCGCTGGCGCTATCTCTGCAGCCATCAGCGGGCGGTAAAATCAAAATAGCGATGCCCGGGCGGGTACGGCGCGCCAGGTTGCGACGCATCATGCGGGAACACGCCCACAGTTGCGACGTAGCAGCGGAGTTTGCAATACATGGGACCCTATGGGAGCTTGCCGGGACCGATGAAAAACAACGTAACAGCCGGGAAAACGCAGCAGTGAGGAACGTAACAGCGGGGTTCCACTGTACAGCTTTCGCTGTAAAAATCTGTAATACATAATCAAAATTCTGTATAAACATCAACATTCCATGTTGTGCGGAGATACTTTGTGCAAAATTTCATAAAGACTTGCCAATATTAAGTGCCTGAAAGATTGTGCACACCATCCAGACAATTTTTATATGTTGTGTACTATCTTTCAGGCACTTAAAGTTGTCAGACATTAAAGAAATTTTGTACAGAGTATCTCTGGACAGCATGGAGTGTTGACATCTATACAGAATTTTGATTCTTTTACAGAATTTTTTGTTCGTACTTGAAATGCATCCGTTGGATTTCAGACGTACATTGACATGAAAATCGAGGCATGTGGAACCTACACACATGAAATGCCATTATCTGCATGAAATTGGAGTATCTTCGGCAATTAGTTGCCACCACGGTATCACAGTGTTAAAATAGAGGGCAATGTGCTGGTGAAAAGCTCAGATGAGCTTCTTCGTATTGGTGTGAAACTGGAAAATCTTGATGTGACCAGACTCTCCTGACAAAAGAGAACACTATTTAACCTACAAGAAGTGCTACGGATCCTTCATGCCCCGCCACAGTGGTCTAGTGGCTATGGTACTCGGCTGCTGATCCGAAGGCCACGGGATCGAATCGCGGCCGTGGCGGCTGCATTTCGATGGAAGCAAAACGTTGAGGCCCCTTGTGCTGTGCGGTGTCAGCGCACGTTAAAGAACCCCAGGTGGTCGAAATTTCCGAAGCCCTTTACCACGGCGTCTCTCATAATCAGAACTGGTTTTGGGACGTTAAACTCCACAAAATAAACAACAGGGATCCTTCAGAAGCCAAACAAGAAAATCTACAAGAAAGTAACAAAGCGAAATCATGTGAGTGGTCTTAACTAAAAGACTTGTGGGTTGACAATTTTGGTGCAGTCAGAATTTTTTAAAAATTTGAGATGTGTACTGACCCCTGGTTGTGAAAAGATACTTGACTGCCTGGGCTGCTCCAAATTTGACTTTTTGAGCTCTTAAGACATCGTGTTGTTGCGAGCTGCTCCAAAGCAAGGTTCTCCTGCTCCAAAATGAACATTTTGCTGCTCCAAAAACTGCTCCTAAGTCTGTTTCTGCTGTCTCACTCCTGCGTGAAGTGCAACTATATGTTGTTTCATTTGTGAAATCCTACAGACCAATTTAATACGAGTTGGTCAGGAGCACACACGCACATACTTTTTCACCTTCGAAAAAACACTATTTAATGCCGATTTAATACAGCACTAAGCACAACACTAAACATTAGCACAGCACTAAGCAAAACACAGATGGCTACGACATCGAGCCATCTGTGTTTAGTTCAGTAGTGCTGCCAGACAAAGCAATGCTTTCTGGAGTTTCCAATACATGCTGTACACAGTGGCAAGATTAATTCATTACACATTAGGAACAAGTCTGTCCCACATAAATGTTCACATGCAGTAGCTTATTTTATACTCATAGTTCACTTAATTTGCAAAGCTGAAATATGGTACAAGCAATGTGCTTCGCTCATAATGCAGCCACAGCAGGTATGTGATCGTTTATGTCAAAGTGTACTTTGTACACTGTATTACGAGTGAGCCTCACATAATATATAGGCCAATCTTTTCTTCACACTTACTGTGAGAAGGGAACACTGTAGGAACGGCATCTGGTCGCAATTTCCTTTAAACATCCTGTCTCCTCTTTTCAAAGTTGGAATCTTCGAAATGAGCCTGGAATAACAGAAGGCCAGATTGATTTGAGCATAACCATGAATGGTTATTTGGTAAACCAATGAAACAAAGCAGTGAGCAAGACGCATAAAAAAGAAAATACCAGATGTACTAGCTTGCAAGTGAGCACTGGACTGTTCTAATGTATCATGTCCAACTGACGAAAACTAAACCTTATTGCTTTGCCTCCCCAGTCGACCCCGAAGCACATTCTCAAATCACAGATTATAATAATAATAATAAGTGATTTATTTCAGACACAGAGTGAGTCTTGGATGACAAGGCAAAAGGCAGAACATTGTCTGCCTGACTAAGGCCTTGCCACCCATACGTTGCTCCAACAGTGCGGCAGCATGCGGTGGCATAGAACACAAAAGGATACATAAAGTTTGGGCAATAGAGCAACAAACATAAATATGTTACATAATATGTTACATAAATATGTTACATAAATATGTTACATAAATATGTTACATATGTTACATACTAACAACAACTAACTGCAAGAGACCAAATATTTGTCATATGCTTATACAATTTGTAATAACAAAATGTTTTACAAGCATAAAGTGCACTGACCAATGTAAGCAAAATTAAAAAGATAATTAAGCATACAGCACTGACAAAAACGATATGCCCAAAAGAAGAAGACCTGCAATGAATTCCAGTCACTAACAGAAAGGAAGTACCTCTTCATGGCATCTTTAAAAGGACTTAACGACTTGCAGTTATGCGCAATACTGATAGTACAGGGATGTGCATTTATAAAGGGAGGGATTAAGTAGGTAAGCTGTTGAGTACCGTATAATGTTCTACGAAAGGGTAATCTAAACTGGTCGTGCCTAAAATTGTATTGCACAGGTGTTAGTTGAAAGGTACCTTTGAAGAAAAAGGGTCCATTCTTCTTGGAGTTCACTTTCGTATGATATAGTGCGAGCACTACAGGATAACTATCAAGGTCAGTAATTTTTAAAAGGCCATGTTTAAGAATTACATTGGCCGTATGATCCCGGTTATCCAAGGTTTTCTATTGAGCGAACTGCTCGCTTCTGAAGGATTAGGTAGCCGATTCAGATTGTGATTGGCATGTTGGTTCCCCATATCAGTAGGCAAGTAACTACAGGTGAGATTGAATTAATGCGTGATACAAACGACGTTTTAACCAAACGGGCACAAAGTGCCTAATCCTTCACAGCTTGAACACGGCATATATATATATATATATATATATATATATATATATATATATATATATATAATATAAGCCTGAACCAGCATGCTAATAGTAAACGTGTGACAATATTTTACAGTGCTAACAGTGATGGGAATGGCCAAGAGCAGTTTGGGTGGGGTACATTTTGTAGCACAAATAATGGCAATTTGTAACAGCAGATCTAAGTTTACTAGCCTCTTGCCAAAGCAAAAATAACAGCATAAGAGCTGTTTTAGCATTCTTATTAGAGATAATACAGGGCAAATTTAAGCACTGAACTAGGATGTGTAAAAGGACAGAAAGTTGAGCGAGTTGGTAAGGGTCCATAGCACAGAGCAAGAATTCTTGAGGAGGGGAAACAGCGCTGGCTCGGGCGGCGCGATAAAGTCACGCCGTAGGGCACCGCGCCGATGTGCCCTCTGTCGTGCGAGTCATCTCGCGGAGAAAGGAACGCACGTCGCGCTGTCCGCGGAAGCTTGCCGGTTTAATGTTTCAAGGCCAACCGGAGCCGATTCATCACAGTGGATGCTTTTTTTGCGCGCCTTCGGTGGCTGCAAATTATCTGAATGAAAAGAAAGTGTCGCATACACAACAATTACCTGCATAGTACCTCCTGTGGAAGGCGGCATGTATAATTCTTTTACTGTATAACGCGAGCTCGTTTGGTTAGGTAGGCACAAGAACTATCGGTGCAACGTAGTTTCTTTTCCTTCAACTACCCATACGCCATTGCTTGCTTCTTTATTGTTCAAGGCAATGGACTCGTGGTAAAGGGACTTGAGAGGATGCACCATCTCATTTTTTTTTCATCGTGGCAAGCAGCGAACATATTTGTGTCTTAATTGACAACTGCACATTCTCCGCACTTCACGACAGGTCCGGTGGCCCGTGTGCTTCCTTTTTTTTTTGTGCGAACAGAAAACAGGTAGCTGAACCAGCGGTTTATCCGGAATTTCATTTTTTTAGGGGTGTCGTATTACCCATGGCGTAACCAGTAGCTAGGGGATGTGGATACGAAGTCATTGCTTATCTGAGGAATTTTTAGGGGGATGTGAGGATACAGCGGGGGCTGTAGGGGGAGTGTTAAGAGGGGTAGAGGAAGGCGGGGGGTGTAAATCTCTGGCTGAGACAGCGCGGAAATATTAATGGCACGGCATCTAGTTACAATACAAGCTGTTTCGGTTTGTCGAAGCCTTCGCCACCAAGCTCGCTTTAACATCGACACATATGACTGGCCGAGAAACGCTTCTCGCAAACATAGTCATGGGGCATGAGTCCTTGGTCTTTCCTTAGTATTGCACGAGCGTACACCTCCAATTTCACTGAGCCACTGGGAATTTTGAAAGTAATCAGTTTCATCTTGCAGGATGAGCCGATGTTAAGGTTTGGCACAACACGTATTGCTGCCCCTAAAACGGCACTGGTGGCAATACTGAACAGCGCATGCCTTTGTTGCAGCACGAAAACCGCGCGCAAAGTTTGAGGAGCCGCCCCCGCAGCACGCTGCAGAATCCCGTGAGAGACCTAGGGTCAAAAGATCACCAAGAATACGCGCAGCTTTCACCCCATTTCTTCCCAAGACTATTTACCCATGCGTGCTCGCAACACGCCAGCGAGTAACTTCCAGCGGCATGCGTCGTCTGCTCTGGAGTGACTGCAAGCAGCTCGTTGCAAACGCTGCGCGGCATGTAATTCGGCCAACATTTATTGCGAACTGCAGCTAAAATGTCCGTCACTCTTGTTTATTGACGCTGTAGACTGAAAACTGAGAAAATTTACAACATATGAAACGGTAACGCGATTATTGTGCGGTCGCGCCCATAGGGTGACATGTAAACAACGGCAACAGGCCGAAAGTGTCATCTGTCGTGATGCGCAGAAAACTCAACTTCCTCCTCGCCCAAGCGTTACATTAACGGGCCGCCGCCGCTCGCTGCCGTGGCATAGCAGTTTCTCCTCCTCAGATACTTCTTTCACCGTGGTCCATAGTCAGAAGAGGCGTGCAAGGCACGGACACAAGGGGAAGAAGTGAAGAACATGAATGGCAACTATCAACTGAAGCAGAGCACAGAGGCGAAAAAGAAAGACGCAAAAGTTATCTGCACATGCTCAGGAACGGTAGCGCAACCTGTCAAACGGTTACACGTGCTGGTCTACGCGATAGACAACTGCTGAGGCTTTCTATCTCCTCTCTGTTTAAGCTAATCAATGGCTGACTCACGCACGCACTTTCACTAATACTGATATGCCAGGCGTCGACCATTAAACGCGTTTCTTCATTCTTATGTCTGTACAGGATCTCGCTTTCGTCTAACACTGGCGTGCAGTTACAGACCTGGCAATGCAAAGATAGATTAGATGGAGTTCCACCTGATTGAGACCTTCTAGGTTCAATTAATCTTTGATTAATACAACGTGCAGTTTGCCCTACCTAAAAACATCCGCAGCTAAAAGGAATCTTGTAAAACGCAGTCGGTAAAATTATTTTTGGCTGTGTGCTTTACCTGACAGATATCTGTTCTTTTCTTTCCTTCCATCAGCTCATTTCTTCTATGCACGGCAGCACAAACCCTACCTAACTTATTGGCAGCCTTAAACACAACATTAAACCCATATCTACTTTCCACTTTCTTAAGCCTGTGCGAAAGTGCCCAGATATATGGAACACTCGCAACTCTTGTTAATGTTACTCTCTGCTACAGCTTTCGTTCCGGTCGAAATCGACTTCTTCAGATGCTCAGCTACTGTGGCTGTGGCCAGTCTAGGGTAACCCTGCTTCTAAAAGGCGCTCGACCTGCGCAGTAAAGCTAGATCAAATGGTGCACGCACGACTTCGATAGGGCTGACTTTAAACAGGACAAGGTTATTCCGTTTTTTACTACTTTCGAATGCTTGGAGTCAAAGTTTAACGACTTAGATGCTCTAGGGGAATACTGCCTACACATGTGATTCTGCTCAAATGACAATTAGATACAGTAGAACCCCGCTCTTACGTTCCCGGCTGCTGCGTTTTCCAGGCTGTTATGTTGTTTTCGGCCGGTCCCAGCATAGCTCCCATAGGATTCCATGCATTAGGGACTCCGCTGTTACGTCGCAGTGTGGGAACATTCCCATATGTTATGTTGCGAATCGACGCTCCAAGCGGCCACTGCCGATGGCAATATTAACTTTTCACGTAGCTTGACTCTGCTTGGCTGTATTAGCTGCACTATGGGCGACACCCATTACGTTTCCAGCTTCCACCAGCAAAATTATGGCACAGCTGTGCAAACTGTTTGTGACGGAATCGCGTACAGTGATTACGTTTTCATCGATGATGTCGTTGTCACCTCCGAGGTTTTCTCTGTCGACGAAATCATAGCAGAGTATGCCGATGCGTGCACTGAAAGCGCTAGCACTGAAATAATATTGTGTACCGATCACCACTTCTCTCATTTTTCCATTTTTCCTGTTTCTCGGCTCTTACGTTTCCTGGCTCTTGCGTTTATTTTCTACGGTCCCGTGAAAAAATATCAGGGGTTCTACTGTATCTAGAAATTGTATAATGTTTCTCTCAGGCAGTTCTTTCGTAAACCTTAGACCATGTCCATGAAGTTTAAGTTGATCGCTTACAAAGGTGACGGGGGACGGATTCAAAATAATCCTTACTACAAAAAGTTAAGTAATTGTCAGCATACCGAAATACCCTGATGATGTGGTCACCTAAGGCCTCTTTAAGCGGCAGTCAAACTTGCTCAAGTAAAGATCACTTAAAATAGGGGCGACTTTTGAACCTATACAAATCCCCGATTTCTGCACAAACATGCCTTCTCTGTATCCAACCAACGTTGACGTTAAGTACATGGAAAGAATGTCTAGAAATGTACCTATGGAAACTCCGCATATATCTATGAAACCGGACTCTTGCCCTTGTTCTTCAATACATTCTTTCACACAATTTAACAAACCATCATGCTGCAACGAGTAATACAAATTTTCTACATCCATGCTAAACGCTGTGCAGTCGCCAGGATTTTCCTCTAACAACTGAACTAGAGACTGAGAATTACGTATGCGGAAGGGGTCAGAAAAACTTAGAGATGTTGAGCACTTCTGCAAGTACTAGCTAGCTACACAAACTTGCCAAGTCCCTGACTCTGAAACAATCGAGCGAAACGGAATTTCTGGCTTATGGGTTTTTGCTGAGAAAAATAATTCTAAAGTGGAGCAATTTTGCCTTTTTGACTGCTAGAAGCTACCCCATAAAGGTTATGTTTCAACAGGAAATCGACAGCTCGTTTTAGTACAGAAGGGTTGTTTCACAGGTCTAAAATTATTTTCCATAGCTTCTGACGCTTTATCTAAAAAAGTGCTATTAGAAAAATACAGGTCGAAGCTTATGTTCCACAGTAATTTACCACCGGTCGGATAGGGTCAGAGGCCTTAACAAGATCATTCAAATGCTTGATGCTGGTGATGCAATCCGAAATACAGTGAGACTGTTCACCTTCCGGAATAACCTTGGTTATAGATCGAGGTAAGCCTGAAACATCAACTTCTTTTAGGTACTGAGGGCCTAATGCTGAGGCCTAGTACTGAGGGCCTAATGCTAGAATTTTCCTGAGATTCTCGTTCAAAACAGCGTCTCTGAGAATCATTACCTTTTCTACCTTTTCTGACTGTGATTTAGTAGAAAAAAATTCCCTTTACTTTGGAGTAGATCCGGTAGCTTCGCCCTCCACATAAAATCCGTGTGCTGCTCGGACTGTCAACCACTTGGCGAAAATGCGGTTCCGTTGACGGTCTTCCTGGGTGGCGCAACTGACTTCTGAACACTGGCGATAAAATCTGACTTGCTGCCGTGCTTTGGCTGAAATAATCGTGCAAATCCTGTTCGCGTGTCCTGTAGAAGGAAGAAGAAAGCCGCGCAACATCTGAATTTCCAGCGAAATGATATTACGCTTGAACCACGACATAGTTCTAGTGTGAAACATACACATAGCAATTAAAGAGGCTAAAGAAGCAGGATCGCGCAGATAAGTAGAACATGGAAAAGAGTACTAGAAATGAAGCTCAAAAGGACAAAGTTGAGCGGTTTGGTAAGGGTCTATAGTCAGAAGAGGCATGCAAGACACGGACACAAGGGGAGAAGTGAACAACACGAACGGCGACTATCAACTGAAGCAGAGGACGCCGTATGCAATGGAGAAAAAAATGATAGGTGTAAAGCTAAGAGACAAAAAAGTAGCGGAGTGGATCAGAGAACAGACAGGAGTAGCCCATATTCTTATATCAATTAAAAGAAAAAAGTGGACCTGGGCAGGACATATCATGCGAAGGACAGATAACAGATGGACAGTAAGAATGACAGAATGGATACCAAGAGAAGGAAAACATAACAGAGGCAGGCAAAAGGTTAGATGGAACGATGAAATTTAGAAGTTCGCAGGCATAAAGTGGAACCAACTCGCTCAGGATAGGGTAAATTGGAAATAGTTGGGAGAGGCGTTCATCCTGCAATGGACTTAATAGGCTGATGATGATGATGGCATATTAGTGGATTATGGTATATTAGGCAAGATTAGGGTGGATTAAGATGGTTTAGAGCAGGTCAAGGTTGACAAAAGTGGATTAGTGTGGATTAAAATGGATTATGCCCTTTAATGTATTGTTTAATTAGGCATAGCCTAATTGTCTGCACTCATTTAAGCTTCACTTAGTCTTAACATAATTAGACATGACTTAATTATTCCTGGTTTAATTAGGATCGGTGTAATTAACCTTAACCAAATCAGGCATTAATTACAAGCTGGTCTTGATTTGTCGTGATACAATAATGCACTTGTTAATTAGTCCTACCCTAATAAACTTGGCCTAATTATGCCAGACATAGTTATGCTAGGTTTTACTATGCTAGCTTGGTTGCACATCGCTTAAGGAGTGTTGCCTTAAAAGGTCTGATTTAATTAGTGTTAGCCTAATAAACCTTGCATTAATTAGCATTATCTTATCTAGTCACGAGTTAAGTAGGTATAACTTAGCTATACATGGCTTAATTATTACTAGCTTAATTAAGCTTGGCCTAATTAGAGCAGGCTTACTTGCACTAGACTTATATAAGATTAATTAGGCCATACTTAATTTGCTGTGCTGTAATTAGACTTGCTTTAATTAGCATTGTATCTTAATTACTCAAATTATTCGTCTCAGCATAATTACATATGACTTACTTGTCATAGCCTAATTGAACTTGAAATAGTTCAGTTTGCCTTGGCAGGATTAGTCCTCTGAGCTAGGCTTCACTTAATTAGTCCTACTTCGGCTCCATTGAATTAGACTTTAATTATACCTTGCCTAACTAGTCTTAGGAAGCTTTAATTGGCTTTAGCTTCCCATGGTTATACTAGCATTACATAGCTTTTATGCGGATTTGCCAGTTTCACCAATGGCTTAAACAACTTCACTGTTAAAATTGAACTAGTGCATATTAGGGCGTAGTCACGCTTTAAATAATCCATCCGTCTCACCGCATCTGAACGCATCTTATTCCACGTTAATCTGTCAATGGGTGTTCAAGTCGTGAATTTCTTGGTTTCGAGTCATAGTAGCTAGACGCGCGTTCGAGCCCGACAGGATGATTAACCCGTTTACAATCATTAATCAGCCATTAACTACCTTGTGGTTATGCAGGACATGGTGGAACAGCGTTGGTAGTTGCACATTTTATCCTGATGCTGTCGTGTGTGCAACATCGAAAGCAAGCAGAGCACTGACAAAGTAAGAACACATACCTCCGAGCCTAAACGTGGGTGATGAATGAAAGCAAAGCTTCAGAGGACCGGAACATTATCACCAATTGCAACGAATTAGTAAAGGTAGCAAAAGATTTCTACTGTGAACTGTACAGTTCTCAGACAGACCATACAACCTTAATAGGAGCCCCGCCACGGTGGTCTAGTGGCTAAGGTACTCGGCTGCTGATCCGAGGGTCGCGGGATCGAATCCCGGCCGCGGCGGCTGCATTTCGATGGAGGCGAAATGTTGAGGCCCGTGTGCTGTGCGATGTCAGTGCACGTTAAAGAACCCCAGGTGGTCGAAATTTCCGGAGCCCTCCACTACGGCGTCTCTCATAATCAGAACTGGTTTTGGGACGTAAAACCCCACAAAACAACAACAACAACAACAACCTTAATAGGAATAGAATCAGAGGAGCAGACTGAAATCCCATATATAACAGCTGACGAAGTCAAAAAAGCTGTCTGAGGCATGTCCCACGGTAGAGCAGCAGGTGAAGACAGTATAACAGCTGACTTGATCAAAGAAGGAGGAGATATTACACTTGAAAAACTTGCATCGCTCTTCACAAAATGTATCAAGACATGTAGTGTACCGTGCAGTTGGAAATATGCTAATATAATCCTAATCCACAAGAGAAAATACAGAATACAGAATAGAGCGGCAAGGTTCGTTCTCAGTCGGTGTAAGCGAGGGGACAGTTGCACTGCAATGAAAAACGAGCTCGGGTGGGAAGTGCTCTCCTCTCGCAGAAGAAAATTGCGCTTGAAATTGTTATTTCAGATATACCACAAAAAAACTGGCATTAATAGAGACACTTACCTGAAACCACCACATTATCTGTCTGGAAGATCCGATCATGACCTTAAAATTCAAGAATACCGGACTGCAACGAACCTTTATGCTAATTCTTTTTTTGTTCATACCATAAAGAGTGGAATCGTTTGTCTTGTGACCAAGTGTGCTGTAATAACGAAGACTTGTTTTTTTCCAAGCTGTAACCCCCTTGCTTACACGCCTTTGGGCAAAGCGGGGTACTTCTGAATAAAGAATAAAGAAATAAAGAAAGAAAGATGACACAAAGGAGTTAAAGAATTACAGACCAATTAGCCTACTCCTAGTAATATACAAGCTACTTACGAAAGTAATTTCTGCTAGGATAAGAGAAACACTCGTGTTTAACCAACCAGGAGAACAAGCTGGTTTTAGGAAAGGTTACTCAACAATGGACCACAGCCAGGCTATCAACCTAGTAATTGAGAAGTATGCTGAATATAACAAACCTCTTTATATGGCGTTTATAGACTACGAGAAAGCATTTGGCTCCATAGAAATTCAAGCAGTTCTAGAAACTTTACGTCGACAAGGGGTACCTGACGTCAGGGTGTCTAGCGAAAACCGGGAAAAGTCAGGGAGATGATTGATTGATTTGTGGGGTTTAACGTCCCAAAACCAGCTCTGATTATGAGAGACGCCGTAGTGGAGGTCTCCGGAAATTTAGACCACCTGGGGTTCTTTAACGTGCACTGACATCGCACAGCACACGGGCCTCAACATTTCGCCTCCATCGAAATGCAGCCGCCGCGGCCGGGATTCGATCCCGCGACCTTCGGATCTGCAGCCGAGTGCCATAACCACTAGACCACCGTGGCGGGGCGAAAAGTCAGGGAGATGTCAGGGAATTCGTCAGTGAAGCGAGACACATCAGGGAAAACTGTCTTGGGGCCTGCTCACAGTACTAATGACTCGCACAGCCGATCGCTTTGGGCGAAACGCTAGCATCAGGGGAATGAAATTTCCATAGAAGGACGATAGGAGGGTGTCCAAATTCCACGCTCAGTTTGCTTTTGGTTTTTTTATGTAGGGAATCTTGAAGGCAATGCATTTTGGTAGCAAATCTTGGAGGCGATGCATTTTAGTAGCGAATATTGAAGGCAACGCTTTCTTACGACGTCAAGAGCCAGAATTACGTAATCGAAGTGGAACACGGCATGTTTTCGGCGTCACCTATTTTTGCGCCATCGTTTGCACGCACTGACCTCTACTAAAATTAGTTTGCGCGTTCTGGCTGCAGAGTGTTGTGAATGGGTGATGTGACTCGCACTCACGGGTAGCGGTTGCATACTCTCTGTTTTAATAGATGTTCCACAAATATATACAAGCACAAGGACCCAGTGTTGCCAACCTAAACACTGAAACCGAAACTGCAAGAACTATGTACAACATTTTTCCTTCCCTCCTTTTTTTTTATTTTGGGAAGGTGTTAGTACGTTAGTATAGGTTAATCGCGCAGTTTATATGTGGAACGAGAAATACACAGCAAGAAATACACATCCATATATACACACAAAATTATCTATACACATGCCAAAAATATTGAATGCATTAGGTAACTGGTACACCAACTAAGGAATATTTATACATTCACACTTAATAACCATATCTGCCCGGTCGCCGTCTGTCTCGGTGCGGCTGAATGCGACGACCAGGTGGGCACGACACCACAGGTTCTTCTGTAGTGTTCACGGGCGGGCGTGAAACAGTTTCTGAAGCCGGAAACTGTCCGGCGGCTGATCTTGTTGGCGACCTGGAGTCACAGTCTGCACTAGGCACAGGTTTCGCTGCGGGAACACTTGCCTCGGCGGACACTGGCTGCCATGTTGCAGCGAGAAGCGTCGCATCAACGGGATCGTGATTGAACGAAGATTCACGCCCTGCAGAATGGTGCTGAAGGCCATTGTCGCCAGGGCGCCGAGCAGGCACCTTGCACAGCTTGGCCGCGTTCCATGTTTTGCTGTCGTCGAGAATGAAGGATGCTGGACCGGGCATTGCTCGATGACTTTTCTTGGCTTCGAGAAAGAGATGTCACCCTTGAATGAAACCGATGGTTTCTTCACCCGCACCATGTCTCCTACTGCCTCTGTTGTCGGTTTTGCCGCTCGCCTCCTGTCGGTGTAGGCTTTGCTGTACTCTTGCCTGCGCTTGACACGTTGCCTCAGCCTGGCCAGTTCCTGGTAGGGTGCCTTTGCGAAGGACTCAGGCGATAAGCCGAAGATGTCAAGCTTCGTTCTTGGCAGCCTTCCATGTAAAAGTACCGCAGGGGCCACTCCTGTTGTGGCGTGTGGTGTACACCTGTATGCGGCGAGGTAATCCCGTACAGCGGTTCGCAGTGGACGTTGTTCTAGACGGGCCAGTTGTAGGTAAGTCTTGAACGTGCGGTTGAACCGCTCGATCTGTCCGTTTGCCTGTGGGTAATAAACAGATGAATGCGACAGACGGATCACTCGTTCTTGTAAGAAGTTGACAAATTCCTTTGACGTGAACTGGGGCCCATTATCACAGACTATCTCTTCAGGATAGCCTTCCCGTGAAAATACGTTGAGCAGGAACTCGGTCACGGTTCTTGTAGAAATTTCCCTTGAAAACTGTACTTCTGGCCATTTTGAGAAGTAGTCTACGAGTGTCAGCACAAATCTGCAATCTGGAGGCGCCCTCTCCAGGGGACCAACTAT
This sequence comes from Hyalomma asiaticum, assembly GCA_013339685.2. Classification (NCBI taxonomy): domain Eukaryota; kingdom Metazoa; phylum Arthropoda; class Arachnida; order Ixodida; family Ixodidae; genus Hyalomma; species Hyalomma asiaticum. The sequence continues at coordinate 75,627,494 of CM023481.1, read as the reverse complement.
ATCCATTGCAAGTTTCTGCCATGGTCTCTCTGGTAGCTCGACAGGTTGCAGCGGGGCAGGTGACGTCTTTGCCGATTTATCTGCTGCTTGACAGATGCTACAATTGTGGACTGCTTCCACGTGACCGTCCATGCGGGGCCACCAAAATTGTTCCCTAGGTCTGGCTTTGGTGCGTCCAAAACCCTGGCGAGTTTCATGTGCTGTTGCCACCAGTTGAGCCACGAGAGATGATGGAACTACAAGCCTCTCTGCACTCAACAACAATTCGCTCACCACTGACAATTCGTCTCGAACTCTGAAATATGGTTCCAGACCTTCCGGCAAGTCTCTGTGTGAGGGCCAAGACCCATTTACAAACGCCTTCACCTTTTGAAGAGTGGCGTCAGCAAGAACCGCTTGTTCAAACTGCTCTTTGGTCAGGCAAGTTGGTTGAACCATGGAAACAATTTCTTCCTCAAAAGTCAGCTCTCCATCTGCCATATGAACGGGTAACCGCGAAAGAGCATCGGCTACTGTGTTAGATGAGCCTTTCTGGTACTCCACCGTGAAATTGTACCGTAGTAGCCTTGTGCACCAACGTGCAATCCTAAGAGGGCGTCGGCCTGAGCCCTGCGAAGACAGAAGCGAAACGAGGGCCTGATGGTCTGTTCGGAGAGTGAAGCTCCGTCCCCACAGGTATGCATGCCAATGTTCGCATGCCCAAATGCATGCAAGTGCTTCCTTCTCACCAACTGCATACTTTCTTTCAGCCGGAGATAGCGTGCGTGATGCAAAAGCAACAGTATGAAGCTTATTACCGGCGTGCTGCTGGAGGACTGCTCCTAGACCACATTCGGATGCATCAGTGGAAATGATGATTGGAAGCGCAGGATCAAACACGTGCAAGACAAGATCTGAAGATAATACTGCCTTTACCGCGCAGAAACTGTTATCCACCTCAACAGACCAGGTGACGGTTTCGCCTTTCCTAAGAAGAGCCCTCATTGGTTCCACCATCTCGGCCAAGTGTGGCACAAACTTGGCGTAGTATTCCACCAACCCAAGAAAGGAGCGGAGTTCAGCGGCATTTCTTGGAACTGGGGTTTCCACAATTGCGTCCACTTTCCCTGAGAGTGGCGAAATACCGCAAGGTGTCACCTTGTGGCCTAAGAATTCGAGCTCCTGAACTCCAAACACACATTTGCTGTTGAGCTTCAGACCTGCGTCTTTGATACGCTGTAACACTGCCTCCAAGTTCTTTAGGTGCTCCTCAGCTGATTTACCAAAAATAATGACATCGTCAATGTAAAAGAGGACACCCGGACAATTGCAAAGGATTTGAGACATCATACTCTGGAAAGCAGCAGGTGCTGAGGCTAGCCCAAAACAAACGTGTTTGAACCGGTACAGTCCTTCATGTGTTATAAAAGCTGTCAAGTCCCTGCTCTTAGGATGCAGGGGAACTTGGTGGTAGGCAGACGCTAAGTCGAGTTTAGAAAAGTGCGTGGCACCCACCAAGGCATGAAGCAGCTCATCCATGTGAGGCAGCGGAAAGCTGTCCGGAACGATGGCCTTGTTAGGTTCGCGTAAATCTACACAAAGCCTAATACTTCCATCTTTCTTCTGAATGACTACAATAGGGGACACCCATTCTGACGCATCGATACGTTCAATGATGTCCAAGCTTTCCAAGCGCTGCAGTTCGGAAGACACGCGTGGTCGTAACATGAAAGGAAGCCGGCGAAGTTTTGATGCTACTGGCTGAACACCCGCACGTGTCTTAATCCTGTGAACAAAACCTTTTGCACGGCCCAGCTCATTTGTGAAGAGCGAGCAAAACTGCCGCTGAAGTGCTGATGGCAGCTGCATAGATGGCTCTATCGGATATGTCCGAGCTACTTCGGCGTTCGGTACCGTGCTGGTTTGAAAACACTGCAGCTCAGAGCCTTCAATGCACAGCTTCAAGGCCTTAATACCATCCAAGCCAATGAGAGAAGTACCCTGCTCGACGACATAAAACAAAAGCGGTGCGCTGCGATTCTCGAAAAAGCCCTCTGAAAAGAAGCAGCCTCGAACCAAAATTGGTCTTTTGGAATAATCCAGAAGCGTCACACGAGGAACGGGAAGAAGCGGCACACCAGAGAAATGTTGGTCAAACTCCTTGCCTGAAAGAATGGAAACGGAAGAGCCAGAATCGACTAACAGCTTCATAGCGACCTGCCCGACTTGAACGTTAATGTGAATTCCGGATGCAAGAGGCTGTTGAACTACAAGAACCTCGACGGTTTCATCCTGCAACGGGCTATCTACTGAAACCTCGTGGACCGCTGCTTGCGACCGCTTCTGGTTGCAAACGTTTTCAAAATGTCCGATACGGCCACAAAAGAAGCATTTTTTTCCTTTAGCTGGGCAGCGTTTCCAAGAAGTGCGATGCTGCTTAGAACCACATCTGAAGCAATGCGAAGAATTCGCGTGTTGCTGCGAGTTCGATGGAGAGCGCTGTCGAGATGGGGGGCGGTTCCCCGATTCGCGTTGACTGAAAGTGTGAGCACGCGGCAGTGAATTCGGTGATTGCAACGATGAACTGCCTTTTGTGCCAGACTGCGCAGATACTGGTTGCACAGAAATGGAAAATTCCTTCATTTCCACTGCTGCCTGCTCGATTTGACTCGCGAGTGCAACTGCTTTGTTGAACGAAAGCGAAGACCCTTCTAACAGAAGACGTTCCCGAATACAATGCGAGGACACACCGGCAACAAACTGGTCACGTAGTGACTCTTCTTGCGACATAAATGAGCACATCGCGGCACGCTCTTGTAGCGCGGTCACGTATTCTTGAATAGACTCGCCTGGGAACTGAATTCGACGGTGAAATCGGTGGCGCTCGACGACCAGGTTGCAGGTGGTATCGAAGTGCTTGTTGTGAATGGGTGATGTGACTCGCACTCACGGGTAGCGGTTGCATACTCTCTGTTTTAATAGACGTTCCACAAATATATACAAGCACAAGGACCCAGTGTTGCCAACCTAAACACTGAAACCGAAACTGCAAGAACTATGTACAGGATACAACACAGAGGTAAGGTAACTTAGCATATCGAGCCGAGCCACGACAAGCCGCACGCAATAAATCCAGCGTGGCGACGTCCCTTTGTTGTACCACTCATGCTGTACATACCACAGCCTGTGGTTGTACAGTGCGATTAGGCTCTACGACTGAAACTGTGTGAATTGTCAGCTTTGCGTTTTCGCGGACGTTTTCCCGGAGTTCCTGTGTAGTGCGAATTGTGTGCGACGTTGTCCGCGACTAGGTGCTTCTGTGATTTGAGGTGAACATATCCATATATTTCTGTGACGACATTCCGGAGAGAAGAAATCCGTCGGACCTGCAGCATTTCCGACGCGAGTGTCAGTGTCGCGCGCTGCTTATCAGTGCTGCGTTTCGGTGTTGCGCGCCACAAAATATTTTTCATCAAAGATGTCGGGAGGCAAGAAGTATTCCTTTAATGTGGACTGGGCGAACCCAAGTGTCTCCGACTATGCAAGTTGGATTAGGCCTGTGGAAAATGATCCGCACCAAGCCATGTGTACAGTTTGCCGGAAAACGTTTTTGCTGAGCAACATGGGTCACAGCGCTGTTTCTCATGCCTCTAGCAAGAAGCACATTGCTGCATTGAATGTTCTGAAAAGTGCTTCCCAGCCAAAGCTATTGTCATTTTTTAAGAGCCCGACGGACGCCTCGCCTAGCAGTAGCGCTGTATCTGCGCCTGCTGCTACCGAAGTTGCAGTGACTACAGCTCCTGTGCAAGTGTCAGTGGGTGGTTTTTTGCTTAAGAACAACGTGACTAAATCAGAAATAATTTCGTGTCTCAATAACATAATGACACATGGATCCTTTCGTTCTGCGGCAGCATCTGCGGCACTTTTTCCACTGATGTTTCCCACTTCTGAGGTAGCTGCAAAAGTTCAGCTGGGTAAAGACAAGGTAGGCTACACCATTTGCCATGGCATTGCACCGTACTTTCACAATATGTTGCTGTCAAGCCTCGTGAATGTGCCTTACCTGGTAGTCTTTTTCGACGAGGCACTGAACAAGGTCACCCAGAAACAGCAAATGGATGTTCTCATTAGATACTGTGATGCTGCTGACGACAGCGTGAAGACTCGCTACCTGACGTCTTGTTTCTTGGGTCACACATGCGCTGAAGACTTGGCGTCAGCTTTTCGTAAAGCAGTGCAGGAAATCAAAGGATCCAAAATCCTGCAAGTGTCCATGGACGGGCGAAATGTCCGTTTTAAGTTTTTGCGGTCTCTGAAGGAAGAGCTTTGCGAGTCAGATGAGAGCCATATCCTCGACATAGGAAGCTGTGGCCTCCATGTAATCAATGGTGCTTATAAAGCTGGGCACGTTGCATCTGGCTGGGATTTGGTATCATTTCTTGGAAGCGCCTACAACCTGTTCAGATGTGTTCCTGCACATCGCGCTGACTTCGTGAGCCTCACGGGGTGCTTGAAATTTCCCATGAAGTTCTGTGCTGTGAGGTGGCTGGAAAATAGTACTGTAATCTGTAAGGCACTGGAGATTCTGCCACACCTCATTGTATTCGTGCAGCAATGTAAAGAAAAAGCATACAAGAGGCCAACATGCTCAAGCTACAAAGTGGTTGAAGAAGCTGTGTCTGATGAGTTCTTGTCAGCAAAGCTAGCTTTTGCTCTTTCTATTGCTGAGGAATTGGAACCCTTTGTGCGTCAATTTCAGACGGATAAAACGATGGTTCCATTCCTGTCAGCAGCACTAGAGAGCATTCTGCGTTCACTGCTGTCGAGAATTGAAAAACGGGAAGTTCTCGATGCTGCCGACACGATCGCCAAGTTGATGAAGATAGACGTAAGCATACCAGAAAATGCAGTAAATGTAGCCGCATTCAACCTTGGGTTTTCGGCAAAAAACGAGCTCCTCAAGAACAAGAAGTTGTCACAGCTTGCAATAATGAATTTTAAAAGATGCTGCATATCATTTGTCAAGGCTTGTGCACAGAAAGTGGTGGAGATATCACCGCTTAAGTACAAGTTGGCCATGGGTGCAGGCTGTTTGGACCCCGTCTGTGCATTGTCTTTGGAGGCTGGCCCCAGGCGGCTTACGCTGGCACTTGAAGTACTTTCTGAGCACCACTGGATGGCCGGCTTGCAAGCAGAGCGAGCCCATCGCTCCTACGTGAAGGTGTGCTCAGAAAGCAGTACACAGGCACAGCTGGCAAATTTTGACAGGAAGCAACAGAGGTTGGATACTCTGTGGACAAACATATGTTCCCAGGATCACAAGGAGCTGCAGTTTTTTGTGAAACTTTTCTTGTGCTTATCTCATGGGTACGCTGCGGTAGAGAGAGGATTTTCTGTCAACAAGGAGTGCCTTGTTGAGAATTTGAAAGAGGATTCTCTTGTGGCACAGAGAGTAGTGCATGATGCGGTCTTGGCAGCAGGTGGCATCGCTCAAGTAGAGATTACCGACAGGATGGTGAAGACAGTTTGCAGTGCCTACAGTGTCTACAGGGAGCAGCTGCAAACAAAGAAGAGAGAGTGAGATGAAAAAATTGAATTGGAGAAGAAGAAAAAGAGCAGCAGCTCTGACTAAAGAGCTACAAAAAAGCAAAAACATTGCAGAAATTTAAGATTTGCAGATGACATTGTGCTCTTCAGCAATGATGGAGACGAACTACAAAACATGATTGATGACCTAAATCGGGAAAGGCAGAAGACTAAAGTAGTGCTCAGTAGCCTAGCTAAAGAACAGGAATTGAAAATTAGCAGTGAACCCTGAGAATGTGTCAACGAATACGTGTACCTGGGACAGTTACTAACAGACTAACAGGAACACCTACCCATGAAAAAAAAATTCTCCATAGAATAAGGATGGGCTGGAGCGCATTCGGAAAGCATTCGGAAATCGTGACTGGAAACTTGCTGCTGTCACTAAAGCGAAAAGTATTCAATCACTACATTCTCCCAGTACTAACGTATGGTGCAGAAACTTGGAGGATAACGAAACTACATGAAACTAATGAGCACTCAATGGAAAGAAAAATGATAGGTGTAATGCTAAGAGATAAAAAAACCAATGGAATGGATCAGGGAACAGACAGGAGTAGCTGATATTATTATATCACTTGAAAGAAGTGGACCTAGGCAGGACATGTCATGAGGAGGAAAGATAACAGATGAATAGTAAGAGCAGTGGAGTGGATACCAAGAGAGGGGAAGTGCAACAGAGGCAGGCAAAAATTGAAAAGTTTCCAGGCATTAAGTGGAACCAACTTGCTCAGGATAGGGTGGATCGGAAATCATTGGGAGAGGCCTTCGTCCTGCAGTGGACCTAAAATAGGCTGATGATGTTGATGAACTTTACTGCTTCACTAGCAGTAAACGGCTGCAAGCTACATGCACAGGAGTAGTAACGGTAGCTGTTACCACCTCTTATCTGTTTACTACATACAAAATCGTTACTATTTAGCCTGCTAAGTTAGTGATGGAAATATTAGGGGCGAAGCACCTTAGGGTCTCGGTGTCTCTTGTATCCTGTCATCATGGTGAATCAAGTTGTCAAACGATGGTCCAAAAACAAGTGTATGATGCATAAAAGTGGTTTGAAATGAACATGATTTAAACTAATTTGAAATAAAGGAATAGTGAGGATTTCATTGCATTGATAATGGAAATTTGTTAATTTTGGTTGCGAAAATTGTGTGGGCCCATCGTGGAGTTAGTCAAGTCAGACAGTGCGTGTGCATGTGTGGGCCGATCCTGGATGCGGTATGCCCAGTGTACAGTATGTGTAGGGTTGTCGTGTCAGAAGCCATTCTAACGAGTTTCTGCTGATGAACCCGGGCTGTTGGCGTCTAATGTCTTAGTCGTGGCCATGGTAAAGCAAAGCTATCAGCAGGGAGTGATGTTTCCTGTGGGAAGCACGTGTGTATCACCGCATGCTTCTCACCTTCCCAGGTTTCACATTAGTGGAGCTGCCATGATTTTTACCTTTTAATGAACTCTTGACGAATATAATATCCTGTGGTTCAAATGGAGAAGCACACTAGTTTTGTTACAATTAAGCAACTGCAAAATTGTCTAAGTGCCCTTCTGCTATTGTAAAAGCGGAGCAGCTACAGTAACCAAGTGTGTTACAGTATTTTGCAAAATTTAGACAAATAGGATTATTATTGAATAAGTCTTATGTTTCCCCATGGGACATGTACATGTGAGCAGCAAGGTGTAAGATTGTTGGTTCAAAACATCGATTATGTATCTAAATCGACATTTGCTCAGTGGTCCAACTTCTGCTGCCCAAATGCAGGTTCATATATAGCTCTGAAGCTGCAGTTGTATGTGTCGCATAGAAGGCGTGACATTTGCAGGCTGAGCATGTGTTCTCGTTTGTCTGTTCATACCTCTATTCTGAATTTAAATTGAATTTTATTGCTCGCAATTTTTACATAAAGTTTGCACACACTGTGTGGACCCATAGCCATAGGCTAGTTTGGGTCCAAAAAGATACATTTTATAATGGCACTTTGGAAAAGCATAACTAAAGAAGTTATATAATGTTTAATAAATCTGGAAAGAAGCTGTACAGTACATGAAATAACCACAAAAAGGAGCAAAAAAAGAAAACTGTTACAACACAGGAAAAAAAAATAAAAGACCTCTACTTACATACCAAAATTAAGATAGCCATCACACTAAACATGACCGGTCATTAATAAATCAGAACATTCTTCTAAATAGTTTTTTCTAGTGTCTTAGTAAAGTTTGAACACACTTTTACTTCAAAAGGTAGGTCATTCGAGATCTTAATACCAGCGAACTGTAAAATCCGTTCACCATATACGTTGTTAGCTCGCGGAATATTCCATTTACCAAAGGTTGGTTGTCTGGTAGAACGAGAAGGGGCAGAAAACATTGATACATTAAAAGGGTGGTTGTAATTAATAACTGTGTATACATATTTGGCTAGTTTTAATTTACATAGCTTATCGAATGGCAAAATAAGTAATCGGGAAAACAGAGGTTTACTGGGGTCATTATACTTGGAATGAGTAATAATTCTTACAGCCCGTTTTTGAAGTCATCTAACCGGGTCCAGGTAAGTTGTGTACGTGCCGACCCAAGACTCAATGCAATATGAGATGTGACAATGAATGAAAGCATAATAAAGTATTTGTAGAGTAGTGGTATTAAAGTGTTGACGAGCCTGAGTAAGTGCATGACACCCTGAGGCTAATTTGGAACACACATTCTGAATCTGCATCCGCCAATGTAAGTTATTATCTATAGTGACACCAAGATATTTAATTGTGGTTACTTGCTCGATCACAGAATCGTTAATTTTAATGTGTATATCATTAGTATTATTGATTTTTATCCTAGAGTGAAATGTAATACATTTGGTTTTATCGGTATTTATAGATAGTTTACTATTTGATAACCAATGAGCAACCTTTTCTAATTCGATGTTAGACTTCGACTCAAGATCACCTAGATTTTGACGCGTTACCATGACACAAGTATCGTCAGCGTACATCGGTATGTCAGAAAACTGTAATATCTGTGGAAGGTCATTTATGTTCAAGGAGAACAGCAATGGTCCCAGCACCGAGCTCTGAGGAACACCAGTATTCAAGTGACTCATAGAAGACATGAAATCATTAATTAAAACAGCCTGTTGGCGATCTTTCAGGTAGTCCAAAAGAAGTTCTAAAATGGTTCCACGGAAACCGTAATGTGGTAATTAGCAGTATTCTGTGGTCTACGGTGTCAAATGCTTTTTTTAGGTCCAAACTAGAAGAGAAGCTCAGGGGAAGATGGATGCTTGAATCGATGAACAAATCACAAGGTACGATTTAAAACAGGGAATGTCGCGGGAGCCAACGTTTCGACAAGCGGACTTGTCTTCGTCAGGGCGGCAACTGCCTTCTCCAGCGTTTGTTTATGTACGCCTTTGCACACTCTCCCCCGTCCTCAGAAAGAGAGGAGGAGAAGAGCAGCACGTGCGAACATACACACACACACACACACACACACACAAAAAAAGGGGGTGGGGGTTGGGTGCAAGGGTATTTGGGTGACAGGTGTTAGCGTGACTACTATAAATGGCAAGAGCGAAAGTTTCTAGAGAATCCGCTCTTTGTACATATCTTGCACATGCATTGTGTGCACAGGGCTAGAAAGCAGGGTGGAAAAAAGGAAACACACGCTCGGAACAGAAGTTACTCCTATGTCATGTGTCCCCCTCCTCCACCCCGTACCACCTGCCCCGCACCAACAATGCATTTCATGGAAAGCATGGGGCTAAAAAAAAAGTAACTACACTGTTTAACGTCCTTGTTCTCCTGGAACTGGATGGGGGCTCAGCACCTGAAAGTAGACTTTCTGGGAGAAACATTGTTAGCTTGTGCATACCTCAACCTTTTGTCGTCTTTGTTAACACTCTTCCGTATCTAATGGACTCAAGAGTTCCCTTTGAAAGGTTTATGCCTGTAGGTTGGAGAGTATTGAACCTGTATATGAGATACGATTCCCTGTATTTTCTGTCCCTCGGCGAGCGGAAGTTTCCTTGGAGTATGTAGAGTTTCAGTTCATCGAAATTATGACCTGTCATATTAAAATGCTGCGCCACTGCCTTCGGCAGGTTATTCGCGGTGTCCGCGCGGTGCCCGTTTAATCTAACATTGATTGGTTGACCAGTTTCGCCGACGTACTGCTTGTGACAGAGTGAACATTCCAACATGTAAATAACGTTCGAACTAGCTCAAAAGTTCGAACTAGTGCAAGTGAAACTTGATTTTACATGATGGACATAGTCACTTCCCGTGCTTTTAACTTTAAGATCATTTTGAATATGCTTGCAAGTCTTACATCTGGGACGGGAGCAAGTTATTACGCAGGCGGTGCGCTGAGGGTTTACTTTGGCATGTACTAGCAGGTCTTTAAAGTTTCTATTACGGCGGTAGGTGACTCTTGGTATTTCCGGAAACGCTTTTCTAAGGCGATCGTTGCTTGTTAGTATTGGATAGTATTTCCGAAGAATATTATTTATGTTTGGAAGCGAGTTGGAGTATTTCGTTATGAATGCTAGCGGCTGGTTGGCCTGCGCTTTAGGGGCTCTTTTTTCTAGCGCTGGTGTCCTATCTAGTTTAAGCGCGTCATTGTATGCCTTGTTGAGAGCGTCGTGCGGGTGATTTCGTTCAGCTAAGGTTGCCTTTAAATTGCTTAAGTGGTGAACGTAATCCGCGTCGTTGCTACAAATCCTTCTTATGCGCCTTGCCTGTCCTATAAATATGCTCTGTTTGCAGTGTCGCGGGTGATGGCTACTATAATCTAGATATTGCTGGCTATCCGTTGGCTTTCTGTAAAGTGTCGTCTTTAGTTTTCCTTTTTCGATGGATACTGTCGTGTCGAGAAAATCAATTTTACTAGAAGAGTGCTGCATAGAAAACTTAATGCTGGGATGAAAGTTGTTAAAATGCTCAAAAAATGTGCTTAGTGCACTTACACCATGTTCCCAAATAATAAAGATATCGTCTATGTAACGGAGGTAGGTGCGAGGTTTTAGCGGCGACAATTCCAAAAGCTTTTCTTTTCTTTCCTTTCCAAAAGCTGTGCTTCTAGTTGCCCCATGAAGATATTGGCGTAGGTCGGCGCGAAAGGAGTTCCCATACTGGTGCCAAAAATTTGCAGGTAGTTGGTCGAGTCAAATTCAAAGTAATTAAGTGTAAGTACTAATTTTAGTAACGTGATGTAAACTTCAGCGGCGTGTGCACGTTTGCTATTCTGTATTGCTTTCGAGAGCGCTTCGATTCCTTCTGTGATAGGTATATTCGTGTATAGGGAAGTGACATCTAGCGTTACCAAAATAGCCTGATCTGAAAGTGTTTGTGTTTTGTTAATAGACTCTATAAACCGCAGAAAATGAGGCGTATCCTGAATAAAGGACGGAAGGTTGGGCAGTATGTCGGATAGATGGTGATTAAGAAACTTCGATAATGGCTCTGTCGGGGTGTTGTTGTTAGACACTATGGGTCTTCCCGGTATTTCAGCAGTAAGTAGTTCGTCTGTGCTAACCTTATGGATCTTAGGAAGGAGGTAGAAGCGGCCTGCTTGTTTGTTATCAGGCATTAGGAACCGGTACTCGGATTGTGTGATTAATTCGCTGGCTAAAAGATCCGTTATCGTACGCCGTATCCTGTTGCTGTATTCTACAGTTGGGTCGGAATCTAATTTTCGGTAATGTGCATTGTTAGAGAGCTGCTTGATTGCCTCGTTCTTGTACTTTTCTATCGGCCATATTACTATACTACCGCCCTTGTCTGCTGGTTTTATTATGATGTCGTTTCTGTCCGCGAGTTGTTTCAGGGAATCGTGTTCTTCGCGGGATAGGTTCTTTGGTTTGCGACTCTGTCTTGTTGTATTTAGGATGTCTCTTGTGACTAGCTTTACAAGAACGTACAAGAAAAGCGGTGGACGTTCAAAACAGCGGTGGACGTAGAATAGTTTGGTCTAAATCCGTGTTGCTGATAGGACAGCATGTTATATTTTGCAATAAATTTATATAAACGATTGGCAAGAATTTTTTCAAAGATATTGTTAATTATGCTCAAAACAGAGATTGGCCTATAGTTGGACGGTTGTGATTGATCGCCACTTTTATGTATTGGAATAACCTTTGCAATTTTTAAATAAGATGGGTAAATGGCTGCTCTCACAGGATGGTCAAAAAGGCGACACAAAACCGGTCCGGGGACGTCTAAATTTTCTTTAAGAAGCCTTACAGTTATCCCATCTAGGCCTGCCGATTTATTCATTGGCATTCCTGATACAATAGATCTGATTTCCTCAAGGCTGATGTCATACATGACAAAAGAGTTCGGTTAACGCTGAAATTTGGGCTAGTTGGTCTTGACTTAAAAACATACTATAGCGGAACAAAAACAAGGACATAGAAAGAAGCACACAGGACGACCGCTAGAAAAGAGTTCGGATTGGAATCTGAAAGAACATGATCGAGGCTGGGTTCCTTGAATTTTTAGCTAGTGTTGAACCGATGGAGGCGAAGTAAGTGTTAAACGATTCAACTGTATTGGAGTCGATGACATCAGGAAGTACTTTAGAAGGCGGAGGGTGGCCGACAACGTCATTTACAATTTGCCAAAGTTTTTTCGAATTACCATTCGCCTGCTCTATTTGTCGGGCTTAATAATTCTCTTTACTCATTCTCATCAAGGCCACTGATTTATTATGCATTGCTTTATATTGGCGCAAAAAGAATTCGTTATGCTTATGCCGTTTCCATTTGTCGTGCCAGTAATCCTTGCCCCTTATGAGCTCCAAGATTTCTTTATTCATCCAGGGACATAATGGTGTTTCTCGTGAATGAACCGAAACTTTTGTGCTGCTAATGACATTGTGACCTGAATATGTCATTGTGCACTGTGTTCACATAGACCCTTTAGAAAATTCGCAAGTGTGCTTCCCTGCACTGTGCTTTTTCCCAGGTAATGGTGGTGTCTGCCCTGTTGAAATGTATGGAATGCTGTAGCTACACTGGCTAGGATTTTGTGCAGGTTTATGTCACGAGGGTTGAATCTGCCTTTCTCATGTAAAAGTACATGCAATCCACACTTGCACACACCCTTTGCAGAATTGACTATGACGCCGTTAGTTGGGCAAACTGCATGGCAGGAAAGCTAGCTTCACAATTTTCTAAAGGGTCTATTGTAATTGCACGGTGTATTTAGCGATTGTTAATTAGGGTAAAAGTGCAATGCCACACTATTTCATTTTTATTTGATATGCCTCAAAGTAGAATCGACTCGATGAGGCATTTCAAGCAGGACATATGAACCATACAGTCTTACCCTTATTTAATTCATTGATTAGTGGTGTGGGTAGAGGGTTACTCATTGTTAGAAGCGGCAGGCGAGTAACACTTGCTTACTGCTGTAACGGCAAGGGTAGTAACAGTTACTGCCCTTGTTGGTACTAACTGCTGCTGCTAACCGTGTAGTGTAACATGTGACAAACCGCTACTACCCGAAAGTAGCAAGTAGTACTACCTTTTTTTAAGTGTACACCTACATCTATTTCATGGAGAACAAATGCATTCAAGTTCATTATGGCAAAGAAAAGGACACGTGGAGTATTCCTTTAAAGAATAATGATAGTGTATTAGCCATAGGAAGGGCATGCCACTTGCGCATCCCTTCCCCTAGGCACACACTGTACATGAACTGTTGGTGGTAGAACGTAGTTTCACAGAAAGCCTTCTACATTCCACACATTGGAAACTAGTCGAGAGAGGAACACATGAAATCCTTTCCCCTGTTGGTGTCAAAAGGATGGGCTTTTTTTGGAGCATCGGGTGAAAAATTTGGCTTGGCTTTGCCACACTGGGCGGTGCCTATTTGGCGTGTGTTCCTACATTGACCTGACTAGAAGAGAAGCTCAGGGGAAGGTGGCGGCTTGAATCGATGAACAGATCGCTAAAAGGGATGTAGGACATGGAATGTCCCTGGAGCCACTGTTTCGACAGGTGGACTTACCTTCGTCAGGATGGCAGCGGCAAAGATGTGGTTGCTGCCCTGATGAAGACAAGTCCACTTGTCAAAACGTTGGCTCCAGTGACATTCCCTGTTCTCTATCGTTTTTAGCGGTCTGTTCATACATTGACCTGAGGGTCACACACCATTGTGTAATCTGCTTTGTTTGTCACCTGACAGCATCCACATTCTAAGCATGGCACATAACCCCGCACAGTGTTCAGTTGCGGAGGCGGTTGCATGTAAAAAGTGCTACAATTTTTGTTTCCTAGGGAATTTCCTACCTACTGGAAGAACGCACTCATGGGTACATTTTTTTTGGCAATATGTAAAATTCGTGTTGTTCCTGTGTGTGCACTGCAAATACTTTGTGACTAGACCGGCTTATTTTGAAAGAGGTGGTCATTTTTTATTTGCGTGCAGGGGAGCCACGCAAGTTTGACCCTGGTTTCAAGGGGCCCCTCAAGAACCGGTGAGATTTTTGCTGTGATTGCCATTTGTTTAATATCAAGGCTTTCTTAGGGAAGTCGGATATATTGTGTAGTTTTTTACACTTCTTTTCAGCGATTTATTTATTCACTGTGGTCTTAGCCAAAGGAGTGTCATGACCAACGTTGATAAGGAGTAACTATAAGGGGAGTGCAGAGCAGGTGGTGGTGATGAAAACACTTATTAACCAGGGAACGGTTACAGGGATGAGAGCCCTGTGGCCTCCGCTCGCAGTAGTAGGTGGTATTCCAGTGCCCCTAAAGTCCCTGCATTGCAAAATTTTTCAACGGTAAAAATATCCTCCCTGCCCTCAGCATCTCCCCTGAACTCTACGCTTTTCCGCTCGCCTATTGCACCAGGCACGACATGTGACCGAAATGCTTCCGGCGACTCTTTCTGTGGGAGCGACGCCATGATTGAGCGTGTAAGGCACGCACTCTGTACATGCCTTGCACATCAGCGCCAAATCCTCTGCCCAATTCTCTCCGTGTACGCATGCTGCTGCCGTGGAGTAGCACAGTGTTCTGACATTCCCTACGTGTGTAGACTGTAAAGAGAGAATTGAATTAATGTCGGGCAACCCTTTTCTAACTGGAAAACAAACTACGAATGTAGTCGTAAAAAATCGAGGACATAGTGAGCAGAAAAAAGGACAAAGTGTGGGATTATATTGACCTCCATCTAATAACGACAGAAATTACAAGAGAAACAAAAGAGTTGCTGGAGGGAAAAGCGAAAAAAAAAAAAACAGGCCTGTGCGGAATCGCAAGACAGTAGACATTTTTAGTTTAGCGCGTTAGCGTGATAGCGGGGCTATGGGAATAGCGTTACCGTACAGCAAACATTCGTTGCAGAAACGAGCTTTAGTGTAGCAGAGAAGTGTTTACGGCCCGATAGCTGTGATTGTGGCTTCATCTAGCGAAGGATTCATGCGTTAAAAAAGGTGAAAAGAAATAAAGCTTAAAATGTTCACTTACACTCCCACGTGCAGCGGCATTCTAACTTTTCGAGAATAAAGAGAAATAAATATATACGAACCAAGCGCCAAGAGCATAAATTGACATGTTGCAGAAATGTAAACAGATGCTCTCTCGCTAGGCCTAGCAACGTTCGAAATGGGAAGCGATCTCGAAAATTCGGCTAAGTTATCCCTAATACTGCGTCGTCGAAGCTACCTGAAGGCAAGCGAAGCCATTTTGCACAGTCATTTGCTGCGAACGAAGTGAATCCTGCGACAGCAACGCTAAATTCAGATCGTAGCGGGCGTCCGAAACCGCCGCCATGTTTTACGTAAACTACGATAACCACGCAAACACGGTAACATTAAGTCTGCGAAATACTGTGGGCACGGTAAACGGTATCGGCCGTTTACGGTACTGCGCATGTGCACTTCCATCCCGCTATTCCGATAACTACGCTGTTACGCTAAGCCCGATAAACTAAAAATGTCTAGTGACATCGTAAGCTGGAGGAGCGACCTTCTTAGAGGCCATTGTAAATGCTTGGGGATCTGACCAAGTGACCGGGCCATCAGGTATATCGAAGAGCCAAGTCAGGTTGCTGTTGGGGCCACGCACGTCACCTGTCGCGTGACGCATGGCACGATACAAAACTGCTTTACGAGGCAGCGCTTCGTAATAATGATGATGGAAGAGTTGAAGATCGTTTCATAATGATGTTGATGATGCCTCTGTAATGGGTGCAGAGCTACAAAGCATGCACCCCTGTGTTGTTTTCAAATGATTCCTCGCACACGTCATGCAATCCACTTTCTGTGACGTGTAATGGTGTACTATTACTATTCTGCAACGTAACATTACAATTGTTATTGCGATTCCTCGGCAGGCTTTGTACCTGTATAGTTCTTTTTGCAATGATTTTAGCTCAGTGGTAGAATGCTCGTCTGCCACGCAGAGGGACGTTGGTTCGAATCCTCCTTGGTCCTGGTTATCTTTTTCTAAAATTAGTGCGACAGTGGTTATGGACACTGGCGGACACCGGTGGCAGCGGACAACTGCGGCACCAAAAACTGCCGTTGTTGTGATCTCATAACAACTTACGCTCTAAAAGATGGTGGAACATGGAAATTAGGGATGCATAAGTAAATATAAACACCAACCAATATCCAAGCTGGGCAGATCCAACGTTTTGAAGCCAGCCCGGCTTCTTCATCAGGGATGAGTGGGGCCAGGTTCCAGCTGCATTATGTAGTTCTTGGCGCGGCGACCACACTTGAGGTGATTGGCCATGGAGCGTAGGCTGTGCGTATACACCATGAGAAGAGTTCCTAAAGCATGGTTGAGGTTTCCTGTTGTCCCCTGGATGTGCCACAATTCCAGCAGCAGTCATTTCCTCCACTGCAGCTCGCTTTTCAGGATTGTTGTTCCCTCGAAGTCAATTCTGTGGTCAGATGTCTTGCAGTGCTTGGCGATGACACTTCGCTCCCTGTCTTGTCATTTCTGTGTTGCCTAATTCGTTCCGGAAGGTTTTTTTGTCTCGCTGATGTATGAGCAGGGGCACTCGGCACACAGAATTTTGTACACGACGCCCGGTATCCTTTCCTTTAAGTTACGTCCCAACCAGACATACTTCTTTCAAATGTTTACCTTCAAATTCGAGGTGCATTTGAGATCGACGGGAAGCATCACGAGTTCATAGGCAACCAAAAATGCAGCAAAAGGCCGCGAGATGAAGTTGAGCAACAATAGGACATATATCTCAAGAGGCCTGGTACGAAGTTTGGTTGAAGCAAAGATTAAAGGTCAAAGTGAACGGTGGATGTAAGACATTTGTGATAAGGCCACATCTAGGTTTTTTTGGAACCACTTAAGATGGATGGGTAAGAATAATGAAACTGTTACAGTGTATTGTAGATGTAGAAGGAAATAAATAGGAAGGGTACAATGTACAGGCATAAGAACAGGCATATGTACAGGCATAAGAACGAAGATACGCGTTTATTGGTTGAGGCCTGGCATATCAGTATTAGTGGAAGTGCATGCATGAGTCAACCGTCGATTAGCTTAAACAGAGAGGAGATAGAATGTCTTAGCAGTTGTCTATCGCGTAGAACGGCACGTGTAACCGTATGACAGGTGGCGCTACCATTCCGAGCATGCGCAGATAAGCTGTGTGTCTTCTTTCTTTTTCGCCTCTGTGCTGTGCTTCAGTTGTTAGTCGGCGTTCGTGGTGTTCACTGCTCTCCTTGTGTCCGTGTCCTGCACGCCTCTTCTTTTGATTATGCACTGTTACCAACTCGCTCAACTTTCTGTCCTTTTGTACAATGCACTGACTTATATACGAAACGTAGCATCCCATTCCATTAAGAATAATGACGAGCCTTTTTTCACAATGTGTGATAGCAGAAGGGGAACCAAGTGGAAGAACTAGTTCTGGAAAATTTAATTTGGAAGAAGGCAGAGGAAAAGATCCCAAAGGCACAGCCACAGGTTTAGATGGGGTTAGCATTATTCTAATAAATGAGCTTGGAAGAAACAGCAATGAAGCATGCTGAAAGCAACTGAAAAAAGCTTATAGAAGAAGCGAATACTGGACAGTTGGCTTCAAAGTAGGATGAGCTTCATCTATAAGGGCAAAGAAGAGAAAAATAACATTCGCTCATATAGACCACTGACCATTACATCAGTACTGTACAGGTTGGCGATGCAAGCAATTCAATAAAAAATGCAGATACGGACAGAGCAAAATAGCACTTTCAATGAACTACAAAATTGGTTTCGAGTCAACAGGCGGTTGGATGATAACCCTTTTGTGCTTATACAGTGTATAGAAATAGCCGGAAATGAGAACAGACCTTTACACATGGCATTTTTGGACGTTACTGGTGCATACGACAATGTAAAGCAGAATATTTTGTGGGACATAATGAAAGAGGCTAGTGTAGGTGACGATTGTATAAAGCTTTTAAAGGAGCCGTGGCAACTAATGGTAGTATGGATGACATTGATATGTGTGAAGCGTTCAGGCAAGGGTGCTTGCTGTCCCCACTATTATTGAGGCTTTACATGAGGAGAATGGAGAAAGCAAATAAATCAACAAATGAATCACTAAGTCGTGAACTAACGTATGGAATGGAATGGTGACAGGACAGGAGTTACGGATGACTTCACTTATCGTCTTTCCCAGCAATTTCCGAATTGGTTCCTTTTTATGCTTGTGAATTTCTTTCATCGCTACATCTAAGCTTCTGCTGGCCTCTGTTGCATTTACCCTCTCTTGGCGTCCATTCCATTGCTCTTACTGTCCATCTGTCCTCTGCATGACATTTCCTGCCTAGGTCCACGTCTTTCTTTTAATTTATATAATAATATCAGCTACTCGAGTCTGTTCCATGATTCCGCTTGTTTTAAATGCGGAGCATTTCTTAGTCGCATGATGTCACACTTCGGTGTTGGTGCCGTCCACACCCCCACTGCGCATGCTCGGCTCGTCGTGTGCTGGCCCACCCAGTGTTCAGCAAGCCGAGCATGCGCAGGGGGGGTGTGGACCTCTCCCCCATACTCTTCTCCCTCGAACGGGGGCGGTGTGTATATAAGCGGTGGAGCGCGCTTTCGGGATTCAGTCAAGGGCGTCTTTGCGGACCCCTCCCCCGTACTCCTCTCCCTCGAACGCACGAGAAGCAGCGGCGAAACGTGAGCGGCGAGCTTTAAGACCCCAGGTACGTGAGCGAGAAGCGGCGTGCAAACGTCAACAAGACGCGGCTCCGGACGCTGCTCGTGGGCGCAAGCGCCTTCATTCAATAAATAAGAATAATAAAGACGAAATAACAATTAAGCATTCCCAAACCATACCCAATTACGCAACATTCATGCGATACCCCCACCACTCTGTGACGCATTTACTCGAGTTCCCCCGTGGGAAGATGCGGGCGGCATTTTTTGATCTCTTAGTGTTACACCTATCGTTTTTCTTTCCATTGCATGTTGCGTGCTCCTTAGTTTCTTCTCTAGTTATTTCGTTATCCTCCGTGTTTCTGCACCATACATTAGCACCAGGAGGATGCAGTGATTAAACACTTTTCACTTTAGTGAATGCGGCAAATTTCCTACATATTTGGGAATGTGTCCCAAGTGTACTCCAGCCCATCCTTATTCAGCGTAGAATTTCCTTTCCATGGAGAGGCTCCCGAGTTAGTAACCGCCAGTTAGTAACTATAAACTATATTACGCCATGATACAGGCAGTACCAGGAGGCATGAGCATGCACTGTCTGACACAGGCCATGAGAGAACGTTAAGTGAACTGTTTTGCCGAATACTTGTTCACCTTCATATCTGCACAAGCAAGGCAGCTTGGATTCTCTAGCGCGAGCTCCGACCAAGCAAGGTAATGCTGCTCATGTAAAGATCAAGTTGGGGAGTTTCCTGATGAGTTGCTAAAGTTGTTAGAATTCTATTTATTTATTTTTTATCTCGAGTGAACATGCAAAGCTGGATTGGTAGTAGTGATTAGGGGAGGGAGAGACGCTTATTTCTGCAACCCGATAGGGAGCACGTTGCAGCATCTGGGGGAGGGGAAGAGGGAGAAAAGAGGAGATAGGAAGATGAGGAGGAAGTTCCATGGCCCGGTCGTCACATGATGGTCAGCAGGCCGTCGGCAAGGACAGGGGCGGCAAGGGTCCCGATCTCAATTGTAGGCCGCAATGCCCGTCTCGTCCAGGAACTCCACCAGGCTCTGGAGTGCTGGTAGATGGGGTTGTAATGGGAAGAGGAGGTGTTGTAGCGTGGAGGCAGTGAGACCCTTTCTCCTGTAGGCAGTGGTGAGCCTCATGCGTTCCTGTGCCAGTCCAGGGCAGGCACAGAGGAGGTGCTCGAGGGTCTTGGGGTCGCTGCCGCGGGTGCAGGCCGGTGAGGTGCAGAGTCCTTTGGCGTGGCGGCGGGCCGCAGTCCAGACGCTGCCGGTCCGCAGGCGGAGCAGGGTGGCCCGTTTCCTCCTGGTGAGGCCCGTCTCTGGGAGAAGCCTTGGTCCCCGCCCCTTGGCCACCCTTGGGTCTGGGTGGATAGTGACAAGAAGCTTCCTGAGACGGACTTGCGTGTGATCCCTGGCTGCCATGGCTTGGGTGAAGGGGATGCCTGGCCAATGAGCTTCCCTGGCCAAAGTGTCCGCTTCCTCATTACCAGCTATTCCCACGTGAGGGCAGCCAGTGGAACGAGACGGACACTCCCGACGTGCTGATAGCCTGTAACTTGGACGCCAGGAAGTTTTCGGTAAATCCTGCATGACGGAGGTTGGCCAGGGTCTGTAGTGTCGCCCTGCGGTCACATAGGACAGCGACTGGCTCTGATGGAATGTCCTCTGCCAGGAGATCTGCCGCCAGATGCAGGCCCGCTAGCTCTGCTGCCATGGAGCTCACTGGGAAGGGCAGCCAGCACTGCCTGCTGCTGGACCTAGAGATGGGCGAAGTGGCTCACTTGAGTGAGCATCTCAGAACGGCTCAGCTCACTGTAGTGAACCGGTTCATTTCAACTGCTCAGCAGCTCACCGGGTCCGAGGGAAAGTGCTCTCGCGCAAGGAGAGAACGGGACCGGCCGGAGTGGAGGGTGGCCATTCCGCTGCCTTGTTGCGACCCCGCTCGCAATCGCGTCCGTGGTTTGTCCGTGACACTGGGGGGGACCAGTGAACATAGGTCGCCTCTTCGAGGTGCGCCTTCGGCGCTCTAACTATTTTGCTCGTCTCACTACTGCCAGAGGCAGGAGCATCAGAGACGCGATTTTGCAGTACATGCTCACTAACACGGCAAGCACATACTACAGAATCGCGTTGGTGGTCAGCGGCGGGCGCGCTAGCCACTAGCGCTCGTTGCTGATGCTCTTGGCTCGGGCTGTAGTGACACCAGCAAAATAGTGAAAGCGCCGTAGGCACACCACGAAGCGGCGACCTATATGTTAACTGGCCCCTCAGTAACATAGGCAAACCACAGCCATCCTGGCCGTGGAAACTTCCACCAAAAACACAACGGTTAACTTCAGCTTCTTCCGGCGGGCACCCATGGAGGAAGCTGAAGGCGAGAAGGTTTCGACTCTTCTGAGCAAGGGCGGGATGGCATTTGCTTTCTTGCACCGCCAATAGATGGCGTGAAAGTCGCACTCAGCAGAAGACCCAGCGTACGTATCACGAAAGCGATGAAACGCGTGAACTAGACCGGAACGTTTCAACCAACACCAAAGATCTATTTGTTTCACCTGCACTTTATGAACTGGTTCACGGTGGTGCTGCACTGCGGCATTAGGTCTGCGGTTCAGAACGGTTCACCGAACTTTTGAGGATCAGTTTTTGTTGCAGAAGCGAGGAATCTGCATCGGGTCTTGTGTAGCACCGGTGCTAAGCGAAATAGTTTTCGCAGAAGTTGATGAAGGTTTGGATAGGGCAATGCAGGGAGTCAATGTTTTACGCACCTTTAGATATGTTGACGATTTTTTGATTATCTTGGGTAAAGACCAGGGGTATCGTTGCAACAGCGTGTGTCTGTGGTTTTAGATGCGTTTATCAACGGTGGGAATGGGCTTACCTTTACTTTTGAGACGCCGGTTGATAACGGGCTGCAATTTTTAGACATCTTTTTAAATGTTTGTGACAAACACGTCTGTTGGATGTACATACCACGTGTGCGAAAAGAATTTTTACCTTTTGATTCTGCCCACTCCAAAACAGTGAAAAGAGCTATTGCTTCTGCGTGTTTGGATTCAGCGCTTAAGAAGTCGTGTATGCACACCATGAAGGAGAGCTTTGACCTACAAATTTCGCGCCTCTCAGCTGCCGGGTTTCCCCGGACTGTGGTTGCTTCTGTAGTAGAAGCAATGTTAAAGAAGATGAAAGGCAAGACTCGGAGTCCTGCCTTAGAACGCCAAGAGAAAAAACGAGACCTGTAGTTATCCCGTACGCTCACCAAGTTGCTCATAATCTTAAGAAGGTTGCTACAAGGTTCAATGTTCCTGTGGCCTTCTCGGCGCGATGCAAATTGTCCAGCGTTTGTAGGCGAGTAATGAAACCTGGTGATACGAAGCGTTGCTGCGATATTGAGCATGAGCATCCTTTTGGGGAGTGTTGTGTCGGTGTGGTGTATTGGATCCCTTTGAGCTGTGGCAATGTATACATCGGCCAAACTGGCCGATGCATTAATGTTCGGTAACAGGAACATGCGCTGTCCATAAAAAACGGGCTCGCATCTGCCATTTCATTGTAAATCTTGTGCATGTGTGCCCCTGTTTTCATCTAGGAAAATTTTAAAGCGTAGTGGTGACGCAGTCGTAAGAGAACTGGCTGAGGCCTGTTTCATTAAATTGTACGGGAGTGGTTGTGTCAGCGTTCCTTCTATCATTCTGCACAGCAGTGAGTTTGTTTTTTTGCAAGATCGCTTTTGATTTCGGCCGTCTGCGCATGTGCGTAATGCCATATATATTGAGTGTCTTTTCGAAAATAAATCAGTTGGTAGTGTGCGCTTTTTTACGTCGCTTCTTCCTGTTTCGTCCTTGTCCCATTTTGCGCCACTGTCTTATATTTTAACACACAAGCACTATTTCACATTTAGGCATTTATGGCAACGTGAAGCGACATTCAATTAGCACGATCAGTGGACTAATATATGATAGTGATACATATTTTCATATCCCAGGGATCTAGTGCACGAAGCACATAATCGCTAGTTCACCAGAACAGCCCCATCTTACGACACAGGCTGGAGGTTCACAGGGGGTGAGGAGGTGCACAGAAACTGTAATGCCCTTCTACTTAAAACACTGTATTTACAGTCTCAGCATGGCACTGGATCCAGCAAAGTGCATTCATCTCAGCTGGCATGGAAGTGTCATGTCACGTAAGCACCAGATTCCCTCAAGTTTTCTGTGATCCTGTGCTAAAAATGACTTAAAGCTCCCCGCCACGGTGGTCTAGTGGCTAAGGTACTCGGCTGCTGATCCGAGGGTCGCGGGATCGAATCCCGGCCGCGGCGGCTGCATTTCGATGGAGGCGAAATGTTGAGGCCCGTGTGCTGTGCGATGTGAGTGCACGTTAAAGAACCCCAGGTGGTCGAAATTTCCGGAGCCCTCCACTACGGCGTCTCTCATAATCAGAACTGGTTTTGGGACGTAAAACCCCACAAAACAACAACTTAAAGCTCTATGCAGCTCTCAGTTCAAAGTGCGTAACTTTGCAGGTTCAGATCTGTAGATGCACCTGTCCTGCTGTGTGCAATGATAGCACTCAGACAGCCATCATAAACAAGACAGTTGTAACAGAGACCCCATGTAAGGAGGCAGTGACACCATGAGCAAGCTACAACTTCTGGATGAGACAACCTTTAGCACAGCGAAGTTGAAATTTGGTAGTTTTTAAATCGTACATGTACATTTGAGTGGCACAAAGGCCAGTGCACTCCTACCACAAGGCCAGTGCACCTGTGTAAACACTTCAGCGCAGGGTAGCCAACCATATCTGGTTAACCTCCCTGTTTTTTCTCTTCATCTCTCTCTCTCAGTTACCAAAATAAGTGAAAAACAGTGGTGTAAACAGCAAAACACAACAAACAATGTGAAAGTGTGTTGTTAATCTGATGGCCAATTCTTTGTTCAACATAGCAAAAATGGATGCTCTGTAGTTTTTCAAAACATTATGTGGGAAATTTCGCAGCCTCAAAGGCCATCCTCAGTGCCTACGCATGTAAAGAAGCAGGTGTGGAAACTGACACATGCGCACATCTGGTCAGTGTGAAGCAGTGGGTGCCCCATCACCAAAGTGGAGATTTCAGCCAGCACGCGGTTCAACACCAGTGCCAGACGCAGAGGAAGAGGCAGACGCTGCAGAGCTTCCATCTGTCATTCCTGAGTTAGACACAAGCAGCCAGCGTTCCTTTGATGAGAGCTTTGCAAGGTGAATCACAGGCCACAGTACAATAATTAACATCACCCAGCAGTGTGAATGACACAAACATGGTGAACAACACTGCAGCGTAATGTTAGACTCCAGTTTGCCACCTGCAAACAAATAACATGGCACAAAGTGAGGAATTTCTATCATTGTCATTTGCATAGCATTATTCAATGCACCACAGAAGCCAGTGCTTTTTAGACAAGTTATTTCGCTTTGGAATGAAACCGAAAATGGGAATGTGAGGCAGTAAAACTATATAATGAAACACGAGGCGCAGAATTTTACTTCTTACCCAGCAGTTTCCTTAAATGTGTTGAGCATTGAGCACACTGCTTGCTTATCCGTAAATGAGATGTTTGTATCCACCTTTGAGTTTTCGAGCAGTACAAACTATTACAGTGTTGACGTGTTTTTAAGCTATTTTTATGCAATCGTTAATCATTGTATACTTATCACATTCGAACCAAGTGTGTAAAGTGCCATCCCAAGGATCCTTGGTACATGCGTGAGATTATACACTTACGTAATTTGTCAATTTGTCGTATCAGGCACCTGCGTGAACAACCCAATGCTTAATTCAATAATCCTTTGCTATCATTCATAAAAACAAGCCATCAAAGTCCTGTAAAGCCTTCAGTCCACCAAGTCAGCTGTTTTTCTTCATTTGATTTTTTTTTATAAATCATGCTTAGAGAGAGAGAGAGAGAGAGCTTTTTATTGAAAGGCAGAGAATTTAGACAGCGTTGAAATATCGCTGACATGCTACTCTGCGTGCGGAGGGAGTTTGGGGAGAGAAAGACGAGTAGAAAGAAGTACAAGATACAGTGAAAAAGAAAAGAGAAAGAAAAATTGGGCTTTGTGCTTAGATAATCTGTGTTTCCAAAGCATTTAATGACCACTTTAAATCTGCATTGATTCTTGATGATGGATGCACTCACTCTTTTTCCACTAATTCTTCATCATCACATTTTCCTATTACGCTAATCACTACAGCTGGCATATGTAACCTTATACTCAAAACTGATAATGAAAAGTTTAGAGGCGGACAAAACACAATGTGTTTCTGAGACTGCATGCTGAATGCAGCTCAATATTCATAATTTTTTCAGTAAGCTCAGAGGGAGAGCGATGATTTATCGGAAAGCACAGAGGTTGGCCTTAGTGCACTCTGGCCTGCTCGGGTAGAAAATCTGCACAGGTAGAAAATGAAAAGGGGAGAAGAGGGGGCAAAGAAGGATGATAGGGACAGGAAGACGTGATGTGTCTGCACATTCACCACACACAGTGCCTTTTATAAAGTCTATTATTTAGTCTTTCTTGAACAAACCAAATACTGCCTTTCCATTAGATGGACACAGCACATTGGAAGCCATCAAGTCTAAACCAATTTTTGCAAGAACTGCAGCTTTCAGACGCAATTTTCCCATGGACCATTTCTGACTGTAACTTTCTTCCTAAGGCCTCTTTCCAGTCCTCTAGGTTTCTGAAACCCTTAGCATGACATTCCCATGAGTGAATTATGTGTGTGTACAACATTTTGGTTTCATTCATTCAATATTTGTTCACTACTACTTGTGTTTCATTTTTTTCGTTATTCTCCATGTTTCTGCACCGTACGTTAGTACTGGGAGAATGAAACTAAGGAGCACGCAACATGCAATGGAAAGAAAAATGATAGGGGTAACGCTAAGAGATAAAAAAACGAGCGGAATGGATCAGAGAACAGACAGGAGTAGCCGATATTATCTTATCAATTAAAGAAGTGGACCTGGGCAGGACATGTCACGAGGAGGAAGGATAATGGGTGGACAGTAAGAGCGACAGAATGGATACCAAGAGAGGGAAAACGCAACAGAGGTAGGCAAAAGGTTAGATGGAGCGATGAAATTAAAAAGTTTGCAAGCATAAAGTGGAACCAACTCGCTCAGGATAGGGTGGATTGGAAATCGTTGGGAGAGGCCTTCGTCCTGCAGTGGACCTAAACAGGCTGATGATGATGATGATGACTTGTTGTGTTGCATTGTTCTTTCATTAGAAACAAGTTAATGAGCAAACAGACAATGAAGCCTAGGCTTCATTGTCTGTTTGCTCATTAACTTGTTTCTAACAAATAAAGAACGAGCCCTTGACCCCTTCCCTTTCGTTATTGTTCTTTCATGCGTTTCGAAGCCCCTGATGCAAGGGCCAAGAATGTTGCTGTGTACTATCATTAAATAAATAAATAAACCTTTAAACTGATATTGTAACCTAGCTGTTGACATTCTTTGACGGTGCAATTTCTATACTACTTGTGCCTGTCTCTCGGAACACTTTTTAGGCCCTGATGGAATTGAGGGAAATAAACCGAACTGCACTTGGTCATGTCGTTACAGTCTATATTCTTCACACCAGCACAGTGCTACACAAAATCAGAAAGCATCATAAAAAAAAACACTCAAGGAGAGACTCCTTAGCACTTCAACAGTGCGTGTTGAAAGCCAACTGCATGCACAAGCTGTAATTACTTTATGAGTTTTATAATTACTTTTCTGAGTTGAGCACACTATTAAAACGATTTCTTGTGACTTGTGTGAAGGTAGCTGCACTTACTTTTGCATGGGGTACTGGAAGCCTACATAAGTGGCTGACTGGAGCTCGTTCCTAATCCTGGCAACCATGCAGGCAGGCAGCACAACTCTATTGTACCTGCGAAGCCTTTTCCAAATCCACCTTGTGAACATCCTGCATGCCACAAATCGATATGTTCTGTAAGCAAGAAGAAAGCATGTGAAGACCACATTAACTGTATGCTTTGCAAAGTGCATGTACTTGTGTATTTCTCGCTCGATTTTAGTGCCGCTTTGTGTCACCTCCCAGTATAGTGCTTCCAAGACGGCCGGGTTTAATACACACTTGCAAAGTGAGAGTGGCGGGTTATGCAGTCGCGTTGGAGATATCCCGACAGGATACGTTCTCCAGCGCATTTTCGGTTGCCACGCAGTGCCCACAGGTAAACCTGCATGCGTAATCACGCAGGACGATATTTCTTGAAGGCAAGCACTTTAGCAAGCTCGCTTTTTTTATGCTGTTATGGTCCCTGCTATCTACTAGCTTTGCGAGGTGGCCGCGCGAATCAGCTAGTACACAGTTTGGAAGCTAGAATTGCATGGCTGCCCTGATCAGCTGTACGTATCACTTTGGACAAACGCTCCGATGATGCTTGGTTCATTTTAAGTTATCACAGTCACACAACACTGCCGTTCAGCGCTGCTGCGGCGTACAATTAAGAAAGCATAGCGATCTCAGACGAGTCTTCCTGCAGCTAGCACGCGATGAACTTTTGCCGAAATGCATGAAAGCAGGTTGCGATCGAGCCCGCTCTAGATAGTCTATGACATGATAACCTTTTGTTGCGATTTGGCTCGACCCGCATAGAAGGCATGCCTCTTGGTCGCGATTGTAGGCTTGTTATCATAGTTGCAGGCGTACGTTTACAGCCAATTAGAGAAAAGCTTGAATCACTATCGCACATGGAAGAATTCAGTTTTAAAAAATAAAAGGTTTATATTTGCAATTCTAACAGCATAATAGACAAATTGAAATGTTCCTTTGGGCCAGTGCGGAAGAAATCACCCAAACCAATCTGGATTGTCGGACAACGCAGATTTCAGTCAAGATGGGGCTCTATCGCGATAGATGCTGGCTTTCTGAGTGTGGTCTAGAGAAGCGGACATGATTGTAACTGAACGTTCATGGCAATTATTACAAATACTGCAATTCACGCGAAAAAATTAGTCATACATGGGAGCTGTGAACAAATATTGATGCGCGGTAAAGGAAATGTGCAGTGCTGTAAGCTTTCACGTACCAATTCATATCATCGCCGCCACGTCACGAAGGTCCTGGGAGTTCTGGCTCGTCTGGTGCTCGAGTTTTGCGTTTTCTTGGTGTGTCGCCGCAAGGGTCAAAGCTAATCGCTTCAGTCACACGTTCGACCTGAGCTCGCTGCGCAGGATTAATCGCTCACTGTTTTGCCCGGTGCTGACGTACGAGCAAGATCAAAAGAAAGTAGCGCACGGAGGACACAAGCGCGCGTTTCCGTGCTCGCGCCCGTGTGATGAAGGGAAATAAACAGCGGGTCAGGGCTCAGAAACAATGCAGTAGGATGTAGAAAGATCGCGCGCAGTCGGGGCGCGCACCGAGCAGGCGACCGGAAATGTGAGTTGCCAACACCACTGGGCAGCCCCGCCAAGTAGGGCGGAAGGAGAACAACGCAACATTGAATCCGTATGATGTAACGCGGTGGGCAGGACACCTCCTCTGGCGCCGCCCACCACAGCCGTAATCAGTCGGCTTCGCCGAGCTGAGACGCAGTGTGAAAGGGAGATTTTCCGGTCGCAATATCTTTCCTGCTATCGCACCTTTTCGGAAAATTCTTTCAAATATGTATTTCCGAGTAGCCTTCAATACACACCAGCCGTTTTCAAAACCAAGCGCGAGGGGTGCTTCGGACCCCTTTAAGAAAAACCGATGGTCCTTGGTCCGGCAGAGGGATTCGAACTTGGTGCCTCTGGTACTGGACGCCGATACTCTACCACTGCGCCACCACTGCGTTTGCTTTTCCTTGCGCAAATTTTAGTCATGTGCCAGTCGAAGTCAAGGTCATGAAATTAGCATATGGGAAAGAAATGTAGTACGAAGGGAAGGTAACCAATGGTCATTTAAGGGCCACTAAACAGGCTCCAACTTCTTTTTTAAGCCGCCCAAACAAGCTAACTCAATCATAGAGAAGGTTGCGGCGATCACATTCTGCGAATATGAGAGCGCTGCGCGCCACACAGACGCCGTATTTAAAAAAACAATTCCCACGCCTCTTTCCTGCGATTGACCAGTCAGCTCGCATACTAGGTGTCAAGTTCTACCGCGAACAACTTTTCGTAGCTGCAGCTCGTTGATTGGTCGAAACGTCTATTGTCAGATCCTCTGGCCATCCCACCGGTGTGAGCGCAGGAGCAGCTGGCCGGAGCAACCGGTACTGCAGCGCAAGCGTCAATGACGTCATGCTCACGTCATGTCACGTGTCAAAAGTGGGCGGAGTCACGACGGCGCGCCGCGCCTACCCTCTCCTCCGCAGAGAAGGGTGGGGAGGCCGACCGAGAAAACGAAACCGACGCAAGCGGCCACTTAAAACCGTGTAACTTCTTTATTATTGCACCTATTCGCAAAATTCTTGTGGAAGCATGTTCACATCTCACAGGAGCGCAGTTATATCTTTAAAACAAAGTTTGGACCTCGGGGTTGTTTAGGGGCCTTTTAAGGGCGACAGAGTGGATTCCAAGGGAAGGAAAGCGTGGTGGGATGCGGCAGGACGCTAGCTGGTCGGATTAGATTACAATGTTTGTGACAACAACATGGCTGCAGTTACGACATGACCATTTTAATTGGAGAAAAATATGGAATAGATTTTTGCCCTGCAGTGGGCGTAAATAGGTCCTGATGAAGCATTTTTTTTCATAAGAGTGTTACATGTATTAATACACCGTCTATAGATCCCTTATAGAGGACATATAGAAATGTAGTCTATAGACAGGTAGCGTTAAGAGTTCTAAAGGTACTCTATAAAGGTTACTTTATAGAATTTAGTAGATATGATGATAATACATCCCTTATAGAGCGTGTATGGTGAACCAGTCTATAGAAAGAACCCTCCCCACTGTAATGCCAATTGGCGCTGTGGGTAATGAAATAAATAAATAAATAAATAAATAAAAGAAAGCATTAAATGTTTTAAAGATGCTCTATAAAAGTTACTTTATAGAGTTTAGTACATATGAGGTCAGTGCGCTTTCTATTGTGCGTGAAATGACGTGTTTCTATAGACAGGTATCTTTAGACTTTCTATAGTCGTCCTATGCAAAACATTCTATAGATGGCGAGTTCCTATTGAGTTCCTTTAGTCTCTATAGGAACTCATCAGAACTTCTGAAAGAACGCTAAATCCATTTTCGTAAGGGATAAGCATGCGAAAAGAACTTTCGTGCCATTTTCGTGACGTCAAAATCATGTGATTGCGCACCGCAGCCATTCAGCATTGTGGGTGCGCTGGCTCTGGGAACGAGGGGGAGAAAACGAGGAGG
This sequence comes from Hyalomma asiaticum, assembly GCA_013339685.2. Taxonomy (NCBI): domain Eukaryota; kingdom Metazoa; phylum Arthropoda; class Arachnida; order Ixodida; family Ixodidae; genus Hyalomma; species Hyalomma asiaticum. The sequence goes on along the minus strand of CM023481.1, from coordinate 75,597,440 downwards.
TTGGCGGCTCCAGCGAGGGTGTGGCGGCATAGTTCAAAAAGTGGTTCTACTTTCCAACATTAAGGGGCTTTATTGCCTTCAGCGCAAATTGTTGTTATTTTAACATTTTTTCAAATTACGCCTTTATTTTTGTGTCGACGTGTAGCAAAGGAAGTGAACATTCGTCAGTAGTAAAAAGAGAAACATTTCTAACCGAAAAGGTTCTAATAAAAAAATAAAAACTGTATCCTCCGCTGAGCCTCGAACCGAAGTGTTTTGTGCGAGAAGCAGACATTCTACCATTGTGCCAGTGTATCTCGCAGGCTAAAGGTTGCAGTGCCACGGGCAGTATTAGCCTCTTCTTCAGTTTTAAAATCTTGCTCCGGGCACTCCAGTTCTAGTTCCCTCTAGCTGCCTGTGGCTGGGCAGTGGAGGACCCGCCTGCACGCCGTCCTGTTGCAGTGTGTCAATGTGGGCAGCCCAGGTATTACTAAAAGAGCTAACAACAAGTGCAGGTCGTCTTATGCCGATTCCTTAAAGAAAAGAATAATCGTGAAGATTAAGTGCGAATACTATGCTTAAAGTGCTTCCTAGGAATGTAAATAATATATTTTATGATGTATGCATTCGGTTAATAAGGCATGGTTTTGGATTTCCTTATTTCTGTTTTTGGATGCCAGTATTTATTTATTTATTTATTTATGCGAATACCCTAAGGGCCCCAAAAGGGCATTACATAGGGGGGGATACAAGCGTGGGTACAAAAAAGGTGTGTACATATTATGGTAAAGTGAACACAGAAACCGCGAAATAAATGAAATGACATGTCCTTTGAGTTGAACAATTTCTACGATCATCATTCTCGTTAAACAAAGAATAGAACTACAGAACTGAAGCACATAGAACTACATAGAAATAGGACTACAAGCTGAAGCACAATTCAGAGGAGGCAACAAGAAGGTCTGAAAAAGATACACAAGGCTAAGTACAACTCTAATGACCATGTTGCGTTATACAATTTTAGTGTGGAAGATTTTTTTTTTTTGGTTCGATTGTTGTATGTGACATGTGATTGTGCGGTGATATCGGTTGATGTGATGGCACATTCGGGCTGTTACGACTGGCCGCTGTCTTTGTGACCGTAGTGGGGTAAGCGGCGGACGAGCTGATGCAGTGTTAACGCAGGTACCGGCTTGACAGTCGGGCTGTATGGAGGTGCCTGAACCCACCTCAGCCGCAATGTACAGGCAAAGGAACTCGGACTGGTAGGTTGTGGGTCAAAGGAGCTATCTGCGGCTGAAAGAATGAATCGTGCTTAACATGTACATATGTTGAGTATAATGCACGGACTGCACGGGCACTGCGATAATCGACAAGGCTCCACTGACAACGCTGGGTGCACCGGGTACACTGACAATGCCACATGTAGTCCCTCGGTTTCTTGCCGAGTCTGAGCTTGCCAGCTCGACGGACGGCCACCGTTCCACTTTCTCAGTTCTTTCCTGAGGATAACGAAATGTTTCCTTTGAAGGCCGTGTTCAACCAGCTCTGATCATAAACAGGAAAGCTGCTGCCATCTATCGGCATTGATTTCCTCAGCATAGCCATCGAGGTTGGCACGCCTCTGCACCATTTCGCACGCTGTGTGTTTACATTACTGGCAACAAAGTATGTTAAATACAAAGCAAGTATGTAACAAGAAACTAGCAGTGAAATAACAAAAGGGAAGGGGTCAAGGGCTCGTTTTTATATGTTAGAAACAACTTAATAAGCCAACAGACACTGAAGCCTAGGAAAGCATAGGGGAAGTTAATTGTAGTATTGTAAATGTGTAGACAGGCAAGACAGTGTGATCACGAATAGGGATGAGATAGTGATAATAGCTGAGCAATTTTACAGAGATCTACAGTAGTCGCGATAACCAGGATAATGAACGGGGTAGCAGTTTAGAAGAGGCTGACATTCCACCAGTACTGACAGAGGAAGTAATGAAAGCTTTGGAAGAGATGAAATCGGGAAAGGCACCCAGTGAGGGCCAGATAACGGCAGATCTGTTAAAGGATGGTGGGCAGATTATACTGGAAAAACTGGCAAGCCTGTATACGCAATGCCTAATGACTGCAAGCATTCCAGAATCTTGGAAGAATGCGAGCATCATCCTAATCCATAATAACGGCGACACAAAGGACTTGAAAAATTACAGGCCGATTAGCTTACTGTCAGTCGTCTACAAGGTATTTACAAAGGTAATCGCTAACAGAATTTGTGCCACCTTAGATTTTAATCAACCTAAGGAACAAGCAGGGTTTCGTAAAGGCTACTCAACAGTAGACCATATCCACACTATCAGGTGATAGAGAAATGCACGGAATATAATCACCCCATATATATAGCCTTCATAGATTACGAGAAAGCATTTGACTCGGTCGATACTTTAGCAGTCACGCAGGCATTACAGAATCAGGGTGTAGATGAGCACTACGTAAGTCTACTGGAAGACATCTACAACGGCTCCACAGCCACCATACTCCTCCACAAGGAGAGCAGCAAAATACCTATAAGGAAGGGCGTAAGACAAGGGGACACAATCTCTCCAATGTTATTCACAGCATGTTTACAAGAAGTATTGAGAAGGCTGGATTGGGAACAGGTGGGTGTAAGGGTTAATGGGGAATACCTCAGTAACCTCAGATTTGCTGATGACATTGCCTGGCTAAGTAACTTGGGAGATGAGTTACGAAGCATGATTACTGACCTAAACAGGCAAAGTATAACAGTGGGCCTGAAAATTAATATGCAGAAAACTAAAGTAATGTTAAATAGCCTTGGGTGAGCACAGCGATTTCAGGTAGCTGGCGAGGCATTGGAAGTAGTAAGTGAATATGTTTACTTAGGGGGGTCCACGTAGTCACCCCTGATCTGAACCATGAGGCTGAGGTTATTAGGGGGATTAGAATGGGGTGGAGTGCATTTGGCAAGCATTGTCAGATAATGTATGGTAGCTTACCATTGTCTTTGAAGAGGAAAGTGTATAACAGCTGCATCTTACCGGTACTCACCTACGGGGCAGAAACTTGGAGGCTAACTAATAGGGTTCAGCTTAAATTAAGGACGATGCAGCGGGCTATGGAACAGAAAATGGTAGGTGTAACCTTAAGGGACAAGAAGAGAGCAGAGGGGTTAGGGAACAAACGCGTGTTAGGGACATATTAATAGAAATTAAGAAGAAATGGGCGTTGGTGGGCCAGTAACACGAAGACAAGACAACCGGTGGTCATTAATGGTAACAGAGTGGATTCCTAGAGAAGGCAAGCGTGGCAGGGGGCGGCAGAACGTTAGGTGAGCAGATGAGATCAGGGAGTTTGCGAGGATAAATTGGGCCCAGTTAGCACAGGACAGGGATAATTGAAGATCCATGGGAGAGGCCTTTGCCCTGCAGTGGGTGTAGACAGGCTGATGACGATGATGATGATGATGATGATGAAATGTGGAGTAAGTAGAAAGGAATTAAACGAAAAGACAAACCTGCGTTCGGTGGGAACGGAACCCACGACCGTTGGATCGTTGGACCGTTGGACTCCATTATCGCCAATTAAGGCTGAGAGGTAGGCATCGAACAACGTTTTGTACGGAGTATTGGCCCAGTTCCTGCAGTAACCATGAAAGGCGCCCGCTGTCCGACAATGCGGCCAGCACGCGCCGCCCTAGCAGACGACGCAGTTCAAGACTACGCTCCTGGAGCGTCCGCGCACGCGCGAGCTGCTGCCGCCGCGCGATTCCTGCGCTGGCCGCATCGTGATGCCACGTGCTCCGAGATTTCCCCTAAGTGTGAAACAGACTGTACATATTATCCTGGGAGTGTTAGGCAGCGCCACTCGTAGTGGAACACACTTTCTTGACTGGAGGCGCCATGTAGAACGTGAACTTGCAATGAGATGGCTGCTGCCCAATAAGCCCTCGCATGCCACCTAATGGCACCAAGTCTGCCGCAATGAAGCCCAAGCTATGAAATAACGAAAGGGAAGGGATCGAGGGCTTGTTTTTATTTGCTCATCATCATCATCATCAGCAGCAGCCTATCTTATGTCCACTGTAGGACGAAGGCCTCTCCCAATCCTCTCCATTCTTGCCTGTCCTGCACGAGCTGATTCCGTTTGACGCCTGCGAATTTCTTGATTTTGTCCCCCCATCTTACTCTCTGTCGCCCGCGGCTACATTTGCCCTCTCTTGGTATCCATTCCGTCGTTCTAACTGTCCATCGGTTACCTATCCTTCTCATCACGTGGCCTGTCCATGTCCATTTTTTCTTCTTAACGTCGGTTATTATGTCGGCGACTCCCGTCTGTTCTCTGACCCACTCGGCTTTCTTTCTATCTTTTTCGTTCCATCGCCCACTGCGCCGTTCTTAACTTCCTCTCGAGATTCTTCGTAATTCTCCAAGTTTCTGCCCCATATGTCAGTACTGGCAAAATGCAGTGGTTATATAGTTTCCGCTTGAGTGATAGTGGTAGATTTCCTTTCATGAGTTGGGAGTGTCTCCCGTACGCGCGCCATCCCATGTTTATTCTACAGTGTATTTCTTTTGTATGGGTGGGTTTTCCTGTCAGTAGCTGTCCTAGATATAGGTATTCTTCTACGACTTCTAATGTCTGGTTTCCGATCGTGAAGCCACGTTTCTTCGCCGTGCCACTTAGCATTATCTTTGTTTTCTGCATGTTCATCCTTAACCCTGCTTTAGAGCTTTCTCGACTTAAGTCTTCAATCATCTTTTGCAGTTCGTCGCCATCATTGCTAAAGAGAACTATGTCGTCTGCAAATCTTAGGTTACTCAGATATTCGCCGTTAATCCTTAGCCCTGTCTCGTCCCAGTCTAGCCTTTTGAAGATTTCTTCCAAACATGTAGTAAACAGCATTGGAGAAATTGTATCTCCTTGTCTGACACTTTTCTGTATTGGGATTTTTCTGCTTTTCTTGTGGAGGAGCAGGGTGGCTGTAGAATCTTTTTAGATGTTGGCTATTATGTCTATGTATCTATCGCATATTCCTTGTCGGCGTAATGCCTCTAGAACTGCTGGTATCTCTACAGAGTCGAAAGCCTTTTCGTAGTCTATGAAAGCCATATAGAGGGGTTTCTTGTATTCCGCGGACTTCTAGATTACTTGATTTATCACATGAAGGTGGTCTATGATGGATGGAGTAACCTTTCCTGAATCCTGCTTGTTCTCTTGGTTGATTGAATTCAAGTGTGGCCCTTATTCTGTTAGAGATAACCTTTGTGAGAATTTTGTAAAGTGTTGAGAGTAGACTGATCGGCCTGTAGTTTCTCAAGTCTTTAACATCTCCCTTCTTATGTAATAGTAGAATATTTGCGTGTTTCCAGCTGACTGGTACATTTGAAGTTTTGAGGCACTGTGTGTATAGTGTCGCGAGCTTTCTAGTTAGGAAGTCTCCGCCGTCGTTGATCAAGTCTGCTGTTATGCCGTCTTCTCCAGCCGCTTTTTCGCGGGACATGCCCTGAATTGCTTTCCTAACTTCGTCCGCAGTAACGCATGGAATTTCGGTGTCCTGATCGACATTTACTACCCTCATGGTGGGGGGACTCGTATTTGAACTGTATAGTTCAGAATAGAAGTCCCCGGCCACTTTGGTTATATCACTGAAGTTGGTAACAGTGTTGCCCAGCTTATCTTTCACGGCATGCATTATGTTCTTTCCCGTGCAAAGCCTACTTTTAGTTGTTTTGATGCTGACTCCTTTTTTCACAGCTGCTTCTATTTCTTTCACGTTATGGTTACGTATGTCCCTGACTCTACTTTTACTGATGAGCTTAGACAGCTCGGCAAATTCTATCCTGTCTCTTGAGTTAGTTATTCTCATCTGTTGGCGTTGTTTGATTAAATTTTTAGTAGATTCAGAGAGCTTTTACATCTTGTCTCAGTGCTTTGCCCCCTACTTCGATCGCTGCTTTGGTGATCAGCTTAGTAATGTCTTCGTTCATCTTTTCTATGTCCTCATTCTCTTCGTGTCCTAAAGCCTCATACTTGTTCTTAAGTGCAATTCTAAATTCTTCTGTTTTTGCCCTGGCGAGATCGAGGTTGGCCTTCTTCCGCGTGATTAACTTTGTCCTTGTGCGCTTTAGATTGAGGGTTATCTTCACCCTTACTAGTCTGTGGTCACTGATTCTGACCTTATTAACCACTTCCGTGTCTAGTACTATGCATGATTGACACAGCGCTAAAGATGAAGATGTAAGAAAACACAGAGTGCACAGGACGAGCGCTGTCTCGCAACTGAAAGATTTATTTCGAAAAACCCAAACGGGAAATAAACAGCAAGGCATAACAGACATGCGCATAAGAAGGACAGTAAAGTACATTAATGAGCAACAACACGTGGACATTCTTAAGAACATATTCAAAACATGTCACTTGACGCTGCATGTGCCAAGCAGATAAGCATACTCCTTGTCTGTCAAATAAATCGACGGCATGTCTGTTATGCCTTGCTGTTTATTTCCCGTTTTGGTTTTTCGAAATAAATCTTTCAGTTGCGAGACAGCGCTCGTCCTGTGCACTCTGTGTTTTGTTACGTCTTTGTCTTTAGCGCTGCGTCAATCATGCATACTTTCCAACTAGCCCAGCTTTCTATTCTACTCTAGTACTATGCTTGGATCACTACACATTATGAAATCTATCTCGTTTTCGTTTCTCCGTTGGGGCTTTTCCATGTGGATTGGGGCTTTTCCATGTCCACTTTCTGTTCTTACGTTTTTTAAAGAAAGTATTCATCACACGAAGGTGATTTCGTTCTGCGAATTCCACTAGCATCTCTCCTCTGCTGTTTCTATCACCTTCGCCGTAGTTCCCGACCGCCTGTTCTCCTCGTAGTTTCTTTCCTATTTTCGCATTGAAGTCCCCCATGACAGTTGTATATTGGGTGTGTACCTTGTTCATTGCCGTTTCTACATCCTCATAAAACCGTTCTACAGCCTCGTCATTCTGCCTTGTCGTTGGTGCGTAACATTGTATTAGCTTTAGTTTGTATCGCCTATTTAATTTTAACACGATACCTGCTACCCTTTCATTTACGCTATAGAATTCTTCAATGTTGCCTGCTAGGTCTTTGTGTATAAGGAATCCAACCCCGTATTCGCGCTTCTCTGGAAGTCCTCTGTAGCAGAGGACATGCCCTTCATTAAGTGATAAGTATCCTTCTCCTGGTTTCCTAACCTCGCTGAGGCCAATGATGTCCCAGTTAATACCCCGTAATTCTTCTAGTAGTTCAGCTAGTCTGGCTTCACTTGAAAGAGTTCGCGTGTTAAGAGTCGCTACGTTTAGTTTCCAGTGGTTGCCTGTCCGAGTCCAGAAGCTTTCCGAGTCTTTTGTTCCTATCCCCTCGTGGTCGCATCCGTGTTTAGAAGCTCTGTTGAAATCACCGTCGGAGGGCCAGGATTCGGATGGTTCGGTCACTTGGGAGGTGTTTGCCATGGTGTTGCACCAGGGAGGCCAGTTCCTGTTTTGGTGCGCAGTTGAGTTACGCAGATGAAGCATGGTGGTGGTGTAGGCCCTTCTGCATCTTGTCCAAATGCTCCGTTAGGGGGAGAGTTCTTTCAGAGATGTTAAGTTTATGGTTAGGAAAGGCGAGAGTATCAATATTAAAGAGGAGCAGGATAGACGAAGGAAGATACAAAGAAGGAAAAGATCAGAAAAAAAAGAAAAAAAAAGACTCAGTCTCTCGGGGATTCGAACTTGGGACCCTTAGGTCTGCTATGAAAACGTGGCCAAGTCGTCTGGGTGGCTGGGTCGCCAATGTGTTTACGAACAGGTTCCTCCTGGCCCGTCTCACGTACTGTGGTGCAATGTATTTCAGAATGTCCGCGATAAAGCATTTTTGCTGATTCCGAATACCTTAGCAAAACGTTTTCTTGGGCTAGTTGGTTCATGACTTCTATAAAAAATGTAGCGCAAAGGAACACACGGACAGACAAAGAGCACAGGACGGGCGCTTTGTCCTGTGCTCTTTGTCTGTCCGAATACCTGGATGCCATGTCTAATCGCGTCGTCTGCTTTGTGGCATTTTCCGCCGCCTCTGTCTCGCTGTCTCGAGTAGTTTTGAGAAAGCGCGCTTCCCTGGCCTCTTTCTTTTTTTTTTTTCCTTTAACGCGGCTAGGTGGTGGTCTCCGGGAAAGAAGTGGGGGGGGGGGGTAGCGTACGAAGCGGTGGGGGTCGCGTAACAGCCTATCTCGCCTTCACGGAAGTGCCTTGATGAATAAATTCAATGTGTCCGGTGATCGGCGCTCTAGCTAATGCCACGATGTTGGAAGCGGTTTGTAATTTAGCGAAAGTGTTACGGTTTTTTAGTTAAGAGAGAAAGGTAATTACTCCACCTACGTTATGCTTGTAGAGCTTGACTCATTTCTTATCCCATTAAGCTAATAGAAGGTTACTATGAATATCATATCATCGTGGTGTAGGATGGGCATCAAGCACGTTATGGCATAGTAAGATTGATAAGTTGCTATTTTAGAGCACTGTTTATTAACATTCCGGTCGGAAGGCTTAATCTGCAGATTCTGACGTAGCCTTGAAAGGTCTCTTTCACAAACATTGGTACCTAATTAACTAAGTGGTTTCCCTGGCAGTTACAGTCTATTGTGCTATTTGGTGATGTGCGCGCTTGAGTATGGGATTTTCCTTCAATAAAATCAAAGTCAGCGTCTGTCTCATTCATTCTCATTTTCTCATTTTCTCATTTATTTATTGCACAAAAATGGTAGTTACAATTGGGGATTATACAGATACAGAGGGAGGTCCCAAAGTCAACAGACTGTACAGGGGACCTCCCATAAAGGGACCCTGAAACGGTTTTGACGATTTTGTGCAAACATGGTGATCCGGTAGAGCGGGTCACTAGGACCATTACAGGACAGATTTCAGCGCTGTGCGTAAAGTGTGTAATTTACAATAAGGTTTTGAACACGCGTATCGCAAAAGGTCACAGCGGCTCGCCAAAAGGTGTTTTCAAACGCCCCCGTCATCGACCGATCGAATGAGAGGTCGCTGATTGGCCCAGAGCCAGTGACGTGCACGTAATTTTCAAAACCTAGCTGCGAACAACGTGCTTCTACAACGTACTCCTTCGTTTCAGCCAACGGTATCGTCGCGGCATCTGGCGGCGTACACACGAGTCGCCGGCGCTCTATTACAGAGGCTAGCACTGCCGAGGCGGGCGACCTCAGTGAGGATATCGGGGCGCTATATCACTACAGGAGGCTCGGCAGAGCGGCTGACGCGGGAGGCGCTGTCGTCGCTAGCGCACACTCCGCAGCAGATCAAGTTGAGGAGGAACAGCAGTGGTAAGGAGGAAGGCGACAGAAATAAGCCCATAGCTGCCTTAGCGCATGGTGCTTCGCTTTATTTATGGTGTGAATGATTTCACAATTGTGTTGCCTAATCAGTGACGCAATGTCAAAAAAACGTTTCAGGGACCCTCCCATAAGGAATGAGTAACAAAAGCATCATCATCATCATCATCATCAGCCTATTTAGGTCCACTGCAGGACGAAGGCCTCTCCCATCGATTTCCACTCCACCCTCTCCTGAGCGAGTTGGTTCCACTTTACGCCCGCAAACTTTTTAATTTCATCGCTCCATCTAACCCTTTGCCTGCCTCTGTTGCGTTTTCCCTCTCTTGGTATCCATTCCGTCGCTCTTACTGTCCATCTGTTATCTGTTCTCCTCATGACATGTCCTGCCCAGGTCCACTTCTTTCTTTTAATTGATATAATAATATCGGCTACTCCTGTCTGTTCTCTGATCCATTCCGCTCGTTTTTTATCTCTTAGCGTTACCCCTATCATTTTTCTTTCCATTGCACGTTGCGCGCTCCTTAGTTTCATCTCTAGTCTTTTAGTTATCCTCCACGTTTCTGCACCGTACGTTAGTACTGGGAGGATACAGTGATTGAATACTTTGCGCTTTAGTGAGAGCGGTAAGTTTCCAGTCATGATTTCGTAATTCCTTCCGAATGCGCTCCAGCCCATCCTTATTCTACGGAGAATTTCTTTTTCGTGGTTGGGAGTTCCTGTTATTAACTGTCCCAGGTATACATATTCGTTTACACATTGTAAGGGTTCATTGTCGATTGTAAATTCCTGTTCCTTAGCTAGGCTATTGAGCATAACTTTGGTCTTTTGCCTATTCATTTTTAACCCAATTTTAATACTTTCCCTGTTTAGGTCATTAATCATGTTTTGTAGTTCGTCTCCATCATTGCTAAAGAGTACAATGTCGTCTGCAAATCTTAAATTGCTGAGATATTCTCCATCTATTCGAATGCCCTTTTCTTCCCAGTCTAGACGTTTAAAGATTTCCTCTAAACATGCAGTGAATAGCATCGGGGATATCGTATCTCCCTGTCTTACACCTCTCTCGATCGGGATTTCTCTGCTTTTCTCATGTAGGAGTAGTGTGGCTGTGCAATCTTTGTATATGTTGTTTATGATTTTCACGTATACGCCAGGTACCCCTTGTCGTCGTAGAGCTTCTATAACTGCTTGTATTTCTATGGAGTCAAATGCTTTCTCGTAGTCGATAAACGCCATATAAAGAGGTTTGTTATATTCGGCGTACTTCTCAATTACTAGGTTGATAGCGTGGCTGTGGTCCATTGTCGAGTAACCTTTCCTAAAACCAGCTTGTTCTCTCGGTTGGTTAAAGTCGAGGGTTTCTCTTATCCTTGTAGAAATTACTTTTGTAAATAGCTTGTATATTACTGGGAGTAGGCTAATTGGTCTGTAATTCTTTAACTCCTTTATGTCACCTTTCTTGTGGATAAGGTATATACAACGGAATGGACCGGATATGTGTTTCCGCATGATGATATGCAATAATTAATATGCGTATGTGGAAAAGTATATACAACGCAGCTAAATATGAACACAAACTAAAACACACTAAAACAAAAGCATAACTCTAACAAGGTTTGATTATAAAAAAAATAGGGCTAAAAAAGTGGTGATGATGAAATGATTATGCTGAGTGCAAGTAAGATCGCAGGTTGAACTTGAATGTGTGGAAATTAGAGTCTTAATATGGCATGGTAATGAGTTCCATAGTCGTGTGGCTGAGAAGTTAGTAGTGAACTTACCATAATTAGTTCTGGGTTTCGGTAATAAATAGCTATTGCTGGAAGCGAAACGGGTAGACAAAGAGTGAGGATACTGGCTTTTGGTGATTATGGGGAACGGAAGCTTTCCGTTGATGGATTTATGTATCAGAATTGTGAGTGAGTATTTGTGAAGTTTTCCCACTGACAGAATGCCGTTAGAGATGAGTAATGGAGATGCTTCTGATGTGTAGCTGCTGTGTGTCATGATACTGTTACGGTGAGATGTTACGGTGAGAATAGCTTGATTTTGAGTATGTTGCAATGGCGATAAATGGACCGGATATGTGTTTCCCCATGATGATATGCAATAATTAATATGCATATGAATGAAAGCGTAGTAAGGAGAATTAGTGTTTCTATATTGAAAAAATTGCGAACTTTAATTAATATTCTAATGCCATAAGCTGCCTTTTTTGTTAGCGATAAAACATGCTCATCAAATTTTAGGTGTTTATCTAATGTGACACCAAGAAACATGGCATTATCAGTAGGATAGAGTGTGTTTGAAGCAAAGGTTAATGATGGAGATCCTAAAGAATGATTTTGCTTAGAGGAGAAAATGATGAACTTGGATTTCGTAGCATTAATGTGTAGTTTATTTTGTTAACACCAATTAACTATGTTATCCGCGTCATGGTTAAGTTTACACAATAATGAATCAATGTTATTATCTGAGCAGAAAATAGTAGTGTCGTCCGCGTACAGAATACAGTCTGATGATTTCAGGCATTGTGAAAGGTCATTAATATATATTAAAAATAAGAGAGGACCTAATATTGATCCCTGCGGTACCCCAATGTTGCTTGTTTTAGGGTGCGAGTAAGTGCTAGATATTGATACAACATATTCTCTGTCTTCCAAATAGTTTCGTAGTAATTTGAGTGCCAGGCCTGTTATACCGCCCCGCCACGGTGGTCTAGTGGTTATGGCACTCGGCTGCAGATCCGAAGGTCGCGGGATCGAATCCCGGCCGCGGCGGCTGCATTTCGATGGAGGCGAAATGTTGAGGCCCGTGTGCTGTGCGATGTCAGTGCACGTTAAAGAACCCCAGGTGGTCGAAATTTCCGGAGACCTCCACTACGGCGTCTCTCATAATCAGAGCTGGTTTTGGGACGTTAAACCCCACAAATCAAGGCCTGTTTACCAATGGACTCTAATTTAGCAAAAAGTATGTTGTGAACAAGTGAATCGAATGCTTTAGATAGATCAATAAATAGTGCCCCAACCAAGTTTCCTGCGTGCCTTCTTCATCTTTGTCTATACGTGTTGGTAATATCTGCTAATTGATTGTCAATTGGTAAGGCAAGAGGTGTGACCCTATCGGCAATCGCCTATCTGATAGCAGAATATAATTTCGTGTTATTTTTTTTCTGTGTGTGCGCGTGTGTGTGTGTGTGTGTTGTGTGCATGCACGCGTAACGACTTAATGAGCCAACAGACACTGAAGCGTAGGAAAGCATAGGGGAAGTTAATTGTAGTGTTGTAAATGTGGAGTAAGTTGAAAGGAATTATTTTTTCACTTGGTTACAGCGCAACATACACGAGGACAGTAGAAGGAACGAACAACACGGCGCTGACTCGCAACTGTATTTCTATTGGAAGAAGGTGACAGATATACAGGGTGTTTCAAGAAATGTGTCCAGTATTTTAAAAAAATTACAGAGAGGAGGTATCTGCGTGCTACTTGCGGCGATACCTTTACTGTGGGAGAGCGCATTTTAAGGTGTGTACAAACATTAATTACGGCAGTAATTATAGAAATTAAAACAATTAACTTTTTAACCAGCGGAAATAGGCGGTCGAGTCAAATGGGCGAATTGAAGTCCTTGCTGAGAATAGTCCATAGCCGCTTTGAAATTTCTGAAAGGCGGCCACTGGTAATCACCGCGGAGAGATGAAATCTGGCTAATTTAGCTAGCGAAACCGAAACCTACGCACCAAAGAGCGCATGCGCCATTCACTCCTGAAACGCCCTCAGTGACGACACTGTTTCCCTCGCATGGAGGGAGGGGGATAAGCGAGCCCCGTTATCATCGGCCGATCTAGATACTTCGTTTCGTGGGTGATCGAGCTGCACATGCTTGCCTTTGAGAAATGCATGACGTAAGTGAATTGACGGATGCAGACGAACACGACTGCAGTTGCTGACTGGTGTCTTTGTCCTTTTGATTTCGAGGATGGCAGCGGCCATGCGTGGCACGTATTCCACAGACGGATACGTCGACATGGTGATCGCTTATGTACAAGCCCAAGGCGATGTGCAGTTAGCGACAAGCATGTATTGTACTCGGCGCCCAGACACTCCCATTCCATCGCACAAGGTATTTAAAAGAACGTTCGAGCGTTTCTGTTTCACCGGATCTGTAAACGTGCGTCGAGGCAGAAAGAACAATGATGTTGCAGTGAATGGAGACTTTGAAATTGATCTGCTCGCCTTCATTTCCCTCAATCCTGAAGCCAGCGGCCGGGAAATGGCCCAGGCAGCTGGCGCGACTTCGTCGAAAGTTTGGAGGACGCTTTCGAAGTACAAATATCATCCGTACCATGTTTCATTACATCAGGAATTGTCCGAGCGTGACCACCGGCAGCGTCTGGACTTCAGCAACTGGTACCTCATACAGTGCGATGAAAACCCCGAATTTCTGAACAATGTGCTGTGGACAGACGAAGCACAATTCTGTCGAAATGGCAAAGTTAACTTGCATAACGCCCATTATTGGTGCGATAAAAATCCCCACTGGCTGCGAGAACACAAACATCAGGTCCGCTGGTCAGCCAACGTATGGTGCGGCATTCTTCAAGGCCGTATAATCGGCCCATACTTTGTTGAAGGAACACTGACCGGCAAGCATTACTACGAGCACATACTCAGTGGTGTTGTGTCAGAGTCTGTCAGCGAACTGCCTCTGAACACACTTGTGAAAGTGTGGTTTCAGCAAGACGGAGCCCCACCGCACGCATCTTCATGTGCCATCGAATTTCTTAACAAGAACTTTCCCAACCAGTGGATAGGACGCGGCGGCCCAATTGCTTGGCCAGCAAGATCACCAGACTTGTCCCCGCTGGATTTTTTCCTCTGGGGGTACGTAAAAAATCAGGTCTACTGGTCGGAGCCTGCTAGCGTCGACGAACTTAAGCAGAGAATAAGAACTGCGATTGCCAATGTGCTGGAAGCCATGCTTTTAAGGTCTGTGCATGATGTGGAGCGTCGTGCACAAATGTGTGTTGTTGCCGAAGGAAAGCACTTCGAGCACTTGATGTAAGCTTTGTTCCTTCCTGTGCAATGTAGAGCTGAGCCGCACTTGTCAATAGCAAAATTTACGTTCTTGTATCAATAAGCAGTGATGAAGCAATAAACAACTTTGACGCGCTCATTGCGCCAAAGTTTCCACGACCAAATATCCTGAAATGCAATATGCACCATAGCACAGCAAATGGCGAGGGACATTTTCGGAAAACCTATTTACTGTCATTCATACCATTTTCCTTTCTAATCTAACTCACGGGCGTGAAAAAAAAAAAAAAACTAACCCTGACGGCACCTGGTCATAAAGCAACCTTTATGACCGGCTTTTCTTCTCTAAAAATTCATTTCGTGAACCCACAATTGCAATCAGTGCTGCTTAGAATCCTAGCAGTAACACATTTTTCGGTTCGATGGACCATGCGGCAGGAAAGCGTTGCCACGAAACGAAGTATCTAGATCGGCCGATGATAACGGGGCTCGCTTATCCCCCTCCCTCCATGCGAGGGAAACAGTGTCGTCACTGAGGGCGTTTCAGGAGTGAATGGCGCATGCGCTCTTTGGTGCGTAGGTTTCGGTTTCGCTAGCTAAATTAGCCAGATTTCATCTCTCCGCGGTGATTACCAGTGGCCGCCTTTCAGAAATTTCAAAGCGGCTATGGACTATTCTCAGGAAGGACTTCAATTCGCCCATTTGACTCGACCGCCTATTTCCGCTGGTTAAAAAGTTAATTGTTTTAATTTCTATAATTACTGCCGTAATTAATGTTTGTACACACCTTAAAATGCGCTCTCCCACAGTAAAGGTATCGCCGCAAGTAGCACGCAGATACCTACTCTCTGTAATTTTTAAAAAAATACTGGACACATTTCTTGAAACACCCTGTATATGCATGATTGACGTAGCGCTAAAGACGAAGACGTAAGAAAACACAGAGTGCACAGGACGAGCGCTGTACTGACAACATTATGTACTGACAACATTACATCGAGACATGCGCAGAGCAAGAGATGCACCAAGGAAGCGTTGTCACATTTTTGCGATAATCAAGAGTGCCATAAATACCTAAGTTCTTTTTCATGGAGTGTGATTGATGGTTCACTTATACACGTGCTATCCCTGATGGTTATATGGTAGGCCTCAGCGATTTCTCTTGTCAATTGGTTAGGATGCTTGAAAATGACGGTGGTTTTGTTAAAAATGGGACGACAACCGCATGACCTGCAATGCCCCGGTAAATGAAGACGCGCGACCCCTTGAAGTGACAACTCATGCTCCCTTAAACGAACATTCACACATCGTTTCGTTTGTCCCACGTACTCTCTGCCGCATCATAATGGAATGAGATACACAACCTGTTTTACACATGTGATGTACTTCTTCGTTTTCTTATGATTCACAGTGCAGTTTCCTTTTACTTGCTTATTCTTCAGTGCATTTTCAACAATCGGGCAAATGCACCCTATCTTATGTTTAGCAGAAAACAGAACATTGACGCCGTACCTTGACCCTACGTTTTTGAGCCCATGCGCCAATCTGTGTACATAAGGAAAAACCGCTCTTTTGCTTTTTTCATCACACTTCGATTGACCACCTTTGTCCTTCACGAGCTTGTGACTGTTTAACATCCATATAAGATGTTAAATGTAGGCCTGTACTGTTTGACAGGTACAGATGTAGGCCTGTACTGTTTAACATCTATATAAATGATTTATCAAACATTAGCAACTTACCACGCTATATAATATACGCAGATGACACCAGCCTTTTCTTCCAGTCGTGTAGCACTGATATTTTATCACAGCAAGCTTACGCAGTCCTTGATAAAATACATTTATGGAGCAAGGTAAATTCTTTACAGATTAATTCTAAACAAACAAAAGCTGTTCTTTTTGCCCCCGCCCAAAAACATGTAAACCGTGACCTAAACATATATTATCGAACAGAACGAATTGATGTCACTGCGGACGTGAAAACACTGGGAGTCATTTTTTACCAGCACTTACTGTGGGACAAACACATAGAATGGGTTGCAACAAGTATGGCGAAGGCATGTGGCGCACTTTGTAGGTTTCGAGACGTCCTTCCGCTGAAGGTACGGTTATTGCTTTATAATACTATATTCATTTCTCCATGCAAATTATTGTAACCTTGTATGGGGAACAACGTCACACAAAAATGTTCAGACATTATTTCTTGTGCAGAAAAAGTATTGCGCCATGTTGCTTGTGTCGTTTACGACAGCCATACAGGTCCACTATTCTCTCAGCTTAATGTTCTCCCTTTTCATTATAATTATGAGTTTAATCTTGCTATGAAATACAAAGAAGGCATAAAACAGGGTCACAGTGCTTTTATTGATCTTTTTAATTTAAGGGGGGACACTGTTCTTGAAAATGCGAGGCATTTCTCTTTTGCATTTCTATTTTACGTATCTTTAAGAGAGATTCACAAGTGATTGAGTTTTTTATGCTGATTTCAAAAATATGGTTATGTTTTTCCAATGTCAATTAGTTTTAGAGATAATTAAAATTAATTACCCTTTGTTTGCCAGTACAATGGCACAAAATAACCTTATTAGGGAGCTACCATTGACACATGTTTAGATGCTAAAACATTTAGGCTACGCAATGGTAGGAGTATTTTCTTTTATTTTATGATTTTTGGCAAGGCTGCAGCAGTCTGAATACCGGTGTTGCAGACACACCTTCCTTATGCTCCAATTCAATGAGAAATTAAAAATCTTCAGTGGATGTTATTTGAAAATTCACTCCTACCATTGTGTACTCTACAGATAAATCTGCATGCCACAACAAAAATGGCTGTGCTAGTTGCTCTCAAGGCAGGGATATTGCTCTGCAAGTTTGCCACTGCAGCAAGATTTTCATTATGAGAAATGAGAGAAAAACAGAAGCCCAATTTGAGTAAAGTGAAACACAGAATTACTGTATCTTTGTTAGGTGATTTGTGGCCACCAGAGATATGATCTGGATACCTACTGCTGCACTACTTGTAGTTGAGCATGAAAACAGGCCATTTTTGGTACATTTTTATAGTCAAAATATATAGCTTGTCTTTGATAGAAACTGTTACTGTGGCTGAAATATCAATTCTAGATGCGAGAAACTTCTTCAGTACTTTCGGCACTGCCCGTTAGCCATGAAAATACCATTTTTGAAAAACTGATTTTTTTTTCACAATATTCTGCCTCAGTGCCCCCCCCCCCCCCCCTTAAACAAAACTCAGCATCTCAACTTGGGCAAGCAACTTGGGCCGAACAAGCAACCTGGGCCGTGCCGTTTTCATGAACTAATCATGGAAAAGACAGGCTAGCATCCCGAATCTTAGTTTTACTTAATCATCTCGAAATGGTAAACATTGATCTTAGAAATGCTTCAGGTCAAACTCTGAAGGAGTATTTCCGTAGCCGTGCGGCTGCATGTGAATGATGTATGTTGTATTTTTTGTTTGTTCCTTAGGTATGAAGCATTTTCCAGTTTGCTTATATTTGAAAGTTGTTTTTACATATTCTTATGTGCCTGGAAACATGTAGCGTGTTAGCGTGTTGCGTGGGTACATGATTGTGTCTATAAACACTGTGCATAGTGCCGGAAAAAATCTCAAGTGTAATTTGGTGTATATATGTAAAAAAATATTGGCTATGTTGTATATTTTTCAATGCTGTGCTTATTTAAAACGAATGTTAGTGCGTGCTTAGCCATGTCTTTATAATGATTTTGTGTACCAATGCACTCATGTTTTTTGTATATACTGTCGTCTGTCTGCTGCCAAAAATTTGTACTGGCAGAGGCCGTTGTCAAGCCGCTATAATAGCGGCTTTTTTGCTCCTGTCTGAGCATTTATGTTCTAAAGATGAATGCGAAATAAAGGGTTGGATTGGAAGCTACATTTCATATATATTCTTGGGCATGCAAAATACACTGTATGATTACATGTTATACGTAGTAACTGGGGCCAGATAAATTTCAGCCATCTGGATTTCTTTTAACATGCACGTAAATTTAAGCACAGGGTACTTCTTTAAATCTTTCATGGGTTACCTTAATGCAGAAAACTGTCTATCTGTCTGTCTGTCAATCGATTCAACCACCTGGCCAAAACCGATTCAACCGCGCAGTGAAAATGAACTGAACTACTAGCACTGGGGGCACGGGCCATACACATCAATGTTATACAGTGCAAAGAAAACCTCAGGCCCATTTGAGGCAACGATACATAGATGACCGTGATCTGCAGCATTTTATTTGTTTATTTAGAATACTGTAAGCCCTAGCGGGCTGCGACAGGGGTGGGAAAACACGGTATACAATATTATTACAATATTAGGTAATAATATTGTAGGCCGCGGGCTGCTTCCGCGGCCTTTCTTTTTTTTTTTCTTCCCTCCGTGCTCCTTCCTCCTCCACGGCGATCTGCTACGCTCTTTTCGAACTGTGCACTTCCTTTGTGAAACCTGGTCGCTACCTCGATTGTCCGCGGGATTTCCTGGCAGCCGCATATAACCGAGGCGGGGGGTGGGGGGGCCTGCACAATAAGCGGTATGCATATACATTAAGTTCCATGGGAGGGCAAAGGGAGATCATAAAAAAAAAAACGCATTATAGCTGCCCTTCACTGTAAGCTTTCACATAAGTGGTCTCAGCTGTCAATGTTTTCTCACCCAAAATAAATGTTTTGGGTGAGCTCTGAAGTCTGTTACCCTTTTGCTTACTTAAGCGTTTCTTTTTCGAATTTTCGTACTTGTCACGAGTTTGTGTGTGAGGATCTCGGGAGCGCTTGCTCCGATGGATTGAGAGAGAGTGACGGAGACGAGAGGCGTAAAGCGTTAACAAAAAACAAAAGACGTTACTTTATACAATGAGAACACCAAAACATGAAAAATAAGCAAACCACCAATTCGCACACAAACAGAAAACCTAAATGTTACTCAGTTAACAACCTAAGCGGCCTAACGACAAATCCTCCGCGTTGAGCGCAGTTCCCACGGGCGTCCCTCAACCTTGGGCCTCGCGTTCAAGTCCGTATTAGCTGCCTGTCGGTCAAGGTGTAGTTAGACGCTCTTACGTTGCGTTCGACGCGGTGCGGTTCAGAGTCGATGCTCTCTGGGGTGTCGAGTCCTCGCAGCCGTCGTCGACTGATGCTGCCGGTGGTGGCCGCCGCTCACGCAAGGTCCGTCCTCGTCCGCCGCCTTGCTTCGCCTGTGACGTGGCGGATCACCGCTTAGGCCTAGCCCGGCCTAAGCCTCCTCATATGTGATGCCCGGTCTCCAACCGAGACCGGCCCTCTGCAGCGATTCTTCTGCCGGTCGTCCCGTTCTGCCGGCGAAGGTGGAGCGCTGCTGAAGTTCGGCCGCTGCCACTCAGAAGTCCGTGCTCGATCGTCAGCCAGATCGACGGCACCCTGGAGCCCGACGCCCTCGTCTCCTCGTCACCAGTCCGTAGCTGGCCAGACACCCTTCGTCGACCGGTGCCGCGCAGAGAATGCCACCTCAGCCTTCCTCCATCACCGATCTCTCCTCGGGTCGCGTGCCGCGAGCCCGCTGACAACCTGTTATGCACATCGACGTGTCCGCGGCGCGTGCATTCCCGCGCCACTTCGCCGATCTCTCAGTTTCGTCTGGTAGCCTGTGTTTGTGGGGCCCCTTACTCATGACAGTACTGAACCTGCATATAACGAAATCCTCTTTATAAAGAAGTTTTCCGGGTATTTGTCAATTTCGTTATATCCAGGTTTAACTGTACATTGAAATAAAGCTTGTTCCTGTCAATAATTGTACAAGGCAAAAAGGAAAGCTTGAATAAATCAATTCTCATGGCAAATGGTAAAATAGCATACGGATGATTGATGCGCGGTGACACTAGGGCTGGAGGGTACAAGTACACAGTTGGATCTATGTTTAACGTCTTGTTATACAGTAGGTATAGAAACTTCAAGCGCGCAATTTGTCTGAGCGTAGACAGCTTCTGAAGGTTAGCCCTGTTAAGTAGCACGGTCACTGATTGTTTCCTCTGGTAGCTCGAATAAATAAGCCTGTGCCGATCCCAGATAATACTAGCATATTCTAGCGTTGGGTGTACTACTGTTTTATAAGCCATCAGCTTTGTCTCAGGCAGAACATCTCGTAACTTTCGCCACGGAAGACCCAGCTTATGTTCAGCCGAGCCACAAATATTTTCAGTATGCTTGTTCCAGGTTAGATTTGAGGTAATTATAACACCTAGATATTTTACCTGACTAGTATATCGCTGAATCTCCTTATTTTTTATTTTATATGTAAACTTCAATGGCGCTTTTTTATTTGATACCGTCATGCATGTAGTCATTTATTTGGTTAAGACATGTTGGACTGGTTTTTACATTAGTAAATGAAATGAAAAATCAGGCTTAGAAGAAGAGCAATTTGGGCGAGTTTGCATGAGTTCAAGTTTATTCAGATTTTTGTATACGTAAGGACATTAGTAAAATTTATTACAATTACATTTGGAAGTCCCATAGTTAACAAACTGTCAATACTAATACACATGTATGCTTAGTATACATCACTTATCAAAAAAGGAATGTATAAATATATATAAGAGCTAGTGACAACACAACAGTACAAAGCCAAGCAGACAATTAAAACAGAAACATTATGTCAATTCAGAATGATGTAGAATAATTATGTTGAATCAGAAGTTCAAACAAAGATGACAACAAAGGAAGGAAAAATCACATTTGAAATGGTGTCATACAGACACTACGCGTTAAAGCATTAAGAAGACGTCCCAACAGATGGTGCGAGAGCACAGCAAACACGGGAAATTTTAACTGAATTCAGCAAAACCTCATGGGAGGATTGAGAGGGTAGGGGGCAGCATGAGCAGCATGAGGGATGAGCGGGGGAGAAGAGAGGGCTTTACGTATCAGGGACAGCCGAAGACTATGGTCCTTCGACGTCATTTGCAGCGAAGGAAGCAGATGTGTGGCTATCTTTTTAAATCCCATTCCAAATGTGGCTGTGGTTACTGGGAATCAAACGCTCGCCCTTATTAGCGAGACAGCTTAGCTGCTAAGCTACATCACTGTGGTCTGGCAAAGGAACATCTGAATGCATGTAATGCACCAAATTTTGTCAGATGGCCTGTTGCAAAGGACAATTAAGGCAACAATAATAGTCATCGTGAGCAACAAATTTTCTCCAGTGTGCCACATCCGAGGCTTGCACGTGTACGTGCTGGCCTTGGGTAAGGTATCGCGAAGCTTCATGAAGCAGGCCCAAGCCATGCCCATGCCGCAAAGTCAGGCTCGTGCAGTGCTCCAGCGAGCCTCTCACTGGTACCAGTGATATGCCAGTGCAAGCCAGTGAGAACTCAGTGCTGCGAGTGCCCCAGTGCGTACTGACTAGTGAAATATTGTTCCCAGCGCGTTTCCAGTGCTTCCAGTACTGAAAACATACTGGAAATGCATTGGATGCACTGCTTTTTGCAATAGGGTGTGTACTTATTCACGTAGCTCGGCTTCCTGCTTGTGTCACCTATGTTGACAGCGATGTCGTTTTCAAGCAGTGTATGTGTAAGCAAAAAATTTCTGATCGTTTGCAGGAGCTGCACAGACGTCATTTGCCTCTTCCTGTTTGTCTTCTTCCTGATTGGATGGGCCATTGTGGCATTCTTTGGTGAGTTTCAAGTGGCCTTGGATTAGCTATAGCGGGAAGACTAGTATTCGAAACTTGTTCATGTGAACTGAAGTTATTTTGTGTTATTCTGTCAGCAATGTTTCGTGGCATAAATTCTGCCTCCTAAATAGTTGTGTGTGCATTATGAATGTTTTCAGCCACTTCTATGGTGTAGCGGTAGCTTTATGTTGGTGGCCTTGCTTGAACGTCAACAGTGAATAAAAAGTGGCCGCAGCAAGCCCATTCATTCAGTTTCATCGAACTGCGTGTCACTGTGTCCTTGCTTCTTCGACACAGCACTAGCGACAAGGAGTGGAGTGGCACCAGTGTAATGGAATGCTATCAGTATAAATGGTGGATAGTCAGATTCACCGTCTAGGCCAACTGAGTGGCATCGCCTCCACCGGAAAGTCTGATGGGCAGTGAATTGAGCCATTAATTTTTTCTCGGCAGGCGGGCTGGGAGGCGGAACAATTTGAGTTGTTTTTGTACATAACTGAGCTGAGGCTTGTATTCCTGGCTGCGACACTCGCCTTGCGACTCAGTTGAAGGAATCGGTACCATCTGTCCTGCAAAAGCATCTTGCCCCGGTACCATCTGAACTGGCAAGACCAACACCACAACCTGGCACTGCTGCCTTTCAGTAAAGCCCCTATATTTTTTCGAAAAATAGCACCATTATTTCTGCCACCCTGCCCTCCCCCTCTCCTCCCCATTGGCCAATCTGTGCCAAAGGGAATAGATGGTGTGCTTTTGTAATTGCGACGTTTAGGACGGTTTGGGCACTTCTGTCAGTGTGCAGTGGCACAGAAAACAGACAGGGAGGCATTTTTAAACATATGACAAATTGTAAAATAGCTAAAAGAAGTCTGGTGTGGCTGTCGTCGAAACGTATAACACAGCACGCGGGAGAAGAAACGGGTGAGAACAGTCCCGTGCTCCAAGTCTCACTGTTGCTCAGCAGCGGTAGCGACGCCCAGGAGGTGCCTGGACCAGCGCGGGCTCGACGTCTGCCTCGGCCGTCTCGTTCAACACCCACGCGTGTCGGTTGCACGTGGCGGTCCCATCGGGCACAGCACTGTCTGTGCTGTGCCAAAATGCTGCTCAACACAGTTGCAGTACGGCAGCTTAGCAATCGGCGTTCCTCGTCTCACCCGTGACACCACCAGGCACAGCTCGGGTGTGGTAGTCCACCAGTGGCCCACGTCCAAGCCTAGAACACCGCTGAGTACGGCTCGACACCACTCAGCAGCCCTTGATCCAGCCAGTGGCCCGAACACTGGCACCTGGGACCTCGGAACCTCAGCCACCCTGGACCTCGCCCGGCTCTGCGGTCCTCCGTACCTTGTCACGCACCAGGTATCTGCCGGTAGAACCTCGATCGCTCGTCTAGGAGCCCGGGACTGCACTGCGCCTGGCCCGAATTCTGCGAGTGCACCTCGTGCCGCCGCGCTCTTCTTTCTTTCTCTGTGCTGGGTGGTTTGCACTGACGTTCCCGTGGTATTTACACATGACAGTAATGTTTGTCAGGGTTTCTATTAACCAGGAAAATGTGGAATTTTCAGGCAATTTGATTGCTCTAGAAATACTCAGAGAAAACTCAGGAAATTTGTGATCTTATCACGGAGAATCAGCAGCAATGTTATTTAATGAGAACAAAAGTCGCCATAATGCTGGCTCAAGCTGTAATGTTATTTAATGGGAACGAAAGTCGCCATAATGCTGGCTCGAGTTACAGAGGATGCATTAGGCTCATATGAAGCTTGCCATGCTTATGTTAGCCTCAGCTTCATTTAAAGGGGTCGTGAAACGTTTTCTGAACATTTTGTAATAAGTGCGTATTCGGGATCCTGACCCTCCAATCAACAATATGCATTGTTCCGTTGCACTGTGTGCGTTGATTTAGAGCGATAAAAAACACGGTTTCGGTTTCACTGCACGCGTTCCCCTCAACTCTGCAGATGACGTCATCTTAGTAGCCGTCATACCTCTGAGATTGGCGCGCTCTCGGAGGCCATGGGAAAACAAACCGTGCTGCCGCTTTTCTTCCGAATGGTGGCACCGCACGGTTTCCAAGTAATTTCTTCCTTTCTAGCTTTCAAGTAAATCGGTTCCTTTAGAGCAAACGCGAGTTCACTGTGCCTTTGAACTTAAAAATGTCTTAACTCAATGTCACCAAATAGTACCACGCCGGCCGGTAGTGTCGCATAGTCGTTTTGGGAGCGCAAGACAGCTGAGATTTAAAACGAGTGTTGTTAAATGTGCATTGAATATTTCGCCGAAATATTTCAGAATTGGCTTGTCGAGTGCGCATTTAAGCAGTGAAAATTACAAACCGGCATCTCCAAATTCTTTTCACGACCCCTTTAAGTTTGCTCTCGAAGCCTCCATCGGTGGCAGTATTCTTCCTCCTGATGCGATGCATCCAGATAGCTCACAGTTAATGCTTTATTTTTATCGAGGAAATGCAGAAAGCATCTCTTTTTGCAACTCTGTTCAAGCAGCCAACAGCGCACAAGTCAGCATTGTGTGGCATCTGTGACCACCTAAAAAATGTGAAGAGCCTGCCATTTTGCACAGTGCCCATGTGTGCCGGTGGTTCTACGCTCACTTGGCATCTTTTTTTGGGAAAAGGGAAAGGCCCAAGGGATCGTGGTAAGCTGTTCAGTCACATGTTGAGCCTGGTCCAATAGGCGAGTGGAAAAGATCACAAAGAGCTGAGAGAGGGAGGCAGAGGGTGAGGAGACTTTCTCTCCTTTTTTGACAATGGTTTGCACTACCTTTGAAAAATACAGGTACCTTAAAGGGGCACTGACACCAAAATTTCACTGCTAAGATAGCCTGCGGGATCGATTTTCGTGAACATACAGATGTCATCTACCAAATCTCAATGGCGAACACAGCTCCGAAGGTAATTTAAATGAATATTGAAGTTCGCATGCGCAATCGAGCGCTAGACGCCGTACATCGCGAAATCGACAACAGCAAAGGTGACCTGAAGGGGACCCCCAACTTCCACGACGTCACCACGGCAGCCGAGCTCCGACAGTGCAGCTAGCAATGATGACGTCATAGCCACCATTGCTTATTCGCTGCGGCTGCGTTAGTAGACTGCCGGCAACGCCGGACCTCTAGATAATAGTTGCCACCCAACAACGATGACAGCAACAGCGACAACGCGTAGGACTTGCGACAGGCGAAAGAAAACGAGCATGCGGCAGTTGTCGTGCGGAAGTGCGTCATGGTTATGTGTGCTCACGTGGTCGAACTCGTTTACTCCATTGCGAGCGCTAGATGGCGCCATTTGTACTGGGCGCCTTGTCGTTTTTTGAGCTCTCCCAAACCAAAACTGAAACTAGCGGGTAATAAACAGGCCGTAAATAATTATCTGACGTGCGCTGGAGCAAATGATGTGCCGTGTTATGGCTAACAGGTCCCCAGCTATGTATTGCAGCGAAAAAACAGCAGATGAAAATTTTCGTGTCAGTGCCCCTTTAAGCAAACCAAGAGTACAGTGGAGGAGAAGGCGATTTTAATTTAAAGGGGCACTGACACCAAAACTTTGCTGTTGAGATAGCCTGTGGGATCGATTTTCATGGACATGCACATGCCATCTGCCAAATCTCAATGGCAAACACAGCGCCGAAAGTAGTTTAAATGAATATTGAACTTTGCATGCACAGTCGAGAGCTAGATGCCGTACCTTGCAACATCGACAATAGCAAAGGTGACCCAAAGGGAACCCCAACTTCCATGATGTCACTATGACAGCCGAACTCCGAGTAGTGCAACTAGCAGTGATGTCGCAACTACCATTGCTTATTTGCTGCGCCTATGTTAGTAGACCCCGGCGATGCCAGGCCTCAAGAAAATAGTTGCCACCCAATGACGGTGATAGCAACAGTGACAACAACGCACAGGACGTGCGATGTAAAAATAACTGAGCACGCATTGCATTTCATGCGGAAGTGTCACAGTTATGTGTGCTCACATGTTCGAACTTGTTTACCCCATTGCGAGCACTAGATGACGGCAGTTACATCAGCTGCCTTGTCATCCTTGGCCCTCTCCCGAACCAAAACTGAAATTAGTCGGTAATAAACAGGCCATAAATAATTATCTGTTGCGCGCTGAAGCAATTGATGTGCTGTGTTATGGATAACAGGTCCTCAGCTACGTATTGCAGCAAAAAAACAGCAAAAGAAAATTTTGTGCCGACACCCCTTAAGAGTAATTTTGCTTGGTAAACACCTTCACTTTAACTGGACTACAGTTAGACACAACTTGTAAAGTGCTGTAGTGAAGATAAAGGCCCATCTGTTCCCTTGGTGGACAGATGGGCCTTTCTTGGTGGACCTGGCATAAAACACTTCTGTGTTAAAAAAAAAAAAAGATGAACAGTAAAACCAATACATGTTTCAAAAGCTTAGAATCAAAGTATGATGCTTTGCTCTGTCTAATGTAGCTTTATTTTTGCTGTTTGCTTCAGTTTCTCAAACAGAAGGTGAACGAAATGAAATTCTTGCTCTCTTGTGCATGGTAATATAGAGTGCTGCTTTTCTTAATTTTCTCTAATGCACCTAGATGTCCAATGGTGAAGATGTATAAAATATCTCAGTGTGCTGTTGGAAGTTAGGCAACACCCTTTTAGCTACAGTTGGTAATTTCTAGACAAAGCTGTGTACAACCTAAGCACCAGAAAATGTAAGGGAAAGACCCAACTCTTAATAATGAGAAGTGAAAGGAATAAGTTGAATGAAACTTAAGCGGACAGCCTAATTCACTTTTGATCAATGCGATGGAATGAAAGTGTTATTGTTTGATGCATTGGATTGTGCATGGGCGTATATGGTATAGTCCATAATAAGAACAAGCAAACATTCCTCGAGAAATGGCCATATACATACAGGTTTACTTGTGAAGAACTCTCCGGCGTGTACCCTGACAGTTCCTGAAATTCTGTATCGTAGAGGAGTCTTCTCTTAACGAAATGAGTGCTGCCTCGGAAAAGCCATAAACACCCCTTTCTGCTGCTCTGCTTTTCTTTTGAGGTTTTGATTATTGCGCTAACAAGGTGCCATTCTGTGTAGTGGACCTTCAAACATCGTAGGCAATATGTTTACTGCAGAGCAGCTTTACGATGACCACTCCATCACATCAACACTGACCGCGTTAATACATTTAATATCTGTGCACATAGTTACAGTGAGACGTTTTCAGTTATTTGTGTAGCGCTTATGATGCGAGAATAGTGAAAAAAAAAAAAAAAAGGGATGAAAGAAAATGGCTGCCCCGCCATGGTGGTCTAGTGGCTATGGTACTCGGCTGCTGATTCGAGGGTCGTGGGATCGACTCCCCGCTGTGGCGGCTGCATTTCGATGGAGGCGAAATGTTGAGGCCCATGTGCTGTGCGATGTGAGTGCACGTTAAAGAACCCCAGGTGGTCGAAATTTCCGGAGCCCTCCACTACGGCGTCTCTCATAATCAGAACTGGTTTTGGGACGTTAAACCACACAAAACAACAACGAAAGAAAATGGCTGCATGTTCCATTGTTTCGTGCTCCCGCAGTGCCAAGAAGAAGCAGATGACTGGACCGCCACAGCCAGCTCGCTTATGTCGGCGTACACACTTTCCCCACAGTGCCCCACGTACCTGTGGTGCGCTCCGGAATTGCTTGAGAAAGGTCTCGGAAAATGCCCCTCCTCCCCCCGCCCCTGATTCTTTGATACCATGGTTTACTCGGATCTGGCTTTACTCCGTTTCATACATCAGGTGCAACACTGTGAAAGCTAGTGCTCGCATTTATGCTGTGGGCTTCTGCGACCAAAAAGTAGTGTGTTGCTTGCGGTGAGCAAAAAAGAAATGATGCACTGGCAGCCTTATATAATAATACCTTTCTCATGAGCTTGACAAAATGTGCTTCTATTTCTGGGTAAAGAATCGGAATATGTGAGTTTGTATTTTATGTTTGTTGGAGTGATAAACCCCTGCTTTTTTTCTTTTTTTTTTTTGTGGACTACTTGCGTAGCCTTCACGGCGTTGCACCTGATGTATGAAATGGAGTATATAGACGTCTAGCCTATAATGAATAATCTTGTACAATAGAGCTGTATGTTTTTTACCAGGGCTTACATTTATCTTGTATTCAAATCACTGTATAATAATTAAAATCTGCATGTGCCATCAACAAAATGCATGGAACACACTATGGCAGAGGGGAATCTGTTCACCAGATCACTCTTGCAGCTGCACGAGTTCACGTTGCACATGCTGAATAGCTATTTTCATGTAGCTTTCCTGGTTTAGCTGCAATCCTAAATGGCATAGCACTTCCTTGTTGCTAGGGTGTTGTTGAAGGGCAAATGCACTATACCGGGTGTGAAAAGAGTCACCACATTAGACGGTCTCCTGAAGAGGCCTAACCACTACCTGGCATCCCCTTCTGGCTTGTTGGTCCCAGCGAAAAGGTGCATACTATTTCTGATGTGCACCATATCTGACCACCTGTTTAATCACCTTGGTATTTGTGTTCTCTTCTGTTGGCATAAAAGCACTGTGAGCACATTTGCTGAGAAAGAATGACTGTGCCAATGAACCAAGGGGACATATTGCAGTGATGTGATAGCTGAGCCAATTGCATGTGCCAAACTAAGCCAACATGCACTTCTGCTATGTCCTAAGGTTTTTACGATTCTGCGTGAGAACTGCACAAAAGGTGTGTTTTCACATTATTAATGCAAAACCAACCTCTTGCGGACGTTCATTCTAACTTCGCGATCGCAATGAGTTGAAACTTCACTCTGGTACCGTCGGCCAAATAGGCGACGTGCATGAGGCTCTCATGAACGCATCTTTTGAATTGTACGGCATTCCGCTCTCACGCCCTTCACAATCACCGTAAAGTTCCGTATTTCGCACCACTTGTGTCATGCGTCGGTGCATGATTTGGTCGGTGCATGATTTGTTAGAAGCAGCAGTTCTAAACGCTGAGGGCGCTTGCCTATCTTACAAGTGAATGCTCAGGAAACGGATGCCAGCAACACCAGTGTCTTGCAAGCAATACAGATCGGAGAGAAGAAAAAGAAAGACTTCGCTACCTACTTTGGATACCACAGAGCTCCCATGAATCCGAACTCGAAAGAAGCTAAACTGTACTTTCTTTGATATAGCGAGGATACAGTCCCTGTAAATGAATTGGAATTGTTTTTTTCTTTTGCCGTACATGAGTTTTCATTCTTTTCCTTGTGTGATTGCAGTACTGCAGAGCAGGCTTGAAGAAGCTGTTTTTAACACGAAAGTGTTTTATGCCAGGATCCACCACGACCCCATACGTCACTACCGTAACGAAAATGATGCAGTGAAGTAAACATGTAAGAACAGTAAAGAGGGACACTCGGGAAAACATCAGTTGATGCGTCGGGAATCGAACTCCCATCCCCTCGCGCCACGACGAAAGGACGGATATGGTGCAATGAAGTAAACACGCAAGAACAGTAAAGAACACTCGGGAAGCCTCAGTTGATGCGCCAGGAATCGAACTCACAGCCCTTTGCGCCACGACAAAAGGCGCCTGGTGCACTACCACTGCGCTAACGCCGCACATGCTCGATGCTGTACGAACGCGCCTTATATTCTTTCTTCGACGTTGTCGTCCGGCTCAGCGCACGCTCCTCTAGCACATTGCCTGGAACGGTGCCACCAACTAGGAGATGCAAAGTGAATCACTGCAGCTTCACTTCGCATCTCCTGGATGGCGGCACCATTGCAGGCGGGTTCCAAAGTTCGCCTCGATGAACGAGTGCAGAGCCACGCGCATAGCCGTGTTCGTATAGCTGCGATAGCGCAGTGGTATGCTAGCGGTCACCTTTCTTCATGGGTGGCATTTCCCTGCCGACCGCTTTTCGAGCATGATGGGAACAAGAAAACTGCTACGTTAGGTGCCAGAGCACGTCAACGATGTTGATAGGTCAATGTGGCGCAAGTAAATACAACTGATGCCTTTGTCGCTTGGCGTTTGCTACAGACTGTGCCCAGTTATTAGGTAAACTACTTCAGTTACCACAAAGGGTTGGCCCTTGATGTTATGGAGGCGGTGTGTGAACGTGGGCTCAGCCACGTCAAACGGTGCCATACCAGCGAAACACCGATAACTATGGGCAAGTTTATCTAGATGTAACAAGAGACGTTGAACTGCTTATGTGAAGAGACATATTACTTTCGTGTTATACCGATTCCTTTAACAGAGGGATCAGCCACATTTTTGTGTTTTTTGCTGAACGCAGGCACCCGCCGCACCACTGCAGACTTCATGAAATTCTGTTAAAGGCCGTACTAAGCTTGTGTTAGACTTTTGTTGAACCAGTGCACGCCGTACCGGGTTTTGCGCATTCTCCGGACATATGTGCGCCAATGTGAAAAAGAAAATGTGGCCATCAGGAGCGAAGTTGCCGTAATTCAAGTTGTTGCCTTGCCAGTGGAGCTAAAGAGGCTGATGATGATGCCCTGGCCGCGTGATGAATCGCATGACCTTGCAGAAGAAGACGCTATAGACCGGCCATCCGCTCATAGTCCAGCCTTGCACCGCTAGTGCAAGCTGCCTATTTTTTTTATTTTCTTTTTGTTGTTCGTAGAATGTGCCCGAAATTTTCTTATTTGCAGGATAAAGCTTCGTCTTTGAACTGTCCCATGAATGACTTGAAGAAAAAAGGAATACAATGTAAAAACAGTGGTGCATTTCAATGGAAGCAAGAAGAAAAAATGATCACTGACATTGAGTGCCGTGTTCTTAAAGTGTTCTTTGTTTCAGCATATCGCCATGGTAATCCTGAGCGCCTCATCTACCCTACTGACAGCGAGGGAAACATCTGTGGCCAGCCACCCTTTGAGTGAGTTTACTTCAATGGCTGCTATTTGCTCTGGAAATCACTGTGCAGGTCTTGCAGCCCAAGTTGCACCATTGAAAAGATCCCACAAATCCTACAAATTGTGGGGATCGGTGTCACGTGAAGCAGTTAGCAATTGCGTACGATGAATGGTTCCGCATCCAGCAAAGGGGTTGAACGTGTGTGTAGAAACTGCATGAGTGGGTGTGTGCTTAAAATGGGCTAAACCAGGAATGCCGACAGCACTGTCGCGACCTGAATGTAAACATTTGATTGGTGTCTGTCTGGTTGGGAAGGAACTCGTAAATATCAACCACCAAACAAGATTCAAGCTGGGGAAATCTGACGTTTTGAAGGCAGTTTGGCTCCTTCCTCAGGGGGGGGTTGACTGGTGTAAGGTACCAGCTGCGTCTTATAGTCCTTGGCGCAGCGACTGTACGCAAAGCAGTTCACGATGGTGTGCATACCGTGTCTGTTACCGTGGGGAGAGCTCCCAGATAATGGTTCAGGTTTTGTGTGGTTCTCTGTATGCGCCACGATTTAAGCAACATTCTTTTTCTCCATTGGAGCTATCTTTCAACCAGTAACCCATGGTGTAAGGCGATGCTGCTTCATTGGCACTCATGTTTGTGCACAGATGTTTTGTTGAGAGGTACACGCCACGATGAGTTAGTATGTGTATTCACAGGCATCATTCGTTCAAGTATTCTTAGAGTGTCACGCAAAGTTGGACAAAAGCACGCTGGCTGATCGTAAAACACATTTATTGTTTATTGCATTTCTGTTGGTACCAGTTCATAGTTAAGTTATTTATGCAACGCTTAAGAATGAAGGAAATGTGAAACACCACAGGTACATGCGCAAACTTCCAACTGCATTTTAATGGTAAGGACGACATTTTCATACGCAATGTTAGTGATGTAGCATGAAAAACAACTTAGTATCAGCATACTTAACCACAATGAGAAAATAACCAAAGCACAGCCAGCATGAACTGTATAGTGGATAAAACTGAAGTTATTGAAATGCACGGAAGAGAGATTGAGACTCTAGCACATTCACACACCAGCCGCCATGCATTACACGAGGCGGCCTTATCGAGACACTGAAGTTCTTTTTTGGATAGCCCTAGATTGATGCAGTCAGTATGCCTAGTTTCAGACGCCTTGGATATCTCTTGCATAGCCTTGTCTGGAGACCACCTGCCTAGGCTCACTCCCACAATCACGACAGTGCAAAACTAGGTAGCCTTGAACAGAATTATGTACATTGTTGTGTTGCTTTAGCCTGCCATTGAGGCACCTTCTGATTTGCCGAGTGTACCTTTCCCCCACATGTGAGCGGAGTCCCATGCACCACACCTTCAGTGCGATCCTCATGCAGAGCTCTGTTAGTTTTTGGGCAAGTACAGTAGAATCTCGATGATACGAATCTCACGGGGTCACGAAAAATATTCGTATTAGCCGAAATTCGTATCATCGAAACACATAAAACTAGCTAAATTAACAGAGTCAGACGTGAACACATCCAGGCACATGTACGTAAAAAGCATTTATTTCTTGATGAAAAAGTCTCTGATGTCCTTCTGCTTCTTTTTCTTCGTTAGATCACCGAGCAGACTTTGTTCGAAAGCATAAAAACGCGTGCAGGTGTCGTCGCTGACTTCATCCGCGGCCACAGCACGCCTCAGAACGTCGAGCGCGTGCAGCGTTTCAGCCGCCGGTGGTGGTCCTTCGCCGTCGCCCACGTCTATATCGTCACCATCATCGCTGGAATCGGCAGCCTCGCACGTGGCCTCCTTGATAGGGATGGTCGATTAAATTTTTTAATCGATTAATCGTTAATCGTTCATCGATTTAGCCTTTCATCGATTAATTGCTTTCGCTGTGATGTTTTAATCGATTAATCGATTAATCGACATTTTTTTATAAGTGCTTGAAAAATGATGCCTTGTAGTTTGAGAAGCGTTGCTCTTGTTTGATATCGACACAAGTATTCATCCGAGGCGCTGGAGATCAGATGTGCGCATTACCGGCTGCGTGAAAGTTCGCACTTTCGCCCACTGAACACAGCGAGCCCGTCGTCTCTGGATATTGTCAGGAATCCAAGATTCCGTGGGTGGCCATGATCCGCGGATGATTCGGCAGCAGGTCGTATTTCCTCGAACTCTGCCTACTAGAGCGAACCGAAATCGGAGGCGCTTTCGGCGACCACACTGTTTGGAAAGTCGCACCGGAAACATGGAGCGTGGCTGAGGGTGAGGAAATACCGAGAACGGTAAAAGAAAAAAAAGAGACGAAGAGGAAAGGAAAGTTAAAGACGCTCGCTTTTGTAGGGACGGCAACATTTCTCGGTTTCTCCGTTAGATATTGTGGAAACCCTCGATAATACTATAACCACGAACTGACATGATCTCTTCCTTGAGGTCACTCATGCGAGATTGCACAGCAATCACTGGTCTCAAACAGGTCACCAGTGCAGACATCTGAGGGATATACAGCGACACGAGTTTTTCCTCCCGGCTAGAATAAGCGGCAGCTCAGCCAGTATACAACACAGGTTTCACCTGGTCGCCGACTTAACTCGGTGCTACGCGCGTCTTTCCGATCGCGCGTACAGTTCGAACTGTGAGCGCTGTATAATGCGTCAGAGATTAAAAAAACGTAGTATTTCGCGACTGTCTTCCGTTCGTGTCACAGCAATAGACGGCGGCCTCTAGGCTGGCTGACATGGGAGTACAAGCAATAGATGAAAGCTGTATTTCACCCGAATTAGGCGAACGTACAGAATAGCCAAATGCTAAATAGAAGAGAAGTTTAGGGGAAGATGGATGCTTGAATCGATGAAAAGATCGCAAAATACGATTTAGAACAGGGGATGTCGAAGGAGCCAACGTTTCGACAAGCGGACTTGTCTTCGTCAGGGCGGCTACTGCCTTCTCCAGCGTTCGTTTATGCACGCCTTTGCACACTCTTCTCTCTCTCTGAGGACGGGGGAGAGTGTGCAAAGGCGTACATAAACTAACGCTGGAGAAGGCAGTTGCCGCCCTGACGAAGAAAAGTCCGCTTGTCGAAACATTGGCTCCTGCGGTATTCCCTGTTCTAAATCGTATTTTGCGATCTTTTCATCGATTCAAATGCTAATAAGGTCATTTCTTTTTCTATAGAAATTGACTGGATGCTAGACGTTCGGTATACCATTGCGCAAAGTTGCGGATTATGAAAAGCGACTATTAGACTTAAATGCAGCTAAAGTGGTTTCTTTCCATTATGCGACCATTAGACCTTTTTCATAATCCTCGAGCGCATTTCCCTGCACAGCATATTTGCCCAACCAATGGCGGTCCCTGTCTCACGTTTCAAGTGGAAGCGAGGTCCCAGTTACACGTGCTGGGGTTTGACTATTACGAGTGTTTATGTCAAGAGAGCTGAGTCGACATTTTCCGCGTCATAGCACGCTGTTTTGCAGAAGTGAATAGCTGCTTTAAAATGGGCTAACTGCATTGCAGGAAAGCTAGCATTACAGTTATCAAGGGGTACATAGGCGTTAAGGCAGACAGTTGGGCTAGTTGGTATCAAGCGTAATGAAATATGATTACTAGCGTCCATGTCCCCTTTGCGCAAGCAGCCATGTCCTATTATGTATTTACGGATCACTCATTTTTATCCCCATGATCATGTTTCATTACTCTTTTTTCCCTGTTGCGTTGTCCCCAAAGTACAGAGCAGAAGGCCGGGACGTACTAGATCAGGGCGCCCTCTCTACCCTCCAATAGATTATCTCTCTTTCTTTGAATGGTGACAAATAATCTTTAATTCGCTAAGGAGTAAAATACGACGGCAATAAGAAGTGAACCAGTCAAGAAATAAGCAGCGCATATTACAATGTGACACACAAGAAGCAAGTAAAATCTGGGATTAATAAAACGGTGTAGGCGGCAGAGATCGGGTCGAGTCCATTTCTATCTCTATGGGGTATGGCCGCCTGCGGCTCCGGGCTCCTACATGCGTAGAAATATGCGCTCGACGTCTACGTCTCGGCATCGCGCGCCTAGCAATCATGCGCTCCGGCCAAGGGGCATTGTTGGGGTGGGAGCGGGGGGTGGTGGTGCCGTAATCGATTAATCGAAGAGCTTTAATTGATTAATTCGATTAATTGAAAGGGATAAATCGATTATGATTAATCGATTAACGGTGTACGTTTAATCGATTAATCGATTAATCGTTCATCGATTTTACCATCCCTACTCCTTGACAATATCTTCGACCGTGCGCGCACCACGGGTGGCGAGATTGTCATCTGCCGTGCAAAAGTCATCAGATGTGCACTCGACGTTAAGCCGTTCCCAGTCCTCAATTGAAGTATCTTCCGGCTCTGGGGGCACCTCTTCTGGACTCCCGAAGAAGCCGCATTTGCCGAAGCAGTTCGCTACGGTAGTCGGAGTTACCCGATCCCATGCCATAGCTATAAAATGGATGGCGTCCAAGAGGCTTATTCGCAGGCCACCTTCGTCTTTCCGATCAATTTTTGCAAGTAGGCGACGCACAAGAAGGCTCTTAAAATGGTGCTTCACATTCTTGATAATCCCAGCGTCAAGGGGTTGCAGGTGCGTCGTCGTGTTCGCTGGTAAAAAAACAAGCTTGACGTTTTGAATCGTTACTTGCCTCGGGTGGGCGGCGCACTGGTCAAGAAAAAGAAGAATCTTCCCGATTCTTACAAGCCATCCTCCTGTCAAGGAGTGACAGAAACTCTTCAAACAACGCCGCCGTCATCCACGCCTTTTTGTTTGCGCGATAGACGCACGGCAAATGACTTTCGCGCTTGAAGCACCGGGGCTTTTGGAACTTTCCAACTACCGTGAGCTTAAGTTTCTCCGATCCGTCGGCGTCACAGCACAAGAGCACAGTAATACGCTCTTTGCTTTTTTTGCCTCCTCTGCATGCTTCGCCTTTTAAGCAGAGGCTCTTCTCGGGTTGCAGGTTAAAAAAGAGACCTGCCTCATCGGCATTAAAAACATCACGAGGCTCATACTCTGCAATGAGTGACGGCAGCTTCTCTAACCAGTCGCTGACAACTGCCTCGTCAGCTTTTTTCGCTTCGCCGCAGACGCTTTTGTAAACGAGACTGTGTCTAGTCTTAAAGCGCTGCAGCCACCCACCTGAGGCCTGAAATCCATCGATGTGCAGAGCAAGTGCAAACTCGTGGGCTTTCTCCCGCAAAACTTTGCCATCAATATTTACACCAGCTGCGGTAACTTCTTTGAACCAAGTCAGGAGAGTCTCTTCAAGCTTCACGTGCTGAGCGGTCTTCGCTTGCTTCGCGTTGACGTTGAACGAAAGCACGTTTTTCATTATAGTCTCTCGCTGTCCAACAATTGTGCTCAGTGTCGACGTTGCAAGGCCTAGCTCCTTAGCCAACTCCGTCCGCTTTCTTTTAGGATCCTCATCCACCTTTCGAAGAATGTCTAATTTCTCCTTAAAGGAGAGCGCTTTTCGCTTGCGAGACATAGTTCGTTGCGACTAGGCAAAATGGCGCAAACACAAAGAACGCGGCCCGAAGCACAGCACTGCAGCCACTCCGTCCAACGGCATGCGGAGAAGGACGAAAAGCACAACAGCAACAAAAGCGTCACCGCTCCAAACTCGTTGTGCCCTGGCCCGCGCTGTCCGCCGCGTCGCATCCGCGCCATCCGCGCCGCCGCACCAAAAGAGAAAGGGAGAAAGAAAACCGTGGCCAGCGCCATCTGTACTCCTAAAGCGAAATCAAAGGGCGCAAGCAGTCTCCGAGGTCTCCGATATTGCGCACGCCGCGCGCCGATGTTGGAGGCTGTCGCGCGCTGCTGGCAGGCACCGCTGGCAACATGCCAAACCGGCGGTGCAGCGCGCATTCCGGCGCGTGACTGCGCGCTGTTCTCTTTCGCGGCCGTCAGTGGGGCGGCGTTCGTTCGTATCAAACGACGCGGGTTGAAAATCGATTCATTACAACCGTACTCTAGCGCATTGCAAAGTAATGGGGCTCGGCAGGGACCACAGGAAAATTCGTATCATCCAGAAATTCGTATTAGCCGTGATCGTATCATCGAGATTCCACTGTACTCGACTATCCTGTTCTCACGTTCACCTCAAATGGCAAAGAAAGCTTACTAGGTGCTGTAAAAACCACCTTGACACTGACCCGGCCACCGATCCTCTTCAGTAGATGCGAAAGATCATGGAAGTGTAGGATTATGGCATTGCCACGAATCTCGCCACTCTTGACTGTGACAATCCTTTGGCTTGCTGCTAGGATGCGGTGGCAGATACTGGGCATCTTGCCTGTTCAGGTCTGCCAAGCTGAACCACAAAGCTGTCCTTTACTAAGTGGTGGCACGACTTCTGCAAGGCATTCGTGAGGCATGTACTAGCACCTGCCCTCTTCACAGTGGCTTGAAGAAAACGGTAGCAAGGGTTGCCTTGTCTGGAGTTCATACTTTTAACAGACATGTGAAATGGAGAAAATCGGCCGTAGGTCCAGAAACTGGATCGATCCCTTCTCTGCCATGAGGGACTAAAAACTAACTTAAAGGACACCAGCACATAAGCTGCATCACTTGCGCCATGGTCACCAAAAATTATCTACACAGTGGAGCACTCTTTACAGGGGATTTTCCCAAAGAATTAGAGAAGCATTTGTCCTTAGAGGAGGTCACCAAGGACTGGTGCCGATGCACATGCCTGGTTTCTGTGTTGTGGGAGTCGGCACCGGGGAATGATGCTGCACAGGCTCAACTCAGAAAGAGCGTGTAAAGGATTAGTGGACGTTCGTCTCGATTGTTTGTGTACGGTCAAACGAAAAAGGAATCACGAGGACACTGGAACGTACAGAGAAAACACATCTTTATATGACAGGACGATGGAGATGGGTATGTCATGAACACTGGTGTAGTGAATGAGAAATGTTAAAGGAACAGAAATAGGATTACGGTCAATCACGGGAGGAGTTCAAGAAAACAAGCAATGACGCCTCACTCTCTTGGTCACGACGCAGTCGATGACTCGTCGGTGGGCGAGTTGGCACAGTAGCGTCGCGGTGACTCGTCGCAGGAGGTGAGTCGGTGTCGCGTCGACTGTCGGCGGAGGCGACGACTCCGCACGGTGGCGTCGCAGCATCAGATGCAGCAGGCGCCGGTCCACGGCTGCTCTACCGTGGCCAGCCGCACTCGTGGTTCACCTCGCACTGGAGGCGTCCCGGCACGGGGCCTCCAATTAGGCCTCTCCCTGAATGAGGACAGTAGCCGCTCCAGGAGTCTGGACGAGCAGGCAACGTGTATGCCTGCTCCACGCGGCCTCACTACAGGCGCCTTCGCGCGTCTGCACCAGTAGGCAGGCGCGTCGTCTTCAGGGCCGCCCGGGAACCGCCGCAGGAGCTCCAGGAACAAAGCACTTGCCCGGCTTATTTCACTCGACCACCAGCCGCACTGCGCGAGCCTTTTCTTCTTCTATGCCGCCGCTGAGCATGCCACCTGCTCCTGACTTTGCCTTCTGTTTCTTCTTCCTTGTCCTTCTAACACTTAAAGGAGTACTGACACGATTTTGCGGCGGCTCAAAATGTACATTTTTCGTTTTCTAGGCATGTATTGTTAACGCCCTCCGCACACGGAAGCCAGGAAACACGTACAAAATATTTTAGTTTGGTTTTAAAGTTTTCCTCGCCCAGCACTGTAAGCCAGCCCCAGCGCAATAGACACTACGATGACGTATGAGCACAGTCTATTAAAAATCGCCGAAATCGCTGTCAGAGTGACTGGACGACCATGAAATTGTTGTTGTTTGCATGCCCCACGTGTACTGACCACAGACGACAGAGTTGCAGCGACGCTATCACGAAGTGCTGTCCATACATGAGTCAGACTTACATCCGACCATGTTGACACGTCGCTAACAAACCACCCCCTCGAAATCGAAACCGAAAGTGAGCTTTTAAGGAAGCCGTTTAAAAAATATATTCATTGCCTTGCGAGGCACCATGATACTCTTTTGGGGGATCTCCACCCCAGTGCTTTCATTTACAGCAATAATACGAGAATGTCAAAAATTCATGTCAGTACTCGTTTAAATGGTCCTCGCAAGTCCTCAAGATTCTGCACACGAGCCACCAACACCTAAATCACTACAGAGCGTTTATTAAAACTAGTTCAAAACACTACCAAACTAACTCTGAACACTGTAAACACCAACCAATACTCGTGGGAACCCGCACTTCCCCTTAGCCTTCGCCCTGGCAGGGCACACACTGTCCGTCGCTGACTTGGCACACAGCCTGCACACACTCTGCATGCCAGTCCACCGTGGACTGCCTTGGCAGCATTTCCACGGCCGCTCTTAAAGGAAGCATGTGGTTCACGTGCATCGCCAGTGCGCAGCACGTGAGCAACCTGGCGATGGGTGTGGCTCTCACTGCGTATGCACCTTCTTATCCTGAGACTGCAAGTATTGAGCGCAAGTAAAGGCACATCATCTCAAGAAAGCTATCTGCACTGCCCTAGCGAAAATTCTAATAGAGAAACTAATAGCCTATGAGGTTATTGTCACCAATAGAATTTATTAGTATTAGACTAATAGCTTGTACAAGACTTATAGGAAAACATAACACTATTGTTCTAATAACCTAGACGTATGAGGCTTAATAGGTATACACTATAAAATTTTAACTCCCTTAAGGGTGTCAATGACCTATCCCATGGGCACGGAGTAAGCTCATGGGCGACACCCTTTTTGTGTCTAGAGCAAAAATGGAGGATGCATGTGCTTTCCAATCGCACTGTGAGTGACACGTACAGCATTTGATTTTAGCCGCATTTATGCATCACAAATTGCGCACTGGCAAGACACCGCAGGAACATCACACATACAAATACACACTCGACCATTTCAAACCAATATATAGAACAGAGAATGTTCGCGTTATTTCACATCTTTACAGAGACAGTCCTGTATATATACTCCAGATTTCTGACCTTCTATGTAGTGCCAATGGGGGAATTACTGTTATGCGCAATTACAAAATAAGGATACACAGGACATCTCCCAATCAAGGGTAGGATAACTGGTAGCTGTGCATCATACATATCTGTTAATCTAAACCCACCAAATATTCACTGCCAAATTGCCAGGAAATCATACATCTCTAGGTTCCTCATTTACACCCTTAAGGGTGTAAATTTTTTACTGTATAAACTAATACAAACTAACAAAGCTACTTAAATGATTGAGTTGCAAATTTTGTGTTTTAATAGTTGTATAAAGCCCTAGCCATCTTGCTTGAGAAAAGATCCATTAGACGAATTTCGAAAAGTCTTATAGATCATACTGATATAAACTAGCAAGGCTAATAGAACAATGTATTAGGCTAATACAAACACCTATAAGACAAGTAAAGATTCTATAAGACTAATACAATACTAATAAGACTAATAGAAAAACTTATTAGACTAATACAAATCTCTATTAGAATTTTTGCTAGGGTGACCAGTGCTTGCCCTGTGAATGTATGGTCCCGAACACATCAGTAAACTTCTCGGCACATTTCATTATCGCCTCATGGCGCAGTGAATAAAGAAGATCCTTCGCATTGATAGACAGTGCAGAAAAGCTGGCACTTGAAGTCTCCTTCCAAAATGATACAACTTTCAGAATTCCTAATCTGGAACTATCACCCTTTAGCAAATTAAGGCTCCTTGAGTGCCCTTTACTTGAGCTCGACCTTCACCGTCTGGGGATAGCTCGTGTATATATAGCATGGGTCTTAGTGACCTCCTAGCTGTTAGCACAGTATGATAGATCCTTCAGTAATTCTTTGAAAAAAATTCCCTGTGAAGAAGTGCTCCACTGTGTGCTTGATTTTTTTTTAGTGATAATGTCAGGGGATGGTTCTCATGAGGCGACCGATGCTGCTTATGTGCTGGAGTCCTACGTCATAGGTCTGTATTCACAAGCCTACCTTGCGCTTATCGCTTGTTCTTGTCTGTGTCCTTATCGTGCCTCATGAGCAAGTTAGTGCAGAACCTACAAACAAGCCTTTTGAAGAGTAATCTCACTGATTACAGTTGCCGACCGTTTATTCGGACTCTATGGGAACCGCCGAAAAGTTTGAATAATCGAGAGGCAGAAAAAATTCGCCAGAAAAAAAAGTACTTTTATGGTCCCAGTGGACGGAAAAAATTGTCAAGGTGTGACTGCACAGATGCATGCTTATGCATGATCAGGTCAGCCTGTATTTCTGACAGCGTCTGGCTATCACTGTAGGCAGAGAGGAGCGTCCAAGTCCGCACTCGATGGCTGTGGTGTGGGCGGTGCGTCGTCATCAGAGTCGCTGTCCACTTGCGGCGGCTCAAGAACCTGACGATCTCCTCATCATCCAACTCTGCACAGGACAGGACGGCCCTGTTGAAGTTAGCAAACTGTTCAAACGTAACAGCGGGGATATCGACCCCACGGACATGGAAGTCGTCGATAACGTTCGTGTCAGGCGGCAGCACAGCCACGGGATCGGGGCCTGTGGCACTGTCCTCATCATCAAGGACAAATCCTGCACGGCGAAAGCAGTTGCGGATTGTGTCCACCGTCACTGCCTTCCAGGCATCAGACAGGATGCTGATGGCCGACAGCACATCCACAACGTAGTTCTTGCCGCTGTCCACACACAAGAGCACGCGATTCAAATGGCACGATCGGTAGTGAACCTTCAAGTTCTTAATCACGCCCTGGTCCATGGGCTGCAACACACTTGTTGTATTTGGCAGCAGAAACTCTAGATCAATCGCCTTCAGGTTGGTTATATGCCCGTGGGCACCGCAGTTGTTGACGAACATGAGCACCTTGCGGTTCTGAAGCTCGTATTTTTGGTCAAGCTTCCAGATGTACTTTTCGAAAAGATCCCGGGTGATCTAGGCTCTAGAGTTTGCCTCATACCAGTTAGGCAGCGTCTTGACCCCTTTAAAACATATAGGATGTTTCGACTTTCCTATAACGAGGAGTGGAAGCTTCTTCGTTCCTGACATGTTGCCTCCCACGACAACTGTCAGACACTCCTTGCTATGCTTTTCCCCATGGCAGGGCTCCCCGGACAAAGCAAGCGTTTTTTCAGGCAACGTCTTATAAAAGAGGCCCGTCTCATTGCAGTTAAAGAATGTTGTCTTGAGAGTACTGGTGCAGCAGTGCACACAGCTTGTCTGCGTGGTAGTTCGACACATGGGTTAGGCTTTCGCCACACATTCACTTAAAGGGGCCCTGCGAAACTTTTCCAACTGCTGTCTGCAGAACTGCAGTGTGTGTAGGATCGAATGCTGAGATGAACGCAAGAAAAATTGTGCAAATCGGTGAGCTAGAACTGGAGTTATTAGTCCTTGAAGTTCAAAACACGAGCAGACAGCATGAAATCAACCTTCTCTTTCGTATTTCGCTCTCCCGCTGACGTCAGTGGTTGCGTCCAATAGCAACGCGTGTCTTATAGAGTGACATCGGAAGACACTGGGAGCATGTGGTAGCTCAGCGTGTTGTTTTGCCGCGCCTGCAATAGGTGGCGGGACGCGCAGTCCAAATATGACGGCACGCGTTGTGTGTTCTTAGTGGACGTGCCATATGGACGTGCAAACTAAGGTCCCTATAGAAAGGTAGTGACAAGTACACGCGCGCCCTCTGGAGGGGTCCAAGGAGCAGCGCTAGCAGACGACGCTCCGCTAGCTCGCGTGCATTCTGCGGCCGCCTGAAACCGCTCTCAGTGTGCGCTTGAACCACTCAATTATTGCCATTTGTGGCATAAGCTTCTCAGGAAGCTTGAAATGATAGGGGCAACACCTCACGATCCCGGTGGGCGTCAAGCCTTGAAACAAAACGCTCGTGCTTTCGAAGCACCTCATTCTGATGAACAGTGCTTCATAGCGGTGGGGATACAGTGCTTTTTTTCAAGCGTTGTTTCCACGGTCTGAAATTCAGCTCACAATAAAGTAGGGATGATATTTGGGTTAGCTGATTGTGCTTGTCTTACAGTTCGAAAAGATGGGGGGTGGGGGGGGGTTGTGGGCTTACTGCAACTTTCGGAAACTTCTTTGCAAACTGATTGCTTATACAGTAGAACCCTGCTGTTATGTTCCCGGCTGCTGCGTTTTCCCGGCTGTTACATCGTTTTTGGCCGGTCCCAGCATAGCTCCCATAGGATACAA
Source organism: Hyalomma asiaticum (assembly GCA_013339685.2). NCBI lineage: Eukaryota > Metazoa > Arthropoda > Arachnida > Ixodida > Ixodidae > Hyalomma > Hyalomma asiaticum. Next base: position 75,554,291 of record CM023481.1, on the reverse strand, counting down.
TGCATTAGGAACCCCGCTGTTACGTCGCAATGTGGGAACGTTCCCGCATGTTACGTCGTGAATCGGCATTCCAAGCGGCCACTGTTGATGGAAATATTGACCTTTCACGTAGCTTGACCTGGCTTGACTGTAGGATTAGCTGCACAATTGGCGACGCCAATTACGTTTCCACCTTGCGGCATCTAAATTATGGCACAGCGATGCAAACTGTTGGTGACGGAATCGCGTACAATGATTACGTTTCCATCGATGACGCCGTTGTCACCTCCAAGGTTTTCTCTGTCGACGAAATCGTAGCCGAGTGTGCCGATGCGTGCACTGAAAGCGCTAGCACTGAAATAAAATTGTGTGCCGATCACCACTTCTCTCATTTTTCCATTTTTTCCATTTCTTGGCTGTTACGTTTCCCGGCTCTTACATTTATATTGTACGGTCCCGTGAAAGACGTATCAGCGGGGTTCTACTGTTGTGGTGCGCAGTGAGTGATATGCGTTTGTCAATGCTCGGCAGAATTCCCGTAGTCTTAAACCGAACCCCCAAGGATATGTTTACATAATACTCTAAGCTTTACTTCTAATAAAGGATTTCGCTGCATCTGACAATTATCAGTAACCATATTACCTTCTAAGTTCTAGAATATGAAGCATGCTTACTATAGCATCTACTTAAGTCAATTTTTTTTATAAAGAATTACGTTTATTCAAAGCTCTCTGCTTTTTACTATCCCCACGACCTCCATTCGCCATGTACCTTTGTAAGCCCCGGGGATATGAGGTTATGTTGACATTATACCCACTGCATTTGCAAATAAATTTGTGGTGTTTTTGCAACTACATGATATGAAACCATAGACATAAAAGTTGAATCCGGTGGTTTGTGTATACGTGCAGGATAATGCGTATTTTAAAATAGACTTTTATTGCAGGAATGCAGAACTCCCTTTTTCTCCCTTATTCGCTTGCAGGGTGGCTTCCGTTCTTTGTTGCGGCTGATGAGGGAAGATGCTCGGCGTGGCATACTGCTTCAGTTTCTTCTGGCCAAAGTTTTGCAAGATTAATGGCTTTTAACATCAAAGTGGTCCTGTAAAAAAGATGCGCAAAGTACTATGTAGAGAGTGAAAGGAATGCGGACCGTCACGTTCGCTCACGTGTGGTGCGGTGAATGATGAATGGGGTACACGGTAGGCAAGCAAACACACATATATTCAATGGGCACACTCAAAGGACATGTACAAACAATAAAAAGAGTTAGGCTCGCGGGCTACACAGTAAGTCTTTAGCGTGCACAGTTCTCAAAAAGCAAAGTCACATGCATGTGTGAACGCTCACGTCTCCGTGGACGCTGGTAGCGGGAGTTGTCGATGGGGCGACTTGAGGGACGCGGCGGCCAGGCGAGATTGTGGAGCTCGAACGCTGGTGGCGGCTTTGGCTCTCGAACGCAGCACGGAGTGGCGTCGGCCCAGTGCAGGTAAAGGCCGAAACGCGAAGCCAGTAGGTAGCGGCCACACTGGTCACCCGGTGAGGTCAGGCAGCAGTTGCCGGCGAACGACGTTCGCAGGGCCGGTCAGGAGGCTGCCCAGCGCTTCAGCGCGGGTAGCCCTCTTCAGACCTCGGCTCCTCATGTATGCTAGGCCTCTTAGAGGCTCTACAAGAAGACTGATCCGTTGCAGTTCCTGCATGCATAGCCGAAGCTCTAACAACTGGCGTTCCTGGCTTGCCGCTGCAACTCCCGCTCATGATATTCTTTCGCAGCTTCGCGCTCTAGTGCATACCTCTCGCGTTCCCGCTCCCGCTCTGCCACGTGCACCCTTTTTTCTGCGACGCGCCGCTTAGGTCGCCCACCTTCGTCGTCGTCGTCTTTCATCACCACACTACCCCTCACCGAAGAAAGTTGTTCCTCCTCAAACAACTTTGCTCTGAGGAGTGGACTAGCAGAGGTGCACTGACTTTACTTACACTTAGCACGCAAATGGGAATGTTCACAGCTATTTAGCAATACTGTCAATCCCGTCAGGGATTTTTGCACTGTTCGCACTGTCCGAGAGTCATAACATTAGTACATACATACATACAATGTCATTACTGACAATATACAGAGCTTTCCAGTGCTACGGGCAAAAAAAAATTAATTTCACACACAGGTTGCGCCATGACAACATCTGGTTGTATTCCTTTTTTTTTTTTGCAGTGAGTTCGGTGACTGTTCTTAGCTGACCCTTTGTGTTTTTTCCGCCTTTTGTTAAAGCGCGTGCGCTTCCTCAGGTGCAGGTCACCCTGACGTGCTCGCTGTGGTACGAGCCCTACGTCAGACCAGGGAGCCTCTGCATTAAATACTGAAAATTGCAGACAAAGCTTCTCGAAACGCTTTGGATCACTTAGTTTGCCAGTGGCCTTTCGTGTCAGCCACCAGAAATAACGGGAGGTATTCTTATTTCCGCAAGGAGTTCCACGGAGCTGGCTGGCACCGTAGTTTAAGAAAGGGTCCTTTCCCTGAGCTCGTTCCTCCGATATTGAGCTCTGAACCTCGTCACACAATATGGGGCCTGCTGCTGTCTCGTTTGCCACGGAACATTTTGCATGGACAGCATCTCTCGCAGTTACCTCAAGTCTAAGTTTACCACCTTGAACATTGTTTGTCAGTGGGGGGCTTTCATCACTGCTACGGAAAGCTCTGAGCGGTATTTCTTTAGCTTCATATTCGTTCGAGACTCACACCTCAAAATTCATAACATTTACAGCCATTTCCTGGCTATCTGCTCGCTCCACACGCCATCCAGGCCATGTCACACTCTTGTCGGTAGTGACACCAGATGTGTAGCCTTTGCCAGACATTGAGACACTCTTTGCCTCTTTAACATCTACTGTAGACGCACTCTCACGCAAGCAACTAACATGACCTAACAGATCTGGGCCATTTTCTAAACTTGAAGGACAAAAGGACAGAAAGTTGAGCGAGTTGGTAACAGTCCATAATCAAAAGAAGAGGCGTGCAGGACACGGACACAAGGAGAGCAGTGAACAACACGAACGCCGAGTCGGCGTTCGTGTTGTTCACTGCTCTCCTTGTGTCCGTGTCCTGCACGCCTCTTCTTTTGATTCTAAACTTGGTTTGTCAAATCCTTCTGATATGACAGGGTCCAAGCTCACATTTGTTCTGGCCTCACCATAGTCGCCTTCAATATACGACACGTTAGTGTCCATGTTGTTGTTCGTGTAGTCCTCAACACTAGAGTCACTTGATACTGACCGCCTATTTCGCGCGGCAAGCTCTATCTGTTGCAAAGCTGCTCTTAGCTGAGCAGCCTCCGCCTCTATGCGAGCCATCTCTTGCTCATGCTCCTCATGCCTTCCTCCTACTGCTTCTTCTTCTTTTTTTCTTTTCTTTTTCCCGCTCCCGCTCCGCCACGTGCACCCTCTTTTCCGCGCCGCGCCGCTTAGGTTGTCCACCTTCGTCGTCGTCGTCTTTCATCACTACATACTAGGACAAAGCTGCCTTAATCGACCTCGCGCAGAGCCCTGCGACAAAACGAAGCAAGGCGTGGCAAAACAAAATGGAAATGGAATCTCAAGAACAGGCATTTTATTGTAAGTTTGAAGCCACCCGAAAAGCATCAGAGAAATACAGCCACCTCCATGTGGTTCGCGCACATTGTAATAGTACCATGAAGGCATTTACTGAACAAAGTAACAGGAGTCTCTAGCACATTGACACACTTACATAGGCTCACATGATCTGGGAAAGCTTGCGATAAGTTCAGTGCATGCTATGCAAAACATTTACTTATACAAGCTCTCGTATCTAAACATTATAAAAGGGTGCCCACGCCTGAAAAATAACCTTATGCGACACGGCCAGACGCAATATGAACACTGAAGTGTATACACCTATGTAGCTGTTTGAAGCAGCCATATCAATGCAACTAAATGGCAAGAAGCACTCTACATTGCTCTAGGCTTCCTGATTCAGTGCTCAGCCAACACCGTTCACCGCTGAGAAAGCACACATCGGGGTGACATAAACAAACGCAATTGTATTGGGGTCCTGAGCTAATCACTGTGAGAAATACGCGATGTTAAACGTAAATAACTATAATGTGAAAATCTGCCGCATCAAGAATGCCGAAACAGTAACAGCGTTATCGAGATCATGCTCCATGGGCGTTGAATGCCCATGGAGCAGCATGGAGCCAGCGAGGCTAAAGGCTGGTTGAAGCCTACAACAGTGTTTACATTTACAAACACTGCGAAGTCACTTACCTCGCATAGCCGGGTATTCTCAGTGGGCACGAAATCGTTGCGCCCGATTCTGTGGAGCCATATCTTCCATCTGCTGACAATACGATCACTGCGAGGAATGGAAAACAACTTTTTTGCATCCATCGTGCGGTTGCGGCAACCGTAGGCATAGCAGCCTGGTATACTAGCGCGTCATGCTGCAAATGTTCAATAAAAACACCTAATTCCAGCTTCTGCTCAAGAGCAAGCTACATAAGCACTTCTACGTTACAAAAACAGTGCACCAGAGGCGCAAGAACTATTTTCTACTTACCCAAACATTCAAATCCATGCTCAGAAACACAAACAACCGTACGTCCCGCGTGCGCAGCGATCAACTGCTGGACCCTTCGGGCGGGACTTTGAGGAGATAAGGTCACGGAACGTCAACCGCCCAATCGCGCTGTGCGGCGGCTGGATCAAGACCTTTCGCTGCTTTGGAAACATACAGGGACTTTAGCGCAAACCATTGCACAGCATGCCTAGTGTTGTTTTGCAAGGAATGTCAGATACTTGCTTTCTTTCTTACGAAGCATAAAAACTATTTTAGTATATTTTGGTACTGAATAGCGTGACCAAGCAGACGCCACAAGTGTGTAACAAGCACCTTGGAGCGTCAAGCCAATCAGAACACCCAGCGCGGCCCCGCCAACGTCGTCACTCCATGTCACTTCCTGTAACAAAAATCTCCGTTGTGTGTCGCCTCAGTTCAAACAGGAGGCGATTTTGGGCGGTTTGTTTGCTGAAATAAAATTATAGCCACTTTGCTTTCGGCGTTTCTACTCTCTCTGCGACATCCCTGCGTGCAACACTTCTAGAATCGGTGATAAAAACGGCCTGCTCAATTTGTGTTGGAGGGCCCCTTTAAATGACAGCTCGTACCTTTTGTTGAAATTCTGTAGCAAGCCATCACTGAATTTAAATACCGTAATATTCATGCGCAGAGCCAGTGTCTCTGCTTTTTGTCTTAGCAGGTCACCAGACACGGGTATCTGCTTAGCTACAGTGGCGCTCAGCCACATTCTCAAGGCCTCTGCCAGCTTAGAATGGCTGCCATCGCGGAAATTTTTCTGCTTCCCCGCAGACGCTTTTTCCGCTGCCTCCAGGATCTTCCCCTTGTTCTTCAAATAGTTGGAGACAGTTTGCTTTGAAATGGAGAACTCCCGAGCAACTTCGCTTTGAGTTCGGCTGCTTTCCACCTGACAAATAATGGCTGCTTTCTTTGCCATCGTCAGAGTCTTGTAATTGCCGCGTCTCATCGGCGCAGATGGCAAGGGTGGCGAAGGAGCCATTTCGCACTACGCGACGACTGGACAGGATCGAACAAGCAAATCAGGCCTAACACATAAAGCGAAAGAGCGAGACTTGAAAGGTAGCTGTTGACAAGGCCTAGGTCATGTAACAACTGTCAGCGTAAAGGCAGAGCACCGAGTTCCAAGCTCACTGGCCTGGCTTGGCTTGGCCTACCCTGTTGTTTGGCCGCGGTATACACCCAATGGATACTGGACTGGCTAAATCCGAAACACGACAAGCAATACGTGCAGCCAACAAAAGTATAGCCTTCGAGATCGGCAACTGTAACTTGTAGGTGCTGTGTGGATTTAGACACCAGCAATCCAACCATAGCAAGCGCGCCCTTTCAGTGCTGGCAACCTAGCAAAATGTAAACACTGCGGCCAGCTTGTCACGACCGTGTAGTGGCGTTTGACGTCGCATCTGACCAAGCCGCCGGAGTCCGAAAAATCGAACAGCGCGCTCTAGGACGTCCGGATTATCGGTCGTGGTTATACATTGCTTCACTGGTATGAATCGATGAACAAATCACAAAATACGATTTAGAACAGGGAATGTCGCAGGAGCCAACGTTTCGACTAAAGTCCCTAGATCTTCTTTCCGTTTTTAAGTAGCGCAAACTACCTCCTCTCCCGGCACCCTCCTGCTCAAAGCCCGCGTCGGCAGCCATGTTCTTCCTAAACACTTGGAGCAGAGTACGCGCACGCTGATAGCGTCCGGCCGTCAACATACGTGTTCCTATCAATAATGATAGTGGACTTGCCATATGTAAGGAAACGCCTACTGAAAAGCGCAACCTTCTTTGACGTTCTCTCGCTGCAGCATTCAAGTAACAGCTTTAGGAAGAACATGGCTGCCAAAAGCAACGCCGACCACTCAGATGCGCCAGCGTCACATCAAACCTTTTCGCTACTTAAAAAACGGAAAAAATATCTAGGGACTTTAGTTTCGACAAGCGGACTTGTCTTCGTCAGGGCGGCAACTGCCTTCTCCAGCGTGCGTTTATGTGCGCCTTTGCACACTCTCCCCCATCCTCAGAAAGAGAGGAGAAGAAGAGCAGCATGTGCGAACAATAACAAAAGAAAGGAGGGGAGGGTGGGGTTGGGTGCACGGTGACAGGTGTTAGCGAAGGCTTCCAAAGAATCCGCTCCTTGTACATATCTTGCAAATGCATTGTGTGCACAGTGCCAGAAAGCAGGATGAAAAAAGGAACGCACGCTCGGGGGGAACAGAAGTTGCTCCTATGGCATGTGTCCCCCTCTCCATCCCACACCGCCTGCGCTGCACCAACAGTGCATTTCACTGAAAGCTTGTGGCTAAAAATATAACTACACTGTTTAACGCCGTTGTTCTCGTCGAACTGGATGGGGGCTCCGCACCTGAAAGTAGACCTTCTGGGAAAAACACTGTTGCTTGTGCATACCTTAACCTTTTGGCATCTTTGTTAACCCCCCACCCGTACCTAATGGACTCGAGGGTTCCCTTTGAAAGGTTTATGCCTGTAGGCTGGAGAGTACTGAACCTGTATATGAGATACGATTCCCTGTATTTTCTGTCCCTCGGCGAGCGGAAGTTTCCCTGAAGTATGTAGAGTTTCAGTTCGGGGGGTCGAAATTATGACCTGTCCAAAATGCTGCGCCACTGCCTTCGGCAGGTTATTTGCGGTGTCCGTTTAATCTAACGTTAATTGGTTGACCAGTTTCGCCGCTGTATTGCTTGTGACAGAGTGAACATTCCAACATTAAAATAATGTTTGAAGTAGTGCAAGTGAAACTAGATTTTACATGATGGACATAGTCACTTCCCGTACTTTTAACTTTAAGATAATTTTGTTGAATATGCTTGCAAGTCTTACATCTGGGATGGGAGCAAGTTATTGCACAGGCGGTGCGCTGAGGGTTTACTTTGGCATGTACTAACAGGTCCTTAAAGTTTCTATTACGGCGGTAGGTGACTCTTGGTATTTCCGGAAATGGCTTTTCTAAGGCGATCGTTGCTTGTTAGTATTGGATAGTATTTGCGAAGAATATTATTTATGTTTGGAAGCGCATTGGAGTACTTCGTTATGAATGCTAGCGGTTGGTTGGCCTGCGCTTTAGGGGCTCTTTTTTCTAGTGCTGGTGTCCTATCTAGTTTACGCGCGTCATTGTATGCCTTGTTGAGAGCGTCGTGCGGGTGATTTCATTCAGCTAAGGTTGCCTTCAAATTGCTTAAGTGGTGAACGTAATCCACCTCCTTGCTACAAATCCTTCTTATGCGCCTCGGCTGTCCTATAAATATCCCCTGTGTGCAGTGTCGCGGGTGATGACTGTTATAATCTAGATATTGCTGGCTGTCCGTTGGCTTTCTGTAAAGCGTCGTTTTTAGTTTTCCTTTTTCGATGGATACTGTCGTGTCGAGAAAATCAATTTTACTAGAAGAGTGGTGCATGGAAAACTTAATGCTGGGATGAAAGTTGTTAAAATGCTCAAAAAATGTGCTTAGTGCACTTACACCATGTTCCTAAATAATAAAGATGTCGTCTATGTAACGGAGGTAGGTGCGAGGTTTTAGCGGCGATGATTCCAAAAGCTGTGCTTCTAGTTGCCCCATGAAGATATTGGCATACGTCGGCGCAAAAGGAGTTCCCATGCTGGTGTTATTGTTATTTTTTGTTATTGTTCGCACGTGCTGCTCTTCTCCTCTTTTTCTGAGGATGGGGGAGAGTGTGCAAAGGCGTACATAAACACACGCTGGAGAAGGCAGTTGCCGCCCTGACGAAGACAAGGCCGCTTGTCGAAACGTTGGCTCCTGGGACATTCCCTGTTCTAAATCGTATTTTGCGATTTGTTCATCGATTCAAGCATCCATCTTCCCCTGAGCTTCTCTAGTTTGGATTTCAATGGTATGAGTGACAGTGCCACGAAGGTGTCCGAATAAACGAGCATGTCCGAATTTTCAGCGTCCGAATAAACGGTCAGCGACTGTACCATTTTAGTGCTTTTAACGCGCCTTAATGACAGGGGTGCGATAGGGAAAACAAGCAGTAAGGATAAAGTAGGTTTGTGAATGTGGCCCTAATTAGTCCCTTATCCCTGACCACGGTCTCCTTGACTAACTACGTCATGGAGGAGGGATCTATCTTGTTCATAGACCTATGGCTAATTTTCTCCAGTTTGCATGTCTGTTGGATGTATGCACCACAAGGGAGTAAACTTTTGCTACCGTTTTCTTCGAGCCATCGTGAAGAGGGAGTGGCTAGTACGTGCTCCAACAAGAAAAGAGGATGTACAACACACCCTTCGCGTAAAGTTCCTGAAAAATAACTAACGTAGCGCCATTCCTCTCACATGCTTAGTAGACTGTAAAGGAACTTGGTTGAGATGGTACTTGGCGCAAATATAGGCTTGTGCAAGTTTTTCCGCCATAGTGCGCGAATGCACCGGAGTTCTAAGCGGTGTGAGAGGTATCAGAGAAATAATTAGAAAAATGCCAATAAATATGACAATGTAATGTACTTAGAAGCAAATGGCATGTTTTTTCTTTGACACTGTAAAGATATGTACTATATAATCGGCGAGTACATGTGTGTACTCATATGCATGGTGTTGACAACACGGCAAGGGATATGTTTATGGCTATGGTGTGGTTACGAGTTTTTGCCTAATATTTTGGAGACATACCTTGCTGTAAAAGTGTTCTGTAGAACAGTGAAGTCAGCAAAGTGCTTTTACTGGTGAAAACCATCCCCGCACGTAGCACACAGTGCGAGTCCAGCTTTTGCTTGCCGGCATTCTCAGTGTTGACACTCTCAGTGGCAGTGCTGCTGTGCACCATGTAAATTTGGCTTTGGTGGCGTTAAGAAATAGCAAAGCGTGACACACTACTAGCTTTTTAGGTCATGCAAGCGTCGCCTTGTTTGTCCACTTAGGAGTGCGCGGCGTGTAATCAGCGTATGCTCGAACCCCTTGGGTCTGTTTGCATGGTGGTGCTGCATATTTCGGGATGACGCAAAGTCGCGGAGAAAGGTAAATGCGATTCGGCAAGAAGTGTGGCTCCAGTGTTTCAGACGACAGTGCCGCCCACATTCACGCCAAGGCAACAGCGGCGAACCGCAGAAGATGGCCTCCAAAGATGGTTCCTGTGGCAGCGAACACGTGCTCTCTAGGCGAGGTCCGCTGTATGGCCACTACACACACTGGTGCTGTGTAACCGCGTGGTTTTGTAGACGCACTTACAACGTGGACACACTAGAAGCGTTGCTGCAGCTACTGAGAGAGTAGGCAGAGGGGAAAGGGTGCAGTTAGCGCTGCTTTCGCTTTTTTTTACATGAGTGTTTTATGTCGGGGTCCACCACGACTCCATCACGTGATTTCCGTAACGGAAGTGACGCAGTAAAACATACATGCAAGAACAAAGAAAAACACCCAGAAAAATTTTTTTTGATGTGTCGGGGATCGAACTCTGCCCCCGCTCCACGATGAAAGATGGCCAGTTGTCTACCATGGCACTATTGGCGCACATGCTTGAAGCTGTATGAGCATCGACTTATTTTCTTTCTTAGCTCGGCTTCCGTCTGTCTTGATGCATTTGTGCGGCTGCGTGCACGCATATTGAGGCTTCGGGCATGGTGGACGCCTGTCATTTGGGCGTCCTTGCTGCGACGACAGAAGGTACTCAGATACTGATGGGGTCTAAGATCTGAGTGCTCGGCTTGTGGCTGGATGAGAGAGGACCATGCCAACCGTGAGATTGTTTCCTGACTGCATAACAAAGTGGGCACTGCCACGCACCTTCTGCGGTGGGTCGTAAACAAGAGAAAAGGAATGAAGGTGCGCAGTGTTGCGAGGCTGATACAGGCATACACGCTGAACCATGTAGCACACGTAGCCACCTATGCCCACTGGAACAGGAGCGAAATTGAAAAGGTGAACGTGGCTATCTGCAAGGCATTCGATAGTGCCCAGGACCAATCTTGGGCAGTAACTAGTTACTAGTAACGCATTACTGGTAACTAGTTACTTTTTTCAGTAACTTATAACTGTAACTAGTTACTTTTAATTTAGAGGAACTTGTAACTGTAACACTGTTACTTTTTACACGGTAACTGTAAATACCGTTACAGTCACTTCCTTTTAAAAAAATATCCAGCGGCAACACTTCTGAAAAGCAGGGCTCGGCAGTATCGCGATACAAGACTATCGCGATGTTTCTCTTAAATATTGATGACGTATGTGTACCTCTGTATCTAGATAAATTTGCAAAATGTATTTGTATCTCACAATGCTTTCCCAATGCATCGTTTGTATCGCGATGCTGTGCAGGACACGGACATCTCTCGACTTTATTTTTTCTTTGTGCTGATGTGCTTCTAGGGCGGAAATGAAGACTTTTTTTCTACAAAGGCAAGCAAAGCACCGCCGGGTGCCGACAAAAAAAGGGCGGGGAAGGGTTCTTCTCTCCCATGCAGAGAAAGGTGCGCGACACCGCAGTATGGTCGGCCTCAGTGACGAAATTCACTATTCTTCAGAGGCCGGTGCAGCAGCCTCAATTTTTTTGCGTGGCCAGCCATTTATTCATGACCACCCGTGCGGAAACCACCTAGAAAAAGACGGTTTTTCAAAGCCTCGCACTCGTTGAGTTCTCAAAGTGACGGTACTTCCAAAAAGCACTTCCCAAAGTGCCGGCAGCAATGGCTCAAAGGGGCCTATATCCTCTTTGTTACGTCTGAGGATGAGCTCTCATTTCATTTACGAGCGTCCAGCAGTGCTTCGTGGCACCAGGCTGTTTCAACATATTGCTACGGTATCAGACGGGCAGTCAAGGTATGAGCCAGGCAAGGGTGGAAGACGACGAGGACGATATCTTGTCTAGCGGTTGGACGCCATCTTGCCTCGGCTGTACCAGCTACCTAGCGCTCCGCGCTCTCCTGTGAGTAAACCTTCGCTCGACCTTTCAACCGTAACAGTTTTGTGGTGGAGGTGCGGGGTACGCTGACCACGAAGACGGAGCTGCTACCGGGAATCCTACGACGAAGCCGACGCCTCGCTCAACTGCCGCCGCTGGAGATGTCTCAAAACGACAACGACCCGTCACCCCTGTCCTCTCCGGCGCGGTCTACTGGCGTCTGGAGGCACACGATGGAGCCACGCTCTTTTTCGGGTAAATCTGGTGAGGACGTAGAACAGTGGCTCACACATTACAAGCGTGTGAGCAAGTACAATGGATGGAACCTGTCCGCTCAGTTGGAGAACGTCGTTCTTTTTCTCACGGATACCGCACTTCTGTGGTTCGAGAACCATGAGGATACACTAACGACGTGGGACCGCTTTGTTGCCGACATCACAGAATGCTTCGGAGATTCCACCGCGAAGAGGAAACGGGCGGAGCAGACGTTGCTTCAACGCGCGCAAGTCCCAGGTGAGACCTGTACGACCTATATAGAGGCGGTCTTGAAGCTGTGTAGGACGGTGAACCCCCTTATGTCTGAAGAAGATAAAGTTGGGCACCTTCTCAAAGGGATTGCTGAAGACGTCTATAGCTACCTCATTGGAAAAGAGAGTCTTAGCTCAGTCGACGACCTCATCAGGCAGTGCCGAACGTTTGAAACTTTGAAGCTGCGCCGTATCACGCCAAAGTTCGGAAGGTTACCTAACGTTACCACTGTTGCAAGCGTTGACGACAGCTCCGGCTATCAGTTCGACCTTGCGACCACTATACGGCAGATAGTCCGCGAAGAACTCGAGCGACACACTAAAGGAGCAGCGGGTGTCGAACAGCTTGGTCGTCCCAACCAATCCCATGAACCTGCGTCCGCTGTATCCGCGCTGTCTGTCATGCCAGAAGCTCTAAGCTATCCTGCCGATCAGCGGCCGCAGCATCGATCTAATTTTCCCGACGAAGTGACGCACGACGAGCGCTCTTACGGACCCGTCACCACGCGCCGGCAATGTGAAAGTCGTGCTCACTACTATACGCAACAACCCACGTTTGACCGCGAGGCCTACAACCCAAGTCGCACATCGCCGGTTTGTTATAGATGTGGTGCCACGGGTCACATCTCCCGATTTTGTCGCAGACGCCGACAGTCAAGATACGGCGCACCACCAGATTGGGCTAATTTCGATCGCGACGTCTATGACAACCACTGGCAAACTGACTTTGGCGCTGCCCGAACCACAGGCTCAGCACACAGAAATGCTTTCGGACAACATAACAGGAGTGCCTCACCAGCTTCAGATCGCAGCCTGACGCCACCAACCAATCGACAACGCCGTTCGCCATCACCACGGCGACGCCTTACGTCCCCACCGCCGTCGGGAAACTAGCCGACGCGGCCAATGGAGGTGAGGTCGCCGGACAGCCTGGATCTCTGCGAAATATTCCTCTGGTGATGGTGAAAAACAAAGTGCATGTCTTCGTCGATAGTATACCTACAAGTGCTTTAGTAGATACTGGTGCTACCGTGTCCGTCATGAGTGCCACGTTCAAAGAGAGATTGGGACGGAAAGTTACGTTCCCGTGGAATGACAGTGTGACCTTTCGTGGTGTCAGTGGAGAGTGCCTTATTCCTCTCGGCATTTGTGTTGCAAGTGTTTTGTTCTGCGGGGAAGACTTTAAAACAGAATTTTTGGTATTACCGCGTTGCACTCATGATGTCATTCTGGGTATTGATTTTCTTAAGGATTGTGGCGCTTCTGTCAATTGCGGTACGGGTGAAATAAGTCTGGATAGTGCACTCCTTGCCGCCCTTGCACACACACCTCCGAAAGACAAAAAGTGCTTCGTTGTTTCCGATGATCTGTTGATACCGCCTTGTTCATTCTCGCGTGTCTGTGTCAAAGCCACTACTACCGACCGTTGTTCATTTGATGCAGAAGTTTTACCGCTTGCTCCTAGTTGCGCTAAGAAGGATGTACTCATACCGCGTTCTGTCGTGAGTGTAGTGAATGGTGCCGCGAATCTGTGGGCTTTCAATTGTTCATCGGCCCCTGTTGTTCTACCGCGCGGTATGAAACTCTCCACATTTGAGGAAATGACCTACAGCGCTATTATGGCTTTCAGCGACGAAGCGCAGTGTCGAACCTACTACGCCAACTCAGCTATTTCTGAAGAGCACGTCCTAAGAATGATAAATAAGTCTCTTCCCTCAGATGAGCGCCGAGCTCTTGCGCGAGTTCTTCTGGCGCATGTGCCTGTGTTCGATTTCGCACAAGGCGACAAGCAGGCTTCACTTCCTCGTTCTCGTGCTCATCACCGAATAGACACCGGCTCGGCACACCCCATTCGCCAAAAGCCTTACCGCGTGTCTTCAGCAGAGAGAACAGTTATCGCTGAACAGGTCAAGGACATGCTGCATAAAGGCGTCATTCAGGAGTCCTCAAGTCCCTGGGCAGCACCAGTGATCCTAGTGAAGAAAAAGGATGGATCATGGCGGTTTTGTGTCGATTACAGAAAACTAAACGCTGTCACCAAAAAGGATGTGTATCCGCTTCCTCGGATCGACGATGTTATCGACTGCCTCCATTCTGCCGCTTACTTCACCTCACTGGATTTGAGATCAGGTTATTGGCAGGTACCAATGCACCTAGACGACAAAGAGAAAACAGCCTTCGTGACACCTGATGGCCTCTATGAGTTCAACGTCATGCCCTTTGGTCTCTGTAATGCGCCGGCGACGTTCGAACGATTTATGGACACCATCCTCCGTGGAATGAAATGGGAAATTTGTCTTTGCTATCTGGATGATGTGATTTTTGGAAGCACTTTGGATGAGCATAACCGACGTCTTAGCCTCGTCCTTGATTGTGTCGAGAAGGCTGGTCTGGTACTGAACTCCAAGAAATGTCGCTTTGGAGAAACTGAAACATTGGTACTTGGACATCTAGTCGACAGAAATGGTGTGAGGCCTGATCCACGGAAGATTGAAGCAGTAAGTTCTTTCGAACCACCGAAGTCACTGCGGGAGCTGCGGAGTTTCTTGGGCTTATGCTCCTATTTTCGTCGCTTCGTACCAAGATTTGCCGATGTGGTGTACCCCCTGACATGCCTTCTCCATAAGGATGTTCCTTTCAACTGGACGTCGGCTTGCGACGAGGCGTTCCGCCAACTAAAGTTTCAACTGACATCGGGACCTATATTACGCCACTTCGATGCTTCCTCGCCTACAGAAGTGCACGTTGATGCCAGTGGAATTGGCGTCGGAGCTGTGCTAGTACAGCGTCATCACGGATCTGAGCACGTTGTGGCTTATGCCAGTCGATCTCTGAGTAAGGCGGAACGCAATTACACCGTCACGGAACAAGAATGCTTGGCAGCAGTTTTCGCGGTTCACAAATTTCGCTCTTACGTCTACGGGCGCCCGTTCACCATAGTTACGGACCACCACGCTCTATGCTGGTTGGTGAACCTCCGTGATCCGAGTGGTCGACTGGCACGTTGGGCTCTCCGACTTCAGGAGTACGACTTTGTCATCTCTTACAAGTCCGGTCGTCGTCACGCAGATGCTGACTGCCTTTCCCGCCTTCCTCTACCGACTACGGTGTGTGACGAAGACAACTTCGATGACTGTTTTGCTCCTATTTCGGCCACATTCCCGGATTCCACGAGATTCAGGGATGAACAAGCCAGTGATGTTAGCCTGGAGCCCCTTTTTACTGCTGCGCTGCGTCCTCAAGCCACCGGTCGATTTTGTGTACGAGATGGCCTCCTTTACAAGACGAATTATTCGGGTAAAGGCGCACGCTTTCTCCTGGTGGTTCCACATAGTCTGCGACCAGACGTACTGAGTGCCATGCACGATGACGCAACCTCTGGCCATCTAGGCTTCATAAGAACACTGAACCGAACACAGGAGCGTTTTTACTGGCCCAAAATGCGAGACACTATCAAGCAGTACGTCAGCGGTTGCGAGAAATGCCAACGCCATAAGCGCCCTACGACTACTCCGCCGGGTCTTCTCCAGCCTCTGCCACCACCCTGTCTGCCGTTTGAACAAGTAGGCATTGATCTCTTGGGACCATTTCCACGATCTTCTAACGACAATCGGTGGGTTATCGTATGTGTAGACCACCTGACCCGTTATGCAGAAACTGCGGCCATACCATCTTCAACAGCTACATGCGTTGCCACATTCTTGCTGCGGTTTGTTATCCTCAGGCACGGCTCCCCCCGTGTGATAATTAGTGATCGTGGTCGTCAGTTTGTTGCGGACGCTGTTGAGGAATTACTTCGTCTCTGCAGCTCGAAGTTCCGGCATTCAACACCTTACCACCCTCAAACCAACGGCCTTGTAGAGCGTACCAACAGGACTCTTACCAACATGCTGGCAATGTATGTTTCCTCCGACCACAAAGACTGGGATGACGTGCTGCCATTCATCACATATGCGTATAATACCGCAAAGCATGAGACGACGGATTACAGTCCTTTTTATCTGCTGTACGCACGTCTACCGCTAAGGAGTATTGATACAATACTGCCGTTTGGCTGCCACAGCGAGTACTCGGTTGCCAAGACGCTGTGCCTTGCAGAAGAAGCACGTCGAATCGCTCGACTTCGTACCGTGGCGTCACAACACCGATCTAAGGAGCGCTATGACAGCCGACACCAGCCTATCTTGTACAGCAAAGGGGACTTGGTATGGGTGTGGACCCCACAGCGTAAACGTGGATTATGCCAAAAGTTTTTGCCCCAGTATACTGGACCTTTCGTGGTTGTCGATCGGTTGAGCGACTTAACGTACGTGGTGGCCCGTTTAACGTCAGCTGGTCGTCGTTCCAGCCGAACGCAGTTTACACACGTCGCGCGTCTCAAGCGGTTCCACCCTGCTGTTTTCCAGTGATTTGGACTTGCCCCGCGGGCTTCGTCTGTGAGCCGGGGAGTGCTACGGTATCAGACGGGCAGTCAAGGTATGAGCCAGGCAAGGGTGGAAGACGACGAGGACGATATCTTGTCTAGCGGTTGGACGCCATCTTGCCTCGGCTGTACCAGCTACCTAGCGCTCCGCGCTCTCCTGTGAATAAACCTTCGCTCGACCTTTCAACCGTAACAATATTATATTTGAAACATTTTTTACCGAACTTCGGCGACTTTGAGCGTATCTATCTAGCCGCCTATACGACTTTGTGCTCTCCTGGCCGTTTCGTTAATTGGAGGTGTACGAAAATTGATATGCAACAACATGACTGCATGACGCACATAGATGACAGATCATAACATGAAAATCGTGCAGGCTGTTTCAACATATTATATTTGAAACATTTTTTACCGAACTTCGGCGACTTTGAGCGTATCTATCTAGCCGCCTATACGACTTTGTGCTAACTTAGACCATAGCAGGGTGGTACATAAACATAAGCACGCACAACGTACATTTGGGCAAAAAGAACAACGAACAATGGCAAAGCAGTCAGGACAGGTTACAGAACTTCAAGTCAAATACTCAACAAATGACACGTCATAACACAAAAATCATGGCACACATGTCACAAGCGGCATAATTTACGTGTCACGGTCTTGGCGCTCTTGCGGCCGTTTCGTTAACTTGATATATATATGAAAATTGGTATGGCGAGACAACAATATATGACGACCATGGGTGACACGTTCCAAGAACATGAAAATCGTGACATGCATGAGTGGCATGATTTACATGCCACGCGTTTCGTTAATGGGATGTACACCAAAGTTGCTATGGAACGTGCACAACGGCATGGCGAATGTTAATGACAAGACACAACATTAGAATCATGACGTGAATGTCATGAGCGGCATGGTTTACATGCCTCAGTCTTGGTGCTCTTGCGGCTATTTTGTTAATTTCATATTTACCAAAATCGGTATAGTGAGACAACAATGCAGTTCCATTCTACGTTCCTGACGCGTGCTTCGCATTTCCTTGATTCCCACGGCACGTGGAATCTGCCGTTTCTTTTGTAAATAAATATCACAACCAATCAAAAAGTTGCAGAAGATGAGGCGTACGGAACGATTGCTGGTGTTGGGCTTTTGAGTGAGCGGATTCCATTCCTTCTATCTGGCGCTTTCCTACGAGCAACTTAAACTAAGCGCATGCCTTCATGCGTTTCCGTTGAAAGAACTACAATATTTCGTTTGCGGTGTATTAATCTTGTACAGTAACGGAAAAGTAACGACGTTACTGTTTTAGCAGTAACTGTAACTGTAACAAGTTACTTTTGGAAGCTGAGTAACTGTAACTGTAACATAGTTACTTTTCTGGCTTAGGTAACTGTAACTGTAACACTGTTACTTTTTACTGGTAACGTGCCCATGACTGCCCAGGACGTACCTCAGTACATGGCTACCAAGAAACTCCTCGAGCTGGGCAAGCACAACATGTTCGAGAAGATCGCCGAGGCCCTGAGTACAGTAGAACCCCGTTATAACGAACCCGGATATAACGAACTATCGGATATAACGAAGCAATCACAATTCCCCTTGAAAATCCTATACATGAAATTGATATTGGTTACAATGAACTAATGGTTATAACTAAGTAATTACCACTCCCCCTTAAACTTCGTTATAACGAGGTTTTACTGTATCACGCAGGTAGATAGGCTGTCGGGCACCAAAATGGCAAGACGCATTCTCGAGCTCCTTGGAATTCGTTATTGCAAAGCGTCGGGTCTGAAGGAAGCATTGCTACTGAAAGTGAGGGATGTCGTGCAGGACCGGAAATGTTCCCAAGAGCATGCATCCCATACATGAAATATAACGACGTAAATGCAGAGCCTCATCGATCCTCAAGGTCTTGTTGTATTGCTCTTCCTCTAAGAACCGCCCTTTGTTTAGGTCGCACCATTTTATCGTTGGCATGCACAAGGCAGTTGTTTCATCCTCCAATGACTCGACCATGGCAGAAACATGGTGAGGCTTATCAAAAACTTATACATTGCAGTTTCGCATTGCCCTGCCCCTCAGTTCAATTGCATTCTATGTCCAATTCCTACCCGGCTCATTAGGGTTTCTGACACCAAGCAGGTTACCGAGCACCAAGCCGTAGAGAGGCTTCTCCATATATAATGCTGTTATCTCTCTGTGAGGTACGGGCTGTCTACGTGAAGCTTGGCATCTGGTAACTCTATAGCAGAGCCATCGATGAGTAAGACTCTGGTATTCTTCCCGGTTAGTTGTCGGTTCGAAACGACGTCTCTTTTGATAATTGCAGTATTACTGCCCGTATCTCGAAGAACTATCACACTCTTCGTCCTAACACCTCCCCTTCAATGACTGGCATCCCTTCACCCAGAGAAGTGGGTTTTGTTTCTTAAAGTGTTTCATTTGGCGGGTTATGGTTCTTTTCCTATTTTCCGTTTTCCAGTGTAAGGCTTGTCATTGACTACACATGCTCAGCTTTTATCCTTAGGGGCCTTTCCACCCCAACATTTTTCACTCTTGTGACCGGTCTTTCCACATACCTTGCACTTCACAGTTTTGGCTAAGCTGCGACATTCGTTGGCTTGGTGTCTTTAACACTTGTACAACATGCACCTTGATGACGGTTTCCTTAAGGAATTGTTGGGGCTTTTCTTTGAAGTCTTTTGAGTCGTCTGGACCCCTTCCCAGGTTGGATAGGTTCTGGGCTTCCATAAACTAATCGGTAGCGTTGGCTAACTCTTGAAGGGACTTGCACTCTCGTTCCTTCAAGAATATGGCAAGCTTTGAATGGCACTGCTGGATCAACTGTTTGGCGAGCACATGGTCTCGAAAGCCGTCGAACGTTGTGGGTACGGCTGCCATGTCAATCCAGTGATCAAAGTAGCCTGAAAGCCTCGCAGCTGTCTCCCGGTTTCGCCATCTTCCACTCGTGCTTTGCGAAATTTCTTGTGGTATCCTTGCGCAATTAATCGAAATCTTTGCAACAAGGCTTTGTTTACTTTCTCGTAATCTAGAGAGTCAGTAGTGGTAATGCGGCCAATTACAGTCAACGCTTCACCACTCAAGCGCATGCTCACAGAATGCCCACTTATCTTGGGACCGGCCTTGTCCTGCGGCCACGCGTTCAAATCTTTGCAAGTACGCATGTAAGTCATCATGTCGTTCATCGAACAATGGTAGCAGTTTCTGTGGGTTCAGAACAGAAGAGGCGCCGCTTAGTAGCAACAGTGTGTCAGAGTTGACTGTTGCAGCTCCATTGATAGCTCCTTCTTGTAGCTTTAGCTTCAGCTCAAGAATTTCTCTCATTCTTTTATCTGCTTGCCTACTCGCCTCTCTCTCCGCAGCACGTTCCTCTTTGCTTTCCCCGTTCCTTCTCAAACCACTTGTGCTATTCCGCACCTGACAATCCCAGTTGCGATCCAGCAGCGACTAATCTTTCGGTATCCGTGATCGGATCAACTTCAGCGAGGGTGCGCCCGAGATACGATAATTTCTTTCAATGGTTTTGCGATTGGTATCCTGGCAGGGGGGGGGGGGGGGCTTGCCAGATTGTGATGGAATTGCTTCAGCGTTAGAACCCAGGACCACTCACGAAGGAACACAGTCGAGTCTCGAGCACACACACAACACAGTCTATATTACAAGGCACATAGTTACAAGCTTCGTGTTACACACATCGTAATGTGGGGGAATGCATGCAATAAAAGCAGTCCTTAATGCTGCTGTTATAACTACTGTAGGAATAGTTGCTTTCCCTGCTTTCCCTGGCATGTCGTCGTTGGCGCGTCCAAGCCGAGGTAGACGGCGACAAGTCTGTCGTCGGTTAGGTGCCGCCAATATGGGTCAACCCACAGGACTGTTGGACTGCAGCAGCGGTCCTTATGCCGCAGCAACTGTTACAGCAGCCACGGCAGTCGATAGGTCGCAGTAGTCACACAGTATCTTCAGCTACTGTGTTGCCGACAGCAATGGCTGGAATGAGAGCCCCAATAGCCAGGCTGGTTGGCACAGTGGCCAAGGACACGGCCACCTCATTTGGCTCCCTATAAAGGTTGCCCAGTACGGAACACAGGCCCTTCAGTTTTTCTGCACCGGTTACTCGGCTTCGCCTGGGTCCCTGGACCCATTGCCCAGCAGTAATGCAGGTCCTTGATGCCTCAGTACACAGTAGCTGTCAGGTCTCAGATTCTCTGGACTGGACATTCAGCGAGAACCAGCTGGCTTCACTGGCGCGTAGCATGAACCACCGCACGCACCATACACCGTGCAAGCACACTTCGTTATCGCCCCCGCGTGCCAAACACTCAACTGTTTGAATTTCGCTCCTCTATCATGGCAGTCACCATACCCAGCAGCATCGAGTCAACAAATACCGCTTGCAAGGATTGAGGATCTGTGAACCGTCCATTCTGGGAGCCAGATATTCACCAAATTTTGTGCGAAGCTAACCAGCAAGTTGTTCTTGATGATACCGACAAAGAGTATGTAACAATTTCAAAACATGGGGAGTTGTTTCAGTACAACCACTTGCATTTTGGAGTTTTATCAACTCATGCCATCTTTCAACGTGAGATGGAGAACTTGATGAGTGAACTACTAAATGTGGCAGTCTACTTTGACGACATTCTCATCACAGGTGCTAACAATGCATCACAGATGCTAACAGCGCTTCGCAAGCTTAAAAAATCTGGCCTGGAATGGAAACTCGAATAGTGTTGTGTCTTTTTGCCACAAGCGGAGTATCTTGGGCACATCATCAACAAGGGAGGCATTTGCCAGGATGTCGACAAAGTGACTGCCATTCTCCATGCCCCTGTGCCAAGTCTGCGAACTTAAAATATCCTTGTTACTTGTCGCTTTTTATTGTGCTTTTCATCCAACCTTTCTGCAACTCTCTCTTCCTTGCACACTCTTCTTCATCATGGAAAAAAAAATGGGAGATGCATTCACTACCTGGGTGCACCTTATGGAGTCTGCTTCAGTTCTCATGCATTTCAGCCCACCAGGCTTGTGTGGGCCTTAACACGGTGGTCTAGTGTTTATGGCACTTGGTGGCTGATCCGAAGGTCACGAGGTTGAATCCTGGCCGTGGCGGCTGCATTTCAATGGAAGCAAAATGTCCAGACCCGTGTACTGTGTTATTTCAGTGCATCTTAAACAACCGTAGGTGGTCGAAATTGATGGGGCCCTTCATTGTGGCATCTTGCATAATCATAGCACAGTTTTCAGATGTAAAACCCTACAAGTCAGTCAAAGGCCTGTGTGTCTCATCTGTGATGCATCACGTTATGGTATATTTTGAGTTCTGGTGTGCAAAGATGCTGATGGCTGCGAACAACCAATTGCCTTTGCGTCACAAAAGTTATCAAATGCAGAATGAAACCACAGTCAACCTGACAGTGGAGGCATTGGCGTTAGTGTTCGGTGTAGATCATTTTCAGCAGTACTCGTAGGGCATATCGTTTGAAGCACACATGGACCACTGGCCACTATCTGGACGCCAGGAAACATTGTCCTCTGCAAGCTTCACCACTATGGGTCAGGTTGGCCTCAAGTTATCCATGTACATGTGCCAGCTTGATTGATTTCTGGGGTTTTACATCCCAAAACCAGCTCTGATTATGAGAGACGCAGTAGTGGAGGGCTCCTGAAATTTGGACCACCTGGGGTTCTTTAACGTGCACTGACATCACACAGTACAAGGGCCCCAACATTTCACCTCGATCAGAATGCAGCCACTGCGGCCGGGATTCGATCCCACAACCTTCCGATCAGCAGCCGAGTACCATAGTCACTGGACCAATGTGGTGGGGCCATGTGCCAAGTTGTATACAAGGCTGGCAAAGAGCTCAGTCATGCTGATATCCTTAGCAGTCATCATGAGAATGTGCCAGAAAAACTTCAGGACAAAAGGAAAGGCGCTACTAACAACTCAAAGGTTCGCTTGAAAAAAAAAAAAGATAGGGACCCCCATGTATAGATGGAATCAAATAAACGTCATTGTCAAACCAAGAGAAGAAATGCGAGAACAAGGAAGCAAAGAGAAAAAAAAAAAAAACCTCGTATGCATTTGCTACAACGCACATGTGAACCATGCAGGGTGTGCACGCTTTGATTCATGTTCCCTCCCACCAAAAAAAGCAGCCTCAGATTTCAGTGATTCTGCTCCTGCACCAAAATGCACCAAATGCAATTTACTGCACCATCCTGATAAAAGCGGCAAAAATGGTGCCCAACTGCACCAAAGAATCTTGAGTTAACCCCAAAGTGTTAAGTAGCGTGGGTCGGACGATGTGGCAGCCTAGGCACGGAGCAGTATTGGCAAAGCACCTTTATTGCCATCACCGAAACCAAAACACACACTGCACTCAACTGGCACAGCTAGCAGTTCTTGCCTGCCTGACGGTGCGGTCTCTGTTATCACAGTCTCTTGTGTGTCACGTGACAATATATATACACCTGACCCCAGCATATGGTGCTCTTCAATACAGGGCTGATTGTCTCTGCTAAGTAATATTGCCACACGCGTTTATCTCGGCTAGTGTTGGTGTTCCAGTGACAGTTTCTTTCGGCTGCATGGTTTGCGCCGACGCGTCGCTGTAGCGTTGGAGGCGCTGCAGCGACGTGTCGGTGCAAACCATGCAGCTTTCCTCATGTATGGAATTCCATCTTACCCAACTATACTGGAACAACGAGAAGAAACTGTTGAACAAGCACGAAAATCTGCGGTTAACAATTCTATCGCCTACCACAACAAGAACAAAGTCATCTATGATAAAAAAGTTGTTCCGATTGAGTTTCAAGTTGGTGATCTTGTCCTTTTCGAGACACTGGGACATCCTAACAACGGCAAACTGAGTTCTGTCATGGAAGGGCCCTACAAGATTCTATGCGAGGTCTCACTAGTGAACTATGAGATCAACCGCTCTGTGTTGCTCTTAGGTAGAAACTCTGACATTGTGCATGTTAGCAAACTGCGGCGTTATTTTGCCCCCTACTGAACTGAGACTTTCTCGAGGGGAGGGGGATTAGTGTGACGCACGAACAAGGCGATGGTGCTCAAGCGTCTCGAAAGCCTTTCGATAATTTCGACGTATTTCGACCTTCACTGCCCGACAAGCCTCCGGATGGAGTGTCACATCAGCAACTTCTGCAACATCCTAAGCAAGCTCAGCAGGGAATCCAACAAAGACAACGACTCCTGAAAACATCATCGCATCTGCCTCAGCCTCAGCAAAGGCCACAGGGATTACAGCATGGTCAGCAGCGAACGGAAACATCACCAAAAGCCCGCCTGCGAAAGTCGTGTAGAAAGAATCCCGCTAAAGCGAAAGCAAGTTTGCAATGAAGGGCACGTTTACCGAGATCAATGTCGTGAACCACGCTTTTTGTCTCGGAGGTCCAGGCGGTGCCTACAGTCAAAACAGCTAGGACAACGCCACGGAACGCGACAAAGGCCCAAGCCGGCCGCATGCATTCCGAAAGAACATGGACGTCGCCTCATCAGCTTCATGCAACACACGCACAACTTGGAAGCATTATGTGTCTATCGACCACGACAAACACTTCGGCGTTCACGACATCCGATGTGCGGATGCTACAACATGCCCAAATCTCATGCATTTGTGACAGGGTTGCAAACTGTGTGCTCATCAGTATCGATGTCTAAGCAATGCTTAAGTTGTCCAGACTGGAACAGCCAGCCTGACCCACCTGAGCAGTGACAGACGTCACCGGACTGGTACATCTTCATCTTCATCTGAAATTTAGTGACATCGTGGAACTTTCTTGAGGACATGGAACTTTGTGAATTTTCACCTTTCACTCAAGTGCCTCTCCTGCTCTTTCTCCTTCATTATTTTCGTTTGTCACCAGCACTTCTTTCGGGGGGAGGTCGACAGGATGGAGACCTGGCAACCACCTCATGAGCCTCACCTCAACAACGACAGCCCCAACACCATGCCTTGACCGAGAGTCGATCTCAGACACTGATATCTGCTGCATGCCGTGACCAGCTACATGGAAGCATCATGGGTGGACCTCGACATTCCCAAGTACATCGGAACAACGGACGATGGTACCGTGGAGGACTGGTTCGACCTCTTCGAACTCTACGCTACCGCTGAATCATGGTCGGAAAGGGAAATGGTCGCCCACTTCAATGACTACGTCACCGGTGAGGCCTTCCGATATTATCTGACGTACATCTTCCAAGACGACGAAACGTGGAAAAAGATTGAAAAGGAAATGATTGCCCGATTTAAAGACTACGGTGTAGACTCTCTTATCAGCCACCAGTTCGACACATTTTGAGTCAGCTGTGGAAGTCATAAACAGCTTTCACGTAGTCGTTATAATTGCCGAACAAGACCGCATATTATTAAATCCTTGATGAATGTCCCAAACTTGCAATTCTCAGAATATAAGACGCGCACTCAAACGCCTGGTTTCAATCTGCAGTTATCAAGAGACAATGTGAAGCCAGTGATCCCTTAACAGCAATCAACCCGCAGTTTCAAACGTGTGAAGCCAGTGCTCCCTCAGGTGCCGTCAAGTCGTGTTTCCAAAAGACCGAACCTCCCACCAAGATTCCCATCTGAGCAGAAATTGCCGCTGTTTACCTCTCCAGTACATACTACCCGAGTCGTTACTGAACCAGTCAATTTGTTTCATTCCTCGTCCCGCATACGTATTCCACCATCCGATTTTGCATCAAGTGCATCTTTTCCCGTTCGCAACTCTCACCGCACGCCTCGCAATGTTGCTACATCCGCGGTAGACGAGCTGATCTAGCGGGAGAGTGCTTTGGCCAAGGGACAGGCACCATTGCTCAATAAAGATGTATTACTGTACATCAGAGGTTAATTCGTTCCAGTTGGAGGCTCTATATTAGCCCAATTGGAAGTGAGCCTGCAGGCTCCATTTGCCCCGACTGGTTTCCATTTGAACCATTTGGCCAAAATGATTTCTGTTGAAACCATTTGGCATTGACAACTATTGGTCCTACTGATAGTGCCAAAGGGCCCAATTGGACCTTTTGATATTTCCAAATGGTTCCAGTTTCCCGAGGGGACTGCACTGAGGCCTTTCTGTGAACAAGAAGTTCCTCAAAGCCAGCTTAGGAGCCCTCCTTACTTTTTCTTTTTAGGGTGGGGTCTGATGTTTTTATGGTGGTAGAATGGAAGAGGGACAGATGGAGGAACAGCTGGTTTCTGTTATAAGACAGTGGGGCAGCCTTTTGTTAGGGTGGAACAGCAAGTGTGCAGTGTCCAGAGTCTTTTCACATTCAGTTCCCTCTAGGCGTCAACACAGGGGATGCCCAGCGGTCAGACTTCATTGTCGTAACAAACAATAGGGCGTGGGTGTCAATGTTAGAGGGTTAGTGCACCATATCAAACACAGGCAAGTTGATGATGCAGAAGCTCATCATTGTTATGGCCAATATATGTTAAAAGCGGTGTTGTTATAACTGTGTTCAACTGTATCTGAAAGAAAAAGCTTTGCAGAAGCATGTTGCAAGATGAAGGAATTTCTTAAATTTCTGCAGGGGCTACCTGCTGGGTTTATTTATATTGCTGAGAAGGTTTGTGCACACATTGAAAATGACTGTTGTCAATGTATTTGTGCCAGTCACCTTTAAAAGAACTGCACATACCAAAATCAAACGCATAAGCTTCGCATGCTTGCAAGAAGTACTGTCACAAACTTTGACTGAGAACATATTTGGTTCATAGGTAATACTGGTGTCACACGGGCATTTCGAAGGCCTTCGAACCAACTGTCCATCGTCTCAAAGGTCAAGTTTGAGCTGCTACACGGGCGGTTTTGATGGCCGTCGAGTCAATAGTCTATCGAGTCAACTGAGCAGCCCACAACTCCTTTGAGATTTCGAAGGCCATTGAACAACGGAAGCGGAAGCAGCGCGAACTCCGAGACTTGGCACACCGGCAACTCCCGCGCGCGTTAGTTTCTGAGGCCATGGCCCTATTTCTGTCGTTGTGTCAATAAGTAGAATTGAAGGCAGCGAAACATCCGGTTCACATCTCGCTAATACGTTTAATAAATTTTTCTCTGAGGTAGGTCACAGTGATTTCAATGCTGGTATCTCTGGTTTTCTCGAGGAGAAACTAATACCATCCCTATTTTTTGCACCAACGGATGAAACGGAAGTTTCTTCGATATGCAGAAAGTTAAAAGATACCTGTAGTCTTGATGCGCACAATATTCAAAGTCTGCCAGTGAAGTATGTTCTGGACATAATTACGCCATGTCTAACATACATATACAACACGGCACTTACAACAGCTCAATTCCCTGCTGACATGCAACTAGCCAGGGTGACCGTGATTTATAAAAAAGGAGACACGAACATTTTGGGAAACTACAGGCCAGTGTCTATTCTTCCGTATTTTTCTAAGGGGTTAGAACAACTAATCCGCGTTCGTCTCAATGGTTTTTTTCTTAAACATTCTGTAATAACTGACTGTCAATATGGCTTTACACAGAACAGATCCACGGAGCATGCGCTACTTGTTCAAAAAGAACACATATTAAAGAATTTTGAGGCACAGCTTTTAACTCTTGGTATTTTTGTTGATTTCAGCAAAGCCTTCGACTGCTTAAATCACGACATTCTTTTTGCGAAATTAGAACATTATGGTATACGTGGACACGCCCTTAACCTAATAAAGTCATACCTGGGCTCACGATCTCAATACGTAGTCATTAACCATTACGCCTCACAGATTCTAAGTATTTCGAATGGCGTCCCTCAGGGTAGCATTTTAGGGCCACTGCTATTCAATGTATATATAAATGATGTTCCTAACATCAGCACTCATGCGAAATACATTATATATGCAGACGACACCAGCCTATTTTTTTCTTCTAATGATATACAACATTTAGCAGAAATCGCAAACGACGCGCTCTCATCACTTGCCATGTGGTCATCAGTTAACTCCTTGAAAATAAACAAACAGAAAACGAAAGCAGTACTCTTCCTTCCTAAAAGAAAACAAGTACTTCTACGGCCCTCCTTATACCTAGGCGATACTGTGATTGAGTACGTGGACACCTTTAAATCGTTAGGAATAACGTTTAGCAGTACAATGTCATGGGATGCACATGTTAATAATCTTTCTTCAACGCTCTCTAGAATCATAGGAATCACTTCGCGTAACAGATATATTTTTCCAACCAAAACTAAGCTTACTTTGTACTATGCATTTTTTTATTCCCACATCAGCTATTGCCTGCTAGTCTGGGGCAATACAACGTTGTCAAACATGCTAAAACTACAAACCCTGCAAAAGAAAATGCTCCGCGCAATTGTAAATGGGTCCTATGATTCGCCCACTAAGCACGTCTTCCTACAATATAATATTGTACCCGTAAATAGACTATTCGACTACAGATTTGCATGTTTTTATAAAACAATGATAAGAAAAAATGATTCCTTTTTATCTAAACTTATTCCACTTACGCTTCGCCACTCATCATACGACACCAGAGTACAAAGTAGTTATGTATTACCAAAGTGTAGAACAAACTATGGTTTTTCAATGTTGAGTTATATTGCGCCAAAGTTCTTGAATACCTCATCATATGACTGCCTAAATACCATGTCTTTTTCTGCCATTCGTAAGAGCATTATTCAGCAATCTGTGCTACCGTAATACCAAGTGTTTTCATGTCTTCATATACTGTTTAAATCTGTGTTATTGTTTTACACTCGCAGTACTGTTGACAATTATGATACATAGGTTCTTTTGTCAATTTTGTTTGCCGAATTTATTGTTGTATATTGTATTTTTTTTTAATTCACGGATACTTACACGAACTCTCTGTACAGTGGTTGTTTCTGCTTGTGCCTACTGCTGACATGTAAGGATGGCCAGGCTCGTCAAGCAGCGTAGAATTCGCTGCTTTTTTCTCGCCATCCCTAGTTTGTATGTACAAACTGAAATAAAGACTTGATTGATTGATTGATTGATTGACACCCGTGAAAAATATTGTAAATGTTCCAAGAGGCCAATGCTCTCACTTTATTGCATTATTTCTAGAACGAATACGCCGTCACTTGTATAAAAAACAAAGGCCATGCAGCTGGTGGGAAACACCGCATGTCGCGCCATCTGGTGTCTACAAATCAAACCAATTTTTGGGGCTCACGCTAGGCACTTAGGCTTAGCAGTGCCAAAATCGGCAAGTTTTCTGAATAAGGACTGCAAAACGTCGCGAATA
Source organism: Hyalomma asiaticum (assembly GCA_013339685.2). Lineage (NCBI taxonomy): Eukaryota > Metazoa > Arthropoda > Arachnida > Ixodida > Ixodidae > Hyalomma > Hyalomma asiaticum. The sequence continues at coordinate 75,525,597 of CM023481.1, read as the reverse complement.
CTTTGTCCCTTTTGGTACATGAGATTACGAGAAGGCTCAATTTAAAGTTTGTTTCTTGCCGTCGGTGCGAATAGCAAGCAACTAGTGCGAATTAGAATTGAAGCGAGTGCCTTGGTTGCCGCCATGTTGTTGTGAAATCACTCAGCGACTCAACGGCCGCTGAAAACTGCCGTGTAGCAGCGCCAGAATGTATTTTGAGTCGTATTTTATACCCGTGTGACACAGGTATAAGTTCTTCTAAGTCAAGACATGAAATCTGGATCCCTTTTCCGGACTTCCTGCAGTAGCCATGAAGAAAACGAGCAGAGTGAGATGGGAAGGTTTACGTTGTCCTCGGGTTGTGGCCAGAGAATGCAACAGTAGATGCACATTGGTTCGTCTATTACGGGGCGTCACTTCCGAGTTTGCTGTCATAGTTCAGAGATCTAGAAATGTTCCATATAAAATGTCAAGTAGTATCGGCGTCATAATCGCACACATGCCAGCCGTTGCCATATAACTGGCCTTTTACGAAAGATGCAAGATTTTGGTGTCTACACTCCTTTAATATCTCAGTTTCTTATTCTTCTTTTAGAAGTGCACCTTGCATGGTGAGTGCACACTGCCATCAGAACGATCAAAGTTAAAACATTTGTTGTAGTTGATTTGATTAGTTGCTTGTGATGATGTGCCATGTTGTTTTTCAGGGACAAGCAGTACTTGTTCTTTTTTGACATCACTCAGTGCCTTAAAAGGGCCTACAAGCCTGGTGACCTCTTGCCTTCGCTGATCTGCAACACACCACAGGTGGGCTCACACCCCTTGTCTTGCCATGTGCATTGCCACAATTGCAAAGAATGTATAACTTTGTACAGGTTCATTTATCATGCAAAGGAAAGGTGCACATAACACGAGCACAGACTACAGGCTGAAGGGGAGGCGCAAAAACTTACCTGCACGTCCTGGCAGTGCCACCTGTCGGATGGTTAAGTGTGTGTGCATAAGTGACAACTGTTAAGACACTCTATTTGCATAACCTAACCGATGGTAAACTCGCGTCATCAATTTTACTATTTGATGCGCCAACCCTCGACCATTAGATGTATTTCTTCGTTGTTATGTCTGTGGATGATGATACATTCATCTAACTTAGAGTGCAGTTGCAAGAGCAGCAATGCAAGGAAAGGTTAGGAGGGTGTTTCCAATTAAGAGTGTCTTCCGGCCCTTTTCAATTTTGCTGAAAGAAAAATGTATGTATCTGTCCGAGTCTCCAGAACAGCGAAACCCATCTTAGTATTGGGGAAAAAAATTGTCCCTTCATCCGGAATCACTTTCAGTGGATTGTGTGAGAATGCCGTTTCGATGCACTATTGGAGCTGTTTGTCGTTGAGTTTTTTGGTTTCGGGCACGCTGTTCTCATTGCATTAAGCAATTTTATAACTTTTTGGTGTTAGGGCAGCTTTTTGAATAGTAAATTAAGAAAAATGCAAGATATTTGTTCAGTAATGCTCGAATTTCGTTTTTTTTCCTCCCGGTGTAAACAAAATTTTCAGAATTTCCGAGAGCATCGCCACATGTCACTTCAACAAGTGTACAAATTATGAATGTCGAGAAGGGGTAGTTGGGTGAGTTGGTTAAGCTTCATGATAAAACAGGGCAAAAGGATGGGACAAGAAAAAACACAAGACGGCCTCTGGCTCACAACTAGTGCTTTATTGAAAGGGCACATATACTTATACATGAAAACTGCGTGCGCTCAAACATCGTTTTCAACAAGAACAAGACAAACGCACAGGATTTGCCACTAGGACGTCACTATGGCCAAGAATGCCTAATCAGTATGCAAATCTTGTAACAAATTTAGCTCCTTTTCTGATAATGAGACAGATGGGTGGCTAATGCACAGCTTTTTTTCTTTATGAATTTTGAATGCCTCCACAGTCTCATGAGCGTGCGAACCCCTGTGGCGATGAATGAGCATGCACTTATCTAGATGATGTTCACAGCCACATGCGCCACAGTGCTCACCTATGTGAGACAGTTTGTCAGCCTTGCTCTTTCTTTCGTGCCTTTTAGGCGCACGTTAATGGGGCGCCCCGCCTGCGCTGTATAGTACCCACCGCATGTCAATAGCAATCGATAAATGATCCCCATACTACAGGGAACGACCACTGGCCTATGGTTTACACCACACGTGTTAGAACGCTTGCTTCAATCAAATTTTCTTTGGACGGTGGTGCAAATGCCACCCAATTTCTTTGAAGCTTAAAACAGAACTTCGAGACCATATCTTTTTGCAGCATTTTTCAAACCATGCGATATACGGTGCACATATGGCAGGACAGCTACCTTGTTTTTCTCCTTCTGCTGAGGCTCTTTGCAGCGAGCTTTCAGCCATCTAATAATCTCACATGAGTGGATAAGCAACTGTAGAGGGTAGTTAGCGGCTTCCTGTTGGCCCACCTGCTTATCGAAGCTCTCCTGGGCCGCCTCGGGGCACGATTTACACAGTGCTGCATTCAAATACAAAAGTGCAATACCACTCTTAATTTTTTGCGCTGTGCCTTGGCCACGAAGGCTTCAAGTGCAACGGTTGGTTTGCTCGGTTTGAAGAGCAAAATAACCTAACATACTTGACAGTGTGTGGGGAAAGCGGCAGCGCAGACACGAACATCGTTGATGACTGCCAGAAGCATACGTTGGCGCACCGCTGCTTCAGGAGTTCGGAGAAGACGACATGTACAACGTTGAGTAAAGGAGTTAAAGAATTACAGACCAATCAGCCTACTCCCAGTAATATACAAGCTATATACAAAGGTAATTTCTACGAGGATAAGAGAAACACTCGACTTTAACCAACCGAGAGAGCAAGCTGGTTTTAGGAAAGGTTACTCGACAATGGACCACAGCCACGCTATCAGCCTAGTAATTGAGAAGTACGCTGAATATAACAAATGGCTTTATATGGCGTTTATCGACTATGAGAAAGCATTTGACTCCATAGAAATACAAGCAGTTCTAGAAGCTCTACGACGACAAGGGGTACCTGGCGTATACGTGAAAACCATAAACAACATATACAAAGATTGCACAGCCACACTACTCCTACATGAGAAAAGCAGAGAAATCCCGATCGGGAGAGGCGTGAGACAGGGAGATACGATATCCCCGATGCTATTCACTGCATGTTTAGAGGAAGTCTTTAAACGTCTAGATTGGGAAGAAAAGGGCATTCGAATAGACGGAGAATATCTAAACAATTTAAGATTTGCAGACGACATTGTGCTCTTTAGAAATGATGGTGATGAATCACAAAACATGATTGATGACCTAAACAGGGAAAGCATTAAAATTGGATTAAAAATGAATAGGCAAAAGATTAAAGTTATGCTCAATAGCTTAGCTAAGGAACAGGAATTTAAAATCAACAATGAACCCTTACAATGTGTAAACGAATATGTATATCTGGGACAGTTAATATCAGGAACTCCTACCCAGGAAAAAGAAATTCTCCGTAGAATAAGGATGGGCTGGAGTGCATTTGGAATGCATTACGAAATCATGCCTGGAAACATCATCATCATCATCATCATCATCATCATCCCGTTTAGGTCCACTGCAGCACGAAGGCCTCTCCCAACGATTTCCAATCCACCCTATCCTGAGCGAGTTGGTTCCACTTTATGCCCACAAACTTTTTAATTTCATCGCTCCATCTAACCTTTTGCCTGCCTCTGTTGTGTTTTCCCTCTCTTGGTATCCATTCCGTCGCTCTTACAGTCCATCTGTTATCTTTTCTCCTCATGACATGTCCTGCCCAGGTCCACTTCTTTCTTTTAATTGATATAATAATATCGGCTACTCCTGTCTGTTCACTGATCCATTCCGCTCGTATTTTTATCCCTTAGCGTTACCCCTATCATTTTTCTTTCCATTGCACGTTGCGCGCTCCTTAGTTTCATCTCTAGTCTTTTCGTTATCCTCCACGTTTCTGCACCGTACTTTAGTACTGGGAGAATGCAGTGATTGAATACTTTTCGCTTTAGTGAGAGTGGTAAGTTTCCAGTCATGATTTCGTAATTCCTTCCGTATGCGTTCCAGCCCATCCTTATTCTACGGAGAATTTCTTTTTCATGGTTAAATCGATGAACAAATCGCAAGGTACGATTTAAAACAGGGAATGTCGCGGGAGCCAACGTTTTGACAAGCGGACTTGTCTTCGTCAGGGCGGCAACTGCCTTCTCCAGCGTTCGTTTATGTACGCCTTTGTACACCCTCCCCCGTCCTGACGGGGGAGGGTGTATCCATCTTCCCCTGAGCTTCTCTTCTAGTTTGGTTTTCATGGTTAGGAGTTCCTGTTATTAACTGTCCCAGGTATACATATTCGTTTACACATTGTAAGGGTTCATTGTCGATTTTAAATTCCTGTTCCTTAGCTAGGCTATTGAGCATAGCATTGGTCTTTTGTCTATTCATTTTTAACCCAATTTTAATACTTTCCTTGTTTAGGTCATCAATCATGTTTTGTAGTTCGTCTCCATCATTGCTAAAGAGTACAATGTCGTCTGCAAATCTTAAATTGCTGAGATATTCTCCATCTATTCTAATTCCCTTGTCTTCCCAGTCTAGACGCTTAAAGATTTCCTCTAAACATGCAGTGAATAGCATCAGGGATGTCGTATCTCCCTGTGTCACACCTCTCTCGATCGGGATTTCTCTGCTTTTGTCATGTAGGAGTAGTGTGGCTGTGCAATCTTTGTATATGTTGTTCATGATTTTCACGTATAAGCCAGGTACCCCTTGTCGTCGAAGAGCTTCTAGAACTACTTGTATTTCTATGGAGTCAAATGCTTTCTCGTAGTCGATAAACGCCACATAAAGAGGTTTGTTATATTCGGCGTACTTCTCAATTACTAGGTTGATAGCGTGGCTGTGGTCCATTGTCGAGTAACCTTTCCTAAAACCAGCTTGTTCTCTCGGTTGGTTAAAGTCGAGGGTTTCTCTTATCCTTGTAGAAATTACTTTTGTAAATAGCTTGTATATTACTGGGAGTAGGCTAATTGGTCTGTAATTCTTTAACTCCTTTATGTCACCTTTCTTGTGGATAAGGATTATATTAGCATTTTTCCAACTGCGCGGTACACTACATGTCTTGACACATTTCGTGAAGAGCGATGCAAGTCTTTCAAGTACAACATCTCCTCCGTCTTTGACCAAGTCGGCTCTCATACCATCTTCACCGGCTGCTTTACCGCGGGCCATGCCTTTGGCAGCTTTTTTGACTTCGTCAGCGGTTATACATGGAATTTCAGTATCTTCCTCTGATTCTATTTCTTTTAAGGTTGTATGGTCTGTCTGAGAGCAGTACAGTTACGAGTAGAAATCTTCTGCTACCTTTACTATTTCGTTGAAATTATTGATAACGTTACCTTGTTTATCTTTTAGCGCATGCATTTTGTTTTGTCCTAAGTGCAGTTTCTTTTTGACCGATTTAATGCTGGTGCCTTTTTCTACTGCTTTCTCTATTTCTCTCGTGTTAAAGTTTCTTCTATCTCTTTGCCTGGCTTTACTGATCAATTTTGATAGTTCTGCGAATTCAATCTTATCTTTTGGCGAAGTTACTTTCATTTGTTGGCGTTTTTTTTATTAAGTCCTTGGTAGATTGGGACAACTTATTTGTTGTTTGCTTTGCTGTTTTGCCCCCGAGTTCTATCGCTGTTTGAAGGATTGTTTTCGTTAGAGTTTTGTTTATTTCTTCTACATCGTCACCATTTTCGCCTAAGGCCTCGAACTTGTTGCTTAGGGCGACTTTAAATTCTTCGTTCTTGGATCTGATTACCTCTAAATTACATTTTTTTCTAGTAAATAATTTAGTTCATGTTTTCTTTAGGTAAGTACAATCTTTGCTCTTACTAATCTGTGATCGCTGCATTTTATCTTCCCCACTACTTCTGTGTCTTGAATTATACCTGGTTGTTCGCACATTATAAAGTCAATTTCATTCTTTGTTTCCCCGTTAGGGCTTTTCCACGTCCACTTCCTATTCTTGTGTTTCTTGAAAAACGTGTTCATTATTCGGAGTCGGTTTCTTTAGGCAAATTGTACGAGCATATCCCCACGGTTATTTCTACAGCCGACTCCGTAGTTGCCAATCGCCTGCTCTTCACTTTGTTTTGTCCCTACTTTGGCGTTGAAATCCCCCATGACTACTGTGTATTGTGTGCGTACTTTCGTTATTGCTAATTTGATATCCTCGTAGAACTGCTCCACTTGTTCGTCGTCGTAGCTCGTTGTTGGCGCATATCCCTGGATTATCTTGAGTTTATACCGCTTATTTAGTTTTACTACGACGCATGCTACCCTTTCGTTAATGCTGTAGAATTCATCTACATTACCCGCTATATCTTTGTGAATTAGGAACCCGACGCCATATTCTCTCTTTTCGGGTAATCCTCTATAGCAGAGGACATGTCTATTGTTTAAGACTATGTAAGCTTCACCTGCTCTCCTAACTTCGCTAAGGCCAATGACGTCCCAACTAACTCCTTCTAGTTCCTCGAGTAGTTCCGCTAATCTAGCTTCGCTGGAGAGGGATCTTGCATTGAACGTTCAATGTTTAGTTTCCAGTGGCGGCCTGTCCGGGTCCAGTGATTATTACTGCCCTCTGCTGCTTCACAGAGCTGACCGCCGCCATGGACAGATGTTCTGCAGCTGCTGGACACTGAGGGCGAGGGTTTAATTGTAGACATCGTGTGGGAGGTGGTGGCCAAGTACTTCACCAGGGAGGCCAATTCCTGTTCTGGTGCAGGAGTGAGTCGTAAACGGCAGTTGAACGACTGAAAGCATTTCAGGTACCCAACCGTTGCCAGGCCCCCTGCCGACGTGATTTCGAGTAGTATAATAATAAGCCCGCAAAAAAAAAAAGGGGGTGGGGTTGGGGCGTCGAACCTGTGACCCGTGGCGGGCCCGGTTTCAGCGCCTCCGCATCGTTAAACGTACATTCTTTCAAGGCCTTTCATGGGCAATAATTTCTATCCGAATTAATAATGCGTACAGCATTTGGTCTCAAAATGTCCGCGATCTTCTTGTTTTGCTGATCGCGACATCCAGAATGTCATGGTTGTTAAAACTGCTCTGACAGGTAAATTGATGCGCGTGGAAAATCGTGTTTTAGCGAATCGTTTTAACTTGTCGGTTGTCACTAAGCAGCCATGTTTCCGCGTGCAGAGTTCTGCGCGCTTGGCGAGCGTAGTAGAAGTTGGGGTAAAAGCAATTATTGAAAACCTTCCATGTTGTCCCGTATACAGAAATAGTTTTTACGACGTACGTGAATATGAAAAGAAAAAGCAAACAAACAACAAACAGATTGCTGGTTGTAACAAATCGCGGTTGCATGATGTGCAATGAGTAATGAGATCTACCATTTATTATGCCGGAATGGATGTGTGGAGACGAAATGGAAATAGACAGGCATCAGGGAGGTAACAGGCACATAGATACATACACACATATCTATAAACACGCAAACACGCAAGCATACACCCCATCAGACACACGCAAACTATCTATTGTGGTGGTGAAGGCAGAGTATCGCGTTCATTCTTATAGGAAGTGGGTTCAAAGTGTTAATGCGTCATCCAATTTATATCGACCAGCTAAAGATTTGTGTGAAGGTTAGTAGTGTACGGCTTGAGTCTTACGGCAAGGAGGAATCAAGGAGTAATGTATATATAATCCTTATTGCGCTTGTGATGTTATTTTGTCATCCATCCATCCATCCATCCATCCATCCATCCATCCATCCATCGGTTGTTATATCCAGCGCTGCATCGGTTTTGTTTGTGTGGAATATTGTGACAAAAAAAACTAGAGATGAAACTAAGGAGCACGCGACATGCAATGGAAAGAAAAATGGTAGGGGTAACGCTAAGAGATAAACGAGCGGAATGGATAAGAGAACAGACAGGAGTAGCCTATATTATCTTATCAATTAAAAGAAAGAAGTGGACCTGGGCAGGACATGCCATGAGGAGGAGGGATAATAGGTGGACAGTAAGAGCGACGGAATGGATACCAAGAGAAGGAAAACGCAACAGAGGTAGGCAGAAGGTTAGATGGAGCGATGAAATTAAAAAGTTTGCGGGCATAAAGTGGAACCAACTCGCTCAGGAGAGGGTGGATTGGAAATCGTTGGGAGAGGCCTTCGTCCTGCACTGGACCTAAACAGGCTGATGATGACAACGTGGATGAAGCAGCCTTGTTTTACAAGATACTACCTACAAAAACATTTGCTGCCAAGGACACCACTGTCTCAGGGAGAAAGCAGCCTAAGGAAAGATTTTGTTCGGCGCGAACATGTCTGGAAACAAGCTTCCACTGCTCGTCATCGGCCGAGCGGCTAAGCCTAGGTGCTTTAAGAATGTGCACCTTCCTCTGAGGGATGTGGTTATGTACAGGCCTCCTCTACTTTGATATGCCTGGCACATGAGCGCCATTTCCACCGTGCGACCCTCTCCCATTTACGTGCGCCGCCACCGCGCCGCGGCGCTATGTTCTGACACTACCCCGCCTGCCTGGCAAGCGCCCGCGCAGTCTTTGCGGTAGCCTGTTCAGAGTGAGCAGTAATGTTGTTTGTCATGTTTTCGGAGCCTGCCACGTGCTACTTTTTATAGTGCGTCTAACCTGTTCGGAACTCGGTCTAATAACCGCAGCTGCAGCCTAGCCATGCGGTACTGCTGCGTGCCCTTTTGCACCTCGAGCCAGCGCAAGAAACAGCCCAACGTTTCGTTTTATGAGATCCCTGCAGATACAACTCTCCGGGAACAATGGCTCAAAGTTCAAGAAAAGACCAGCAGCCAAATTCTACATCGAACTATTCAGCTGTCTGCAGCCTTCGTTTCCTCAATGCGGACTTTCCTGGAGACACCAAGAGACGCATGCTTAAGCCAGGTACTGTGCCCAGTGTTTTCCCTTCTTACTTAAGGCCAGCACTGTCAAAGCCACGAAGTGTGAGAAGCCGTGCTAAAAGGAAATGCGAAGGTTCACCAACGAAATCAACTTCCAATGGCGTGTCTGGGAACATCACTCGTGTTTGCTCAACGCAGAAGATTGTGTCGGACACTACATCGTCCGTTGATTGCATGGATGTGCCCGTGTCTGATAACAGTAGTGTCGCCTTCCAGGACTACATGCAACAATGCTGCGCGTCCCGTGCCAGCGAAAATTCCAAAGAGAGGACTGAATCAAACAGCGCTGAGAAACTGCTACATCCCGACCAGACTGCATATGCCATGAGGTCGTTCGGCACGCAGACTAATGAGATAAGTTCGTCAGCGGCTTTTCTGCAGAGCAAAAAGTGGCGTGCGAAAGAAAAGGCCTTAAAGGCACAGAATGAGAGGCTGCGTTCAACGGTTGACGCGTACAAGAAGGAGCTTGAACGATTGAAGGAGCAGTGCCACATCAGCAAGTTTCTTCACGTTGTCAGGGACTCGGAGCTTGCGTACACGAAGGCCAAAATTATTTTGGATCAAGTGATTAATTATAAGGTCAAGAAGCCTGCATGGTCAGAAACAACTATTAGGCACTGTACCATTTTGTGCCACCTCTCAGCAAAATCTTATGAACGTATGAGAAGTGAGAACTTGCTCTCCTTTCCATGCAGAAATACTCTGAGAAAATACCTCAGACGTTCATCAGGAGAGATTGGATTCAGTGAGCTTGTCAAGACAAGGCTGTGTGCTGAGCTGGATTGTCTCACAACACCCCAATCAAAACTATGTAGCCTTGTGGTGGTTGAAATGAGCATACGGCAGAAGCTTGAGTACCACAAGCAACGAGATGCATTTCTTGGAGACTGACTTGAGTGCTGACCTCAATCATCTTTTGCCAGCATCTGGAAAAGGCCAGCTTGCAAATTTCCTCTTGTGCTTCTTGCTGTGTGGACTACATGCAAGCTTGAAGATTCCAGTGGGGTACTTCTTTACGAAGGAATGCTCCGGTGAATTGCTTGCTAAGACAGTACAGCACGTTATTGGGAAGACAGAGGAGGTGGGGTTTAATATCGTACGTCTAGTAACGGACATCCACAAAGTCAGCGTTGCAGCAATGGAGGCGCTGTCACAGGGGCATCTTCAAACCAAGATACGCCACCCAGCTGATCCTTCAAGGTACCTGTTTCTAGCATTTGATCAGAGCCATATTATCAAAAGCATTCGCTCCCAGTTCTTGTCCAGACAAATTGGAGGTCAACAGGAAATATCTGCGGTCTACCTGAAGGACCTGTACAGGATGCAGCAAGGCTCTTCGGTCAAGCCAGTTCGTTTATTCACAAGAAAACATGTATACCCGACAAACATTGAGAAGATGGGTGTAAGAACAGCAGTACAAATTTTTTCACCTCCTGTGACAGCTGCTTTGAGCTTCTTGAAGGACCAAGCAGGGCGCACTTGCGACACCAAGTTTGCAAATGTTGCACCTACGGTTGAATTTATGATGAACATGCAACGATGGTTTGTTCTAATGGATGTGAGCAACTGTGAGCAGCATATCCACCAGAACAACCCTGACACCAGGCAGTTTTCAGATGCAGAAGATCCCCGACTTCACTGGCTAGAGCTCGTCTTTCTCGAGTACGTCGAAATGCTAAAGGAAGCTAGTTCACCTGAGAACTTCCTCACCAAAGAAACCTATCACGCCCTAGTTTTCACCACAGTTTCCAATGTGCAATGCACACAGTTCCTGTTGAATGAGTGCGACTTCATGTTTGTACTCACAAGGAAATTCTCGAGTGATCCAATAGAATCACTGTTTGGATTTCTAAGGAGGACTGCTGGATGCAACGATGTCATGGACGTAAGAAGTGCTGTTAGCGCACTAGAAAAAATTTTGAAGACGGGGATTGTCACATCATCCAACAAAAGCAACGTGAACAACTCCACTTCTTTCTGCTATTCTCGGGCTGTCATTGGAAGTGAAGCAAGGAGCAGTACAGCAGCAGTCTGTGCGAATACCCAGAGGGCCCAACAAACACTGCGAGAAGTTTGCATGTCATCAAGGCCTTTTTTGCCGACGCCAGATATGGCAGCTATAGCACTTGTTGGAGGCTACATAGTGAGCGTAGTGAGCGAGAAAAGTGCGTGCGAGAACTGTCTTTAGTTAGGAAGGCAAAAGGGAACTCTGCTATGGATGGTTTGATTTCCCACCAAGATAGGGGTGGCCTCTACTACCCGACACAAGAACTTATTACAGTTCTATATGGACTGAAAAAATACGGGGAAATAATGCTGTCAGACAGAAAAGCTCTCCTGAAACCAATGGAGCAGTGTTTGCAGCACAGTGTGAGTGCAATCACAGGCTTGCCTGTGTTGAAATGTAAAAGCTGCAATGATGACCAGAGAGAGGCTTTTGTTAGGCTAATATGCAAGAAATTTATGAAGCCCCTATTTTCAAACCATGCACTAGACGTAAGTGACAGAAATTCAGTGGCAAAAATGTATCACAACAAGCTGCTGTCACGCAGAGTACTGAAGCTTTGAAACTGCATCTCTTAGCTCTATTCTTTGATTTTTTTCTTCTGTGATTTCTTTTGACTGCTGATGCGAACTGTGATAGCAGTGTCATGGATTGGGGAACTCTTCCACCCTATTCTTCGCTTCGAATTAATTGTTAGCTTCGCTACATATGTGCCGCATGATAATGCCCCTCGTTTTTTTTACCATTGTCTGTGACAAGCGTCATTTTCTGCTTTGCACTTTCTTTGACTACCAATCTTGCATTTTCCTGGCTGTGAATTTTATAACTATGACACTTACTACTGCGATAAAACATATGCGTGTTCCCTTTTCTTTTGTTTACAATTTTCTGGTCGTTGTGTGCGAGAACCTGCAAGTGATCCTGCTTTGCATCGATGCTGTTGTCTTTTTTTATGTTGAAGCAATATCTGATTGTATTACTACCGATCTGTAACATGCCCAAGCTCTTGCCAGAGAATGCTGAGCCTGGCCCTCTTGCTGCCGTAAATAAACATCGTGCTATTGTTGTTTCGCTTAATTTACTTTGTTCATTTTTTTTACATTATTTGCACTCTCCTAAGCTCCACAAGCATTGAAACACACAATTTTTGCACATTAGAATGCTGCGAAACTCCGGACGCAGGTACTTTCAGTGGCGGAGCCGGCCGAGCGTAGTGTCAGAAGTTGGCGCCACCTTGCGGACATCCGGTGAAACATGGTGGCCGCGGGTGAACAATAGGAGAGCGGACGACATGCCAGGCATCTCAGAGTAGAGGAGGCGTTGTACAGGCACAACAAGAAGGTGTGGATGACGGCGGCAGTATTCGAGGAGTACGTGCGGCTCCTCGACTGGAAGTTTGCTGCCAAAGGGCGGAAAGTGCTCTTTGTCATTGACAATTGCCCAGCCCATGGTGACATCTGAAACCTGGAAGCCGTCAAGATTGTCTTCCTCCCTGCAAACACAACGGCCATATCATAGCCGATGGACGAAGGGGTGATTTTGCAAACAAGGAAGATTTACCGCCACCACTTGTTGAAGCGTGTTCTGCTCTGCTGACAGTGGAAGGGATACAACAGCGATCTCCTCGGAGCAATCTGTTTGATTGTCTTTTCCTGGAAAGAGCTGGAGCTAAAGGTCATCAGGTGCTGCTCTGAACATGCCGGGTTTCGAAAGCAGGGTGGCAAAGGGTCAGGATGACTCTTGCAGCTCGTACAGCCTAGACAATGCGGGAGACTAGATGTGTGCCCGGATCACCGACACCAGCGAAGACGACGGCGACGGACTAGGCTTTGCAGAGTATTTGAATGTTGAGGCAGGCGTCCAAACATCATACGCAAATGTGAACGAAGAAATCATCGACAGTGGGCTAATCGGCGATGACGGTGACAATAGTGATGATAACGAACCCGCTCGCACGCCTGCTTGGGCGGCAATTGTCAACGCCGTGAACACCTTCTGCAGCTTTGTCAAGTGCAGCGGTGGCGACTGTGAAATGCTTAGTGTTGTGAGCAAGCTTGAGAACATGGCACATGGGGCGCAGAACTACCGCTGTCACGAATTACCGCCGGAGAAGATCTCGGAGGGGTGTACTACCGAGAGTGGGAGAGGGAGTGAGAGACGCCTGACGACAGTAGCGTTTTGTCACAGCAAACCAAACTTTTATAACACGGCAAACGCAAACCCAAAAGTGAACAAATATATACAAGCAGAAAACTAATCCCGAGAATTGCCTCCAAATGAAACTAACAGCCTAATCCGACAATACTTTTCAAATGCCCGACTCGGCACAGCAACCCAACAGTGAACAAATGACTACAGCCCGAAAACTAACACAGGAAAGGTAAATACTAATCGTAATCAAACTCTCTGCTGCCTTTGACAATCTTCTTAAAACTAAATTCGGCTCTGTTCTTAGCACTGAGTCTGGCCACTGTGGCCTCGCCGACGCCGTCACGCTGAACACACGGAAAGTTCTTACGTTGCGGGCGCGGTCCCCCCTCGTCGTCACCAAGTCCGCTGCCGGTGTAGAGACTCGTCGGGCGGAAGTCGTCGCTGTCCTTTACGACGGCTAGAAGAGACCGCTTGCTTCCGAAGCCGTCGCCCCGTCTCCACTGATGACGTGGCCTGACCAAGGGTTAGGCCTAGCCGCCGGGCTAAGTACGAGTACGGTCCCCCGCTCGCAGTGGTGACGTGTCGCGCTGGTGAATTTCTGCTGGCCGACCTTCGAAGGGGGAGAGTTGGCGGCGCGTCCGGAACCCTCGGCTGCAGCACCTCCGCAGAGCCTCGCTCGAATCTTGGCCGAGGTCTATAGCTGCGCCCCGGAGCACCCGCGTCTCGGGCTCCCGAGCTGAACGCCCGCCGTTCCCGTCGACAGAGCGAAGCTGCCGATGCGTCCTTCTTCGGCCGTAGCCAAGCAGACAATCCCCTTGCTCAGCGCTGCTGCGCCCTTTTCATGCCTCGTTTCACGCGCCACGAGCGCACGTGCTGTTTCATCGGCGGACGGTCTTCGCCGTCGTCGTCGTCTGCTCTGCGCCGCCTCCCTTCGACTCATGACAACCGCGCCAAGCACTCTAGCATTACTGATTATTTTAAGTCATGTTTTTCTTTCGTGGAAGATATTTGTGGTTTCATTTTGTGGCATTTTTTAAATTTTCTTTTTCATTTCACTTAAATTGAAAAGCCGCTTAATTCAAAAAAATTTTGTGGTCTGGCGGCCTTCAAATTATCGAGGTTTTACTGTACCTTTATTTGCGAAAGAAGTTTGTATTCTTCGTCTGTTTATTTTGGGCAAATTTGAGCCTGCTTGAGCAGCCAGAATAGCTCTAATAGCTCTCAGATGATCTGTGGCAAGCACACCATGTGGAATTCGCTCACAAAAGCACTTCAGCACAGACACTGCTTCTGTGGCTTCTTTTACTGTGCATTTCGGTGGTTGGGGCAGTTGGTCACAATCGTCGCCTTCTATCAAATCGTTGTTAGCACCTATCATGTCCTTAGTTATTTTTTCCTCGGTCAGCTGCCAGGCAATAGCAGCACCATCATCGATGGATATGTCATCGGTGAGTGGCACGGCAGGAGGCAAGACGTCATTGAAAAAGATGACATCTTTTGTGGTTGCGGTTGCATCAGCTGTTTTGATTGGCAGTTCATTTTGACAGCCATGATCATGTGTCACTGATCTCGGGAGCGTTTGCAGAGCATGGGAGAGACACGTTTGACGATGATAGCATTTTTGGAATGGCAGACAAACTTATAAACTGCACACGGCAAACCAAAAAATCTAGAAAATATATGCACACAGAAAACTAATCCAGAAAGTTGTCTACCAATTGAAAGTAACTGCCTATTCTAACAATACTTTTCAAATTCTCAAGTGAATGTCTTAGTCCAACGCTGTCGCATTGAACACGTGGAACGTTCTTACATGGTTGGCGCTGCCCCTTTCATCGCTGCAAAGTTCACTGCCAGCCTGGGAACTAGTTGGGCGACTCCAAGTCGTCGCTGTCCTCCTTTACGTCGGCTGGAAGGTACCACTTGCTTCTGTATCCGTTGCCCGCTTTCAAATGCTGACGTGGCACGTCCTTTGAGGGTTAGGTCTAGCCTAAGGCCTAAGTACGAGTACGGTCACCCACTTGAAGTGGCAACATGTCGTACTGGTGAACTGCTGCTGGCCGACCTTTGAAGGGGGATTGCTGGTGGTGTGTCCGGGACTGTTAGCTCCAACACCTCCGAGGAGCCTCGCCCGAAAGTCTTCGAGTTCCATTGCCATGCCAAGGAGTGCCAGCGTCACGGGCCCCTAAACCGAACACCTCGTCCCATCGACAGAGCGTTGGCCAAACATTGCCACTTGGCCAAACTTGGCCAAACGTTGCCATGTTGGCGCGGGAAAGAACGTGCTTCACTCCACCGGCGTAAATTGACTTGGCATCAGAGTTTGTTGTCTTCGCTGTGTCTTGGACGTGCATTGACAGGGGTCGTAAAATTCCTGTACACTCCTTTTTGAACAGTAAGATACACATGTGTAAATATGTATGGAGATATTGAAAAGTTATCCTTGGCTCTGCTGTTGCAAACTCCAAACACCAGTGCAGCTGTGGGAAGCCATACTTGCTTGATCTAGTATTGCTGGGTTTCCCACTACTTCGCTTGTCTTTGGCGTTTGTGATGGCAGAGCTGCGCACATTTTTTTACAGGGCAATGAAGATTGAAATGTTGAGATTAGCAATTTCTCTCCTAGCAAAGTCACAGTAGTTCAGAAATTTAGCATGTGAAAATCAAAACATGTTATTGTTAAAGGGACCCTGAAACGGTTTGGACGATCTTGTGCAAACATGGTGATCTGTTAGAGCAGGTCATTAGGACCATTACAGGACAGATTTCAGAGCTGTGCATGAAGTGTGCAATTTACAATAAGGTTTTGAACACGCGTATCGCAAAAGGTTGCAGCGGCTCACCAAAATGCGTTTTCAAACGCCCCCGCCAATCGAACTACAAATGGGAGGTCACTGATTGGCCCTGAACCAGTCTAGTGCACGTAATTTTCAAAACCTAGCTGCGAACAACGTGCTTCTACAACATACTCCTTCGTTTCAGCCAACGGTATCGTCGCGGCATCTGGCGGCGCACACACGAGTCGCCGGCGCTCTATTACAGACGCTAGCACTGCCGAGGCGGGCGACCTCAGTGAGAATATCGGGGCTCTATGTCGCTACGGAAAGCTCGGCAGAGCGGCTGATGCAGGAGGCGCTGTCGTCGCTAGCGCGCATTCCGCAGCAGATCGAGTTGAGGAGGAACAGCAGTGGTAAGGGGGAAGGCGACAGAAATAAGCCCATAGCTGCCTTAGCGCATGGTGCTTCGCTTTATTTATGGTACGAATGATTTCACAATTGTGTTGCCTAATCAGTGACGCAATGTCAAAAAAACGTTTCAGGGACCCTTTAAATGAGAGACGCGGGGCGCTGCTGAGGTGAATGGACACGTTCATATTGGCTCTTTTTTAATGTTTCCACTGTTGTTTTGTGGCTTTGTGGTGAAAGCTTGACATCATCGTATCCGTGAAGACGAGAGGACTCGGAGGATACCTGACCTTGAGGTGGGCCACCCTTTATTTGGACTTTTTCCACGTTTATGCGCAACGTCGGTGGACAGCTAGCGTCTGCTAGACCTAGTGCAGTGGGACGTCCGCGTCCGTCATGGCAGCGGTGCATGTCGAAGGGGAAGAGCTCCTGCCAGAGGACTTCAATGAAGATCTGGGATGGCGGACAGTGTCCAGCCGAAGATATTGAGCTCTGACAAAGCCTGGATTGGGCGATGGTGGTTCACGAAGCGCGATGCCTGAACGAAAAGGCGCAGGTGAGCGCCGAGGCTTGATAATCAAGAATTGCATTGTGAAGGTGTCGCGCATGCCACCAATGCCAGAAGACCATCACAATAGTCATTTGCCCATGGGGTGGGCTGAATTTTGAGAAAGTTGGCCCTACAACGGTGGGCAGTGCTTTCGTCGAGGCAACAGGCCTCAGTACTGAGGCAAAATATCTTGGTGGCCAGTACACCAGAAAAGGGCAATGCTGAACGTTATGAGACTCAAGGGCCATTCGCAGCGTAGATATCACGGATGGCCCGGCAACACTTGAGCAGAACATCGTTAATGATCGCAATCCACTGGCTATGGCTGTCAAGAGAATCAAGAATGCACGATCGGTTATCATAGTTTTCGACGGGTTAGGGGTGCCCAATTTTGTCAGATATGGGCCAACGCTGGTCCGGTGTTTCCTGTATAGAAAGCAGGTGGATATATGTTATGTGTGTGGCAAACTTGGACATCGGGCAGATGTGTGTGCAGCGCCCGATTGTCTGGAATGCTGAGGATGCGGGGCTCTGAACCCTGAAGAGGATCACAACTGCGTGCCTTGTTGCAAGCTCTGTGGCGGCCGACACCTGAAGGGGGTCAAACAATGCAGACAACGGTACCAGCTTCCCTACGTCTGGTGTTCGACAGAAAGAATGTTCGACGACAAGAAAGAGCAAGGGCAGAGCTAGCGGCGGAACAGGAGGCAGCCGAAGCAGCACGGCTGGCTCCTCAACGCTCTAAGGGGCGTTCGCGCTCTCGGAGCCATTCAAGGTCGAGGCAGTGGCCGGCGACTGGGACTCCTGCGACCAGAAGCCGCTCCGTTTCTAGGGAGGTGTGTGTGCGCTTTCCTGCAGCTGGTGGAGGTGGCGGTGCAGCTGGAGGCCATACTACCTGGGCCGACAAGGCCAAGGGTTTCACCACCACGGGCCATGCGCGTGAGCAACGCCCAGGAGCATGCGGGGAGGGCACGCGGCTGGAGCGTCGGACTGATGTGGTAGCTTCACCGGATGGTCCATTGCCACGAGTTGCGAACTGCATGGGCCGGTTGTCGTCATGCCAATATGCGCCGAACGAGCGAGACGAAAAGCTTGTCCAACACCATGGCAATGGAAGCAGATTGGTTTGTTGTTCGGCGTCCTCCACTGGGGGGGGGCTGGGTCACGATAGCGACGAAAAGTTTCCAGTATTCGCGAAGGGTATGGCATAGGACTAACAGGCGGCTGCATGAGTGAACACACAGGCTGCAGCCCTACATTAGCAAGCTCCTCCCGTACAACAGTTTGAATAAACGAAATGGTCGGTCGAGGGTCCTTGGACGGGCGCGTCAGGCAGGATGGCGGGGACGCCGCCTCGATTTCGCGTCGCGCAAGCAGACTACGCTGTTGGTAGTAAGCGGCTGACTGGGCGGCGGCTGAACGTCTTCGCAAGATGACGTCGCGGCAGTGTTCGGAAGCCGGACGAATTGCTGGGCGATGCGGCGACTCTTCAATTCTTCAAAACGCCGGCATTCCTTGATGATGTCGTCTACACTTGAGCAATCTTTGGACACCAGCAGATTAAAAGCGTTTTCTGCAATGCCTTTGAGCACATGGCTCACCTTGTCTGCCTCAGTCATGTTGGCATCGACCTTATGGCAAAGGGCAAGAACGTCAAGTATGTATGGCACATACGATTCGATTGAAGTTTGCGCCCGCCAGGAGAGATCTTTCGAAGTGGCGCGCTGGCGGCCGGCGGATCTGCCAAACAGGTCACGAAGCTTCTCTTTGCAGGCATCCCAGCTGGTAAGATCTTCCTCGTGAGACTGAAACCAGACGCCCACTGTGCCACAGAGGTAGAAGGCGACATTGGCGAGCATCAATGTGGGGTCCCACCGATATTGCGCTGCAACACGCTCATACGTTGAAACCCAGTCATCATCGTCAACGCCATCGGTACCACAGAAGTTCCCAGGGTCGTGTGGCTGCGTCAATACGTAAGCTGTGCCTGACTTGTCGGACTCGCGGTTGGAGCACAGGAGGCAGCGTCTCCTTCCGTTGACATGATGGAGCTGCTCAGGACATGTCCACTGCGAAGTTCCCTCTTGCGTCATACCCGGAACCTCCACCAAAATGGTACAAATATATTTATGAGGTATTTACAAAAGGATAACAGCCAAGCAGCCAATATGGTGGTTGTTGCTCGAAACATGCTTCGTCGACTTCCACACAGATACCATCTTCTTCTTCCTTGGCGGTCTAACACCGTAACAATGTCAACACGGTTTCTGTAAGCACTAGATAGAAAATGTGACTAAACGTTAACAAATGCAAGGTAATGCAAGTGTCTCCCAACTCTGGTTGTGTCGATGTTCCTGCACACCTTATTGATTGTAGTGCTTGTGAACATGGTTCATACTACATGTATGTTGGTGTAAACTTCATCTGTAAGGTTTCATGGCAGACTGATCTAAACTATGCAACTAACAATGCCAGTTGACTTTTTGAGGGCACCTTCGGCTCTATAGCTTATTTTATATGAAGCTCTTGTTTGCCCGAAGCGCATGCTCTGTATGGGATCCCATCCACAATTGTGGCGCACGTTCCATCCTCTCAGACTCTGCACGCACATATACTGTATCATTGATAAAAACAGTTTTGGGCCTTCCACTTCGTTGTTCATGCAAGAAAGTGTCTCACCCTGTTCTCTTTTTGATAAAATTTGCCACAATTACAAGGTCTTTCCCAACAATCCTGCATATCAAACATAATTAACCATCCATACAAAGTACCTGTTTTCTGCATATGAAATTCCTTGGCAATTCCTTTGTTCTCAGCTTGTCGGATTGCTGGAACCAACTGCTCATCACTTTAGCCCAACCGACCACTGCATGTATAGTGGCTGTTCAGTGCTGTGTGTACTTTTAGCAGCCATATATTTTTCTTGGGTGTATTTTTGTGTACCCGTGCACTGCCTTCTGTAGCACCTTTGGACACTGAAGGTAGCGAAATGAATAAATAATTATGATGCAGGCCTGCATTGTTGTTTGTAACCTCTTCACCCTCTCCTGCAAGATAGTGTTGAGTCGCATCAGATTCAAATGTGTTTTCGTGGTTTAGTGTCAATATGACGAATCCTGGAAATTTTCGTTGTTGAAAGTTGGCGTGCTTTTCCCTTCCCCTTGTTGCTGCACGGTACCATTCCATGATGGACCAGCAAGCCCAATTTGGGACCACTATGTTGTTTTGAGTATACATTCTTCTAATTTATTCAGAACATGGTGTTCCTTCGGTCCCTCAAAGCTCCCTTTGTTGCTTCTGCATTTTCCTCTTGCAGTTCATATCCACTGCCCCCTCCTCGTGTGGGGAACTGCTTCAAGAAGTGTAATTTCATTGTAGTGCTGAAAGATTGGCTGAAGAGGTTATTCCACAGCTTTTAAAGCGTACGCACCAAGTATGCTCTACATTTCCCACTTTGGCATTGGCTGAATAGGCTAATGGTATGAAGTAAATATTACGAATATCCTTTGATATTTTGACACCTATGGGAAAAGCAAGAGCATATAATTTGTTCGTGATTTAGCAGTATCGCTCTGTGTCTAGTGTGCTGAACCTTTCTTAATATGTGTAAGTACTGCTTCAAACTTCCCTGGCATACAAGTTGCGAGATCAATGAGAGCAAGATTTTTGCTGCTGCAAAATATTGCCTCAATTTACAAGCTGCCGCTGGTTGCCTTGTCATGGGTGTTGAGTGGACAGCACTCTATTGCTCAGTCTTCTTTGGTGTAGTTGTTATAGTATTATTCATCACGCACTTGTAGTTATTTGTTGCTGTTGCTATCGTCACCATCAAAGTACACATGTACCCGAGAAAGGTGTGACCCTGTTTTGTTATTTTTCGGCAGGTCTGTGTGTCACATTGTCCCAACGAGACCTTCGTGGTCAAGAATGCCAAAAGGGATGAAGAGGACCTCATTCGTTCCAAGCTTATATGCCAGTATGACGTTAATCCACATGACAAGCAAGTATGTCATTCTACGAAAAGCAGATATAAATTTGCTAATTAGACACTGTTCAATTACTCTCTTAATCAGTCCCAACTAAAGTGTAGAGGTACACATTATTGATTGCATGGTTATTTGATTTTGGAATAACTAGACCTGTCATCTTGTATGTGCACAGCCTCAGTGGTAGCCATAGTCCAGTAGTGGCAGTTTTAAAGGGCTCGTCAAGCATGCCTGCTGAGAAAATGCATTCTGCCTGTAGCGAATGCTGCTAAGAGCATCAAATTTTCTGGTTGTGTTCACAGGTGACTAAATCTTGCAATCCTCTTCGAAGATTTAGTTGTAAAGCATATCGTAAATTATTAGTGATGTTGGATTGTCTGCACTTTGTCTCTACATATATGTAATATATTCAAAGGTTAAAGAAGACACCGACCCAATGGAAAAAAGTAAACTTTAAAACGAAAAAAGATGTTGCAACATGGCGTCTTTTTATTTTTCGTGACAAACACGTGCTTCAAGCATTTGTACCTTCGGTTTGCATCTGTGCATGCGTCACATTAGGCTTCTAGTATGAACGTGCGTGGATGATGCTGTGGCGTTCGACTTTCATTCCTAGTGTCGACGCGTTCGTAAGGAGCATCCAGTTCATCGTTGGGTATAAAATGGCGTGCGTCGCCGAGCCGTGGTGTTCTTTTTCTTGTGACCCGTCGAAAGACAGCTGCGCCTGTTGACGCTACCGCTGCCGAATTAGGACAAGGTCATCAATAAAGTGGCTGCCCCAAGATGCTCTCTACATCCAGCTCTGCTAGTCACAACACTGCGTGACATTTGGTGTAGGTGCTGATGTCTTATGCCTAGAACGCCCCTAGAAAGCAAGAGCAGCAGGCCCCATCGTACGCTTCCTGTTGACGGCGCTGTTGTGCAGTGAGCAAGTCGCCGCTTGTGGAACTTACCCCCGGAATCCGGCCCTCTCCCTGTCAAGATGACAACGAAGGCAACAGGAACTAATACTACCGACACAGCTGCGATGCCGATTGTTGTCCAGCCACTGAGAGAGCCACCAAAATTCTATGGCTCACCATGGGAAGACGCTCAGGAATGGCTTGAAAAGTTTGAGGGAGTAGCCACTCTTAACAACTGGGACGACGACAACAAGCTGAGGCACGTTTACTTTTCTTTAGAAGACTCTACTAAGGTATGGTTCAAAAATTGTGAAGCGTCGCTGTCTACCTGGCTTTTGTTTAAGCAGCATGTACTAGAATCATTTCTTAGCGAAAATGGCAAGGAATGTGCTGAGCTACTGCTTCCGACATGCATGCAACAGCCTGGGGAATCAGTACTGATGTACGTAGAATAAATGCACCGCCTGTTTCGATGAGCGGACCCGGCAATGACCGAAGACAGGAAGATGATTGATTTGTGGGGTTTAACGTCTCAAAACCAGCTCTGATTATGAGAGACGCCGTAGTGGAGGTCTCCGGAAATTTCGACCACCTGGGGTTCTTTAACGTGCACTGACATCGCACAGCACACGGGCCTCAACATTTCGCCTCCATCGAAATGCAGCCGCCGCGGCCGGGATTCGATCCCGCGACCCTCGGATCAGCAGCCGAGTGCCATAACCACTAGACCACCGTGGCGGGGCGAAAGACAGGAAGGTACGCTTTTTGATGAGAGGTGTTAAGGGGGGACATGGGTCTTAAAGGTGTCATTACTTATTTACGAACCAAATTTGATTAGTGTTTGCATGCTTGTTTGCCCTCTTTTTCTGATTCTAAAGATGCTGTTATTTTTCCCCTGAGTTCATTATTTAATGACATAATTAACAAGACAACCTCTTTTGTTCTTACTAAAATAGAGAGACTACCACCGCCCTGAAATATACAAATGGCATATCAATTGTTAGCAGAAGGCATAAGGAACACAACAATGGAAGCACTTTTGTGATTAGGTCATTGTTTTTTGCTTTATAGTACAATGATCTGTATCCTTTCAAAAATGGCCATGCAAATGTCTCACAAAAAACAAATTTGATAAACTTAAGCAAGTAATATTAAAAATTTCTTTCCTATGTTGTGTGTTCCAAACATCCAGCTTCATGTTGCAAAACGAATTATTATTCTATCTGTGATGGCCACTGAAATATCGGAGTAAATGTCTTGCTGGGTGTGCAAAGCTAGCGTTTTGAGAAAACGAAGAAAACAAATAAATGCCATGCTTAGGTGTGAGCAGTTGCAAATGTTTGTACACATACACACTTACAAAAATTTGGTAGGCTACCATTAGTATATGCTCAAGGTACTAGAATGTCAGCGTGGCATCATTGGATATGTCTCATTTTAGCGTTGACACAGCAAAAAATCTGGTGCTTTATATGCCTTTTAATTGATGATTTGGCTGAAATATGGTCTTAACAGATACGAAACTTGGCATATATGGAGAGTGATTGATGTAGATAGCAAAAATGCTTTTTTCCAAAAATTGATTTTTGGACAATATTTTTGGTCTTAAGACCCATGTCCCCTCTTAAAGAAAATCTTTTTGCTTGTATCCAGCGGAATACCCCCTCTACAGTAGAAGACTTCCTAAAGGAAGCTGGCCACATCGAAAAATTGTTGCAAATGCGCACATGGCATTATGACTGGTTTTCAATGACATCGATGGGCGCTACAGCTGCTCCAAGCAACCCCCGCTCGACGATAGCCTCAGAGACATGATTAGAGTCGTCATATGCAAAGAAATGTGCATGATGTTTCTGACGTTGGCGTCAGAAGTTTCGTTCCTTGCTAGCATAATAGAGGAAGTTCAGCACACGCTAGGGACCCATGAACCGTGCCAAATGATAAACACACCTGAAGTAATGACATACGCCGCAGCTGCACACCGTACAGTGCCTCCGCCAATCTTGCGCCAGGACGCGCCATTATGTCGGAACATCTCCTTTCATCGACACGTGTGGACCCCCGTCCACCACTTCCCGCACGAACAGCACTGCAGAAGACTGACATATGGTGTGCATCCGACCGTCGCCTACTCTGCTATCATTGCTACAAAGCGGGACATGTCTACCGCCGTTGTCAATAGAGAGGGGCCTGCGTGGGTTCTCTCCAACTGCACCCCACCACCCCTTCCAATGAGATGTAGAAAAAGAAGTGATTTAATAAAGGATGGGGGCTTGTAGAGACGATGACGATGAGGTTGGAATGGGCCCTTGGTGTCTGCGTCAGTCTCTCGCATTTTTAATATCATTTTTGGTGCCGAAAACCCGTGCGGACACGTCTTACTCTCCGCATCCATCGAGGGGCTCTCTACTCTGCCACTACTGGTGAGGAATGATAAACATCGATGCAGAGATTGACTCCAGTGCAAGCCAGCTGCGAGAACACACCTAATTTTGACGAATGGATCGACTGAAGACCAAGCGAGCGGCCCAGTGAGCACAGAACACCAAGGTCATTCACGAAGCCAGATCTCTTCTGGATACACCGAATGTTGACATTCCCAAGCTCAGAAGTGTGCCTGATCGTCTTTCTTCAAGTAACGACAGGCTATTGAAGGTCGATGACGAGATTGGGGAACACATACTGGAGGATGAGCTAGCAGTTGAATGTGCAAGTGCTGCCTAGTACAACGATGAAGCAATCAGCATGCTCATCAAATCAACTTGTCGGATCAAGGCGCTGGAACGAGCCGAGAGAGATCACTGTATTCCGTCGCAAATGCCACCTGTGCAGCCTAACGTCACGAATAATGCTGTTCTGTTCCGCAGTTTTTCTCAACCTAGTCTTCCCAAGCTCGATATGCCAATGTTTAAGGGAGAGGTAAATCAGTGGACTGGATTCTGGGAACAGTTCGAGCAGACAGTTCACCTAAATAATGCCCTCTTGTCCACAACGAAGTTTTTTACCTGCGGCGATATCTTGCCGGAGAAGCCATAGCAGGACTGCCAACATCAGAGTCTTGTTATAGCGATGCTATCGATATCCTCAAGGAATGCTTTAGTGACAGAAACCAGATCGAGCAGCATCTCCTAGCCACTCTGAGGAACCTTGGCCATGTTAAGCAAGGCACTGGTGTGCGAGGTCTGAGACGATTGTATGATGCTATGCAGCTGCACATTCGTTGCCCGAAGTCTCTCAACGTGCCTACGCTAAGCTTCGCCGCCATGCTTATCGACACACTGCAAAAGGCTGTACCGTATGACATCGTTCTTGGTTTACTAGAGAGCAACGAACTAAAGCATTGAGAAGTGACTCATTAGACGGTACTCAAGCTGCATCTGAATCAGCTTCAGCAGCGGCTTCTTCAGATGCTAAATTGAAGGAACTACTGTCATTCATTCGTGTTGAGTTAGAAAGTCGTGAGCAGTGCATGACACCAAGCGAAAAACGTGAGCGACCTGAAATGGGAGTAAGAGGTGCCACAGTTTCCGTCTTACACAATTCATTTGTAAAGAAAGCGGACTGCTTCTTCTGCTGCTCGAAGAATCATGGCACGCGTGCTGGTGACAGCGACCTGTCCCTTGCTTCAAAGGGGAAACTCTCCAAGAACAACAGATGTTTTTGCTGCACGTCCAGGGTTCATCAGGCACAAACCTGTCAATTTAAGCTAACGTGCTCATCTTGCCATAGAAGGCATGCAACAAGCATGTGTGACTCGGCCCGCCACGGTGGTCTAGTGGCTACAGATCCGAGGGTCGCGGGATCGAATCCCGGCCACGGCGGCTGCATTTCGAGGGAGGCGAAATGTTGAGGCCCATGTGCTGTGCAATGTTAGTGCACGTTAAAGAACCCCAGGTGGCTGAATTTCCGGAGACCTCTACTACGGCGTCTCTCATAATCACAGCTGGTTTTGGGACGTTAAACCCCACTAATCAATCAAGCATGTGTGACCCATCGTATTGCAAATCTCATGTCGATGCAGATGCATCCAGAAGCTGCACAGCAGTATTCGTTTCACCAGAAACAGCAGTGTCAAACTCCACAGAGTTACCGTGCAGTGGGCAGAGGGTAAACAAGGATAACGAAGTATATCTGCAGACCTTTCGTACTTTGATCATCCACGATAACAAGCACCGCTCTGTCAGAGGCATTCTAGATGGTGGAAGCCAGAGGTCTTTCATGAAAGAATAAATAGCCATGAATATGAATCTTAAGGTTGCAGGAGAGACAAGGATATCCTTCAACACGTTTGGTAGCACATCTCCTCGAACTGAACTTTGGAAAATAGTTGAGGTACCTTTAAGCAGTCAACAAGGCACCCAGCTTTACCTTGTACAAGCTATTGTCGTTCCGGTGATATGTCATGACATCACTGTGCCATCAGCTGACAGTCATTTCGTACAACAGTTGCGTTTGGAAAAGAAGTTCCTGGCAGACGACCGTATGCTCGTGCAAGTTGATGAAGAGACATCAGCGAAGTTGAAGAGCAAAGGGTTTTGAAAATTTTACAATCTTTCTGGGAACTGGAAACAATGGGCATTGAAGACATTTATGAATCATCTACAGCCAAGTCTCTATCACTTCATGAAGACCGCCCGAAAGTCAAACGGCAGGTACTCTGTCGTGTTGCCGGGGAAAGAAGAATGCAAGCATCTCATCGGTGACAATCGCGACATTGCCGTCAACCGTCTACAGAAGCTCGTGAGCAGACTTTCTCGACAAGAAGGCTTGCTTGATCGCTACGACACAGTCATACGACAGTATGTGTTGCATGGTCACGCAGAAATTGTGCCCAAGGATGTTCGCGATCATCATCCGGTTTACTACATGCCCCACCGGGAGGTCACCAAAGAGTCGTTGACCACCAAACTCAGGGTTGTTTTTGATGCACCATCCCATGCCCTAGGACTACTCTCGCTCAATGGCTGTCTAAAAAGGGAGCTAACCTTGTGGGGACCAAGGTGCTGTGCGTCCCGCGCGACGCCATGTTTTGCATGGAATGTCCTTGCATCCCCCCCTCCCAGCTGGACAGAGCGGCGGCCCATCACTGTGGAAGGCTGCCTGCTTTGCCCATGTGGTTTTGACTAGTCTGTCATTCGGCAGCTAGTAGTTTCTGACGTTCATGCATTTCTGGGTTTGGGAGATGCCTGGGGGAACTCGCTGGGACTTGGAAGGGTGGGCATCTACTTTTGTGACCCTCTGGTCAGCGTGGCCATCGGTTGGATTGCGCGCCTTTGCGGGCCCCAGCGACCATGGCGGTGACCTGCGATCTACACCCATCTCTGTATGTTCTTTTCTTTCCATTTTCCTTTTCTGGGGGCGCGCAGTCGCAGGTGCACTGGCCCGGGGTTTGGTTGTTCTCCTTCTTGCATGGTCTTTGTGTGTTATTGTGTGTTTGTGTTATTCTCTGTGTTATTGTGTTTGCGTGTTGTTTATCGTTATTGTTATCCTTTGTTTATATTTCATTCGACTGATTTGGCCTTGTTTTGTTTGTACTAATTAACATGTTTATTAAATTACCATGCCGGGAGAGTGACGCCTAATGTTCTCCTTCACCGCGTGCGGCGGTCCTTGCTGTCCCGCCTCGAGACGGGCCGCGGGCTGACGTGCGCGGCAGTGTGGCGGTGCATGGCTGAGATGAGTGAGCGCGCGGACGCGACAGCCTCATTCTCTGCTCGTCGAGTGCTCAAACCCACGGCATGGGGTTGCTGGCGGTGATTCCACTGCTAGTTTTAGTAGAGCCCCCCACAACCAAAATCCGGAGCGTCTGCGTGTGCTACTTCGTTTTCGATGGTTTTTAATCACCCCGAACTCCGACATCGAAAAAGCGTTCCTGCAGATTGAAATACATACAAGAGCCAGACAGAGACTTCTTTCGATAATCAAAAGAGGCGTGCAGGACACGGACACAAGGAGAGCAGTGAACACCACGAACGCCGACTAACTGATGCACAGCACAGAGGCGAAAAATAAGGAAGACACACAGCTTATCTGCGCATGCTTAGAATGGTAGCGCCACCTGTCAAATGGTTACACGTGCCGGTCTTCGCGATAGACAACTCCTAAGGCATTCTATCTCCTCTCTGTTTAAGCTAATCGATGGCTGACTCACACATGCACTTCCACTAATACTGATATGCCAGGCCTCAACCAGTAAACGCGTATCTTCGTTCTTATGCCTGTACAGGATCTCGGTTTTGTCTAACTCAGGCATGCAGCTGCAGACCTGGCAGTGCAAGGATAGATTGGACGGCGTCCCACCTGATAACGACCTTCTGTGTTCAATTAATCTTTGATTAATACAACGCGCAGTTTGCCCTACATAAAAACGTCCGCAGCTAAAAGGAATCTTATAAACCACACCCATGCGACAGTCGGTGAAATTGTTTTTGGCTAAGTGCTTAACCGGACAGATATCCGTTCGCTTCTTACCTTCCATCTGCTCATTTCTTCTATCCACGGCAGCACAAACCCTTCCTAACTTATTGGGATCCGTAAACACAACATTAACCCCATATTTACTTCCCACTTTCTTAAGCCTGTGCGAAACTGCGTGGATATACGGAATACTCACGACCTTTTTCTTGTTTATGTTACTCCCTGCTACAGCTTTCGTTCCGGTCGAAATCGACTTCTTAAGACGCTCAGCTACTGTGGCTATGGCTAGTCTAGGGTAACCTGCATCTAAGAGGCGCTCCACCTGCGCATTAAAGCTAATGGTCAAACAGTGCACGCACGACTTCGATAGGGCTGACTTTAAACAGAACAAGGCTATTCCGTTTTTTACTACTTTCGAATGCTTGGAGGCAAAGTTTAACAACGGCTTAGATGCTCTAGGGGTCGATTTCGACTGGAACGAAAGCTGTAGCAGAGAGTAACATTAACAAGAAAAAGGTCGTGAGTATTCCGTATATCCATGCAGTTTCACACAGGCTTAAGAAAGTGGGAAGTAAATATGGGGTTAATGTTGTGTTTACGGCTCCCAATAAGTTAGGAAGGGTTTGTGCTGCCGTGCATAGAAGAAATGAGCAGATGGAAGGTAAGAAGCGAACGGATATCTGTCCGGTTAAGCACTTAGCCAAAAACAATTTCACCGACTGTCGCATGGGTGTGGTTTATAAGATTCCTTTTA
Organism: Hyalomma asiaticum; assembly: GCA_013339685.2. Taxonomy (NCBI): domain Eukaryota; kingdom Metazoa; phylum Arthropoda; class Arachnida; order Ixodida; family Ixodidae; genus Hyalomma; species Hyalomma asiaticum. The sequence continues at coordinate 75,496,702 of CM023481.1, read as the reverse complement.
GCTGCGGACGTTTTTATGTAGGGCAATCTGCGCGTTGTATTAATCAAACATTTATTGAACACAGAAGGTCGTTATCAGGTCGGACGCCGTCCAATCTATCCTTGCACTGCCAGGTCTGTAGCTGCATGCCTGAGTTAAACAAAACCGAGATTCTGTACAGGCATAAGAACGAAGATACGCGTTTATTGGTTGAGGCCTGGCATATCAGTATTAGTGGAAGTGCATGTGTGAGTCAGCCGTCGATTAGCTTAAACAGAGAGGAGATAGAATGCCTTAGGAGTTGTCTATCGCGAAGACCGGCACGTGTAACCGTTTGACAGGTGGCGCTACCATTCCAAGCATGCGCAGATAAGCTGTGTGTCTTCCTTCTTTTTCGCCTCTGTGCTGTGCATCAGTTGTTAGTCGGCGTTTGTGGTGTTCACTGCTCTCCTTGTGTCCGTGTCCTGCACGCCTCTTCTTTTGATTATGGACTGTTACCAACTCGCTCAACTTTCTGTCCTTTTGACTTCTTTCGATTTCTTTGGTTCGATAAGATGCTCGAAGAGAAGAACGCTAATGTTGTCGAATGGCGCATGACGCGCGTGCCTTTTGGGTCAACATCAAGCCCATTTCTCCTGCTGGCTGCTGTCCATAACCACCTAGACAACACTGTTCCTGAAGACAAAAAGCTGGCGGCGAGTCTGAAGAAGTCATTTTGTGTTGATGATGATGACTTGCTTATTGGAGCAGATACGTTACAAGAAGCCCTTGAAGTTTACGAAAGAACGAAGGCAATCATGAATGACGCTGGGATGAATCTTTGAAGATGGAGAACCAATGATAATACACTGCAAGAAGTTTTTCTGACGAAAGAAAAGCCAATAGATGGAAGCGTTAATGATACTACAGCTGTATTGGGCATGCAGTGGAATGTAGATTGTGACAGTTTCGAATTCACTCTGAAGTCAGTTATCGAATACTTAACGTTAAGAAATGCAAACACAAAACGGCTTCTACTCACGGCGGCATCTAGAATCTAAGACCCTCTTGGAGTACTCTCAGCCTTCACAGTGACAGCCAAGCTTCTATTTGAACAATTGTGGGTCCGAAACGTTGCATGGGCCGAAGAGTTACCCAAACAAATTGGCAGACATTGGATTAAATGGTGCACGGACGTCCTGCAGCTTGGCTCGATTATAATTCCGCACTGCCTAAGAAACAGTCTCCCAGGAGTCATGGATACGACGGAACTTCACGTTTCTGTGGTTGCTGACATGAAGGCATATGGCGCATGTGCATATCTGAAGGCAACCAACCAGCAAGGCGAGACTACTGCTACGCTCATAGCAGCGAAATGTCGAGTTGCATCGATGAAATCGCTCACACTGCCGAAGTTGGAGTCAATGGGCGCAGTTATCGGAGCAAGGCTACTAAAGTACATGTGATCCGCGTGGGATTTCCGTCAATTTCCTTGTACTATGTAGACAGACTCCAATATTGTGCTCAGCTGGATCCGAGGAAGTGGACAAACTGAACCAGTTCACCAAAAACAGAGTGAAGGAAATTTCAAGTGCAACAGTCCCAGAAGAATGGCATTATTGTTCTTGACAAGAGCATCCCGTGGACCTGATTACCCGCGGCATGTCTGCAAAGGCTCTTTTGGAAAGCTGCGTATGGTGGAGCGGTCCAGAATGGCTCCAGCGAATGAGTTCGGAATGGCCTACAGAACCCATCATGGTCTCAAGAGGAAAATGTGGACCTAGAATCTGAGCCTACAGTGTTTAATGCACTCATTCATGCTAAAAGGGAAGATGACATGTTCATCGATTTAACGAAATTCAGTGACTTACAAACGTTACTACGCGTCACTGCGCTGGTATTACGCTTTGTTGAAAAGTGCCGACATGTGCAAAAAAATTTCACAAGGCAGAATTTCCACAGCAGAAATTAGGAACGCTGAAGAATTATGGATCCTGCGAGTGCAGAAAGAAATGTTTAAAGAAGATGATGATCAGTTGTCGCACGGAAATGCCGCTAACAAGGGTTCTGCGCTGAGAGATCTACACCCATTCTTTAGTCCCAAAGGAGAACTTCGCCTTAGCGGAAGACTTCAAGAGATGGAAGGTACTTACCAAGAGAGGCATCCCGTCATTCTGCCATGCAAATGTGAGTTTACATGATTGATTGATTGTGAGCGATGCACACTGCCGTGTTTTACATGGTACTGTGTCAAGCACAATGATGTAAGTGCGACAACGATTTTGGGTTATACAAGCAAGGCAAGAGGCCAAAAAAGTCATCAACGCCTGCTTTTTGTGCTAAAGATACTGTACAAAACCTACTTATGTTATGTACAGTCGAACACGGATATATCGAACTCGAAGGGGATCACGAATTAGTTCGATATATGAAAAATTCGATATAAAAAAATACAGGCCCCGAAAGCTTACCTGTAGCGGACCATCACCTACAATAGGCGCATTCAAGAATGACAATAATTCCGCACACACGCCGCAGCAGAATATTTTATTTGCTTGAAAAAAAATCGCTTATCCTGGCCTGCTTCTTCGTTTTCGAAATGAAGTTGAAGACGCTAGTCTCGATCTTATCGAGGCTGTCCAGGTGCGACAGCCCGGTTCCCTCCATGTCGCCGCAACAACGGCGAATGACGCCGAACGCTGCCACCACTTCAGCGGCAGAGTACGCGCGTGTAACCACCGCCTCCTCTGGATGATTCTCATCACTTGAGCTGCCGGCCTGGGCATCCTGGGTCCTTGCGACCGCAGCTACTATGTCCTCATCAGCGAGGCTCACAACGGCCTGAACATTGCAGTCCGCTTCCACGAAATCATGCGCAGACACTTCGGGTGGAACGGCTGCCGGGAAGAGGGACGACAACTTGCGAAACGCATCGTCTATGCGCTCGTCGTCGCCGTCTTCACTGGTTTCCGCAAGTTCCGCCGTCTCGGAGCCTGTCTTGCGGAAGCAGTTGACCACTGTGTCCGTCTTCACGTCTCGCCAGGCACCCGTCATCATTTGTATGGCACCAAGAAGGTCAACCTTCAGCTCGGTGCCCATGCGGAGGTTGAGCAGCAGCCTATCAAGGAGTCGCCTCCTGTAGCCCACCTTGAAGGACTTGATGATGCCCTGGTCAAGCGGTTGCAGCTTCGCCGTCGTGTTGGCCGCCAGAAACTTCAGCTCGATGTTTTTAAGCTCGCAGGTGGTGTGGTGGGCCGAGCAGTTGTCCACAAGAAGGCAAGCGCGACGCGCCGACTTGCCCAGCTCGACGTCCCACGCTTGCAGCCATTCCGTGAACAGCTGACGCGTCATCCACGCCTTCTTGTTCGAGGCGTAGCAAACGGGGAGCTGCTTAGACTTCGTGAAACAGCGCGGTGCCCTTGCTTTCCTGATCACAAAGGGCTGGAGCTTCCAAGACCCATCCATGTTGGCTGCCAGTAGAACGCTGACGCGAACTTTACTCATTTTGCCCCCGTGACACGTGCGACCGCGAACGTCGAGAGTCTTGCTCGGCAACATTTGCCAAAAGAGACCAGTCTAGCCGGCGTTGAAGATCTCCGCGGGAGATAACTTCGCGGAGATTTCCAGCCACTCCTTCGTCATCCACTGCTGGATGTCCTGGCTGCTGATGGCGTTGAAGATCTCCGTGGGAGATAACTTCGTGGAGATTTCCAGCCACTCCTTCGTCATCCACTGCTGGATGTCCTGGCTGCTGATGGCTTCACTTTCGCCAGAAGTGGTTTCGCCAATGATGTAGCACTGCGTAAATCTGTGAAGCCACCTGGTGTTGTCGGCGAAGTTGTCTTCACCGAGTGCAGCGGCAAACCATTTGGCCTTGGCCATCAGCAGTGGGCCATCCACAGGAATGTTCTTCACGCGCACTTCTAAAAACCAGGCATAGAGTGCCTTTTCTACATTCCCATGGGCAGGAGCACGCATGAGGCTCCCGACGTTCGCTGCTCCGCCGCCTTTGCCTTGACATCTGCCTTGTTCTTCAACAAGGTACTCAGAGTGCTCCGTGGTATCCCGAAGTCGTCCGCGACGGTAGAACATTTCTCGCCCGCCTCAACGCACTGAATAGCCTTCAGCTTCGTTGCAAAGTCAAGGGTCTTGCGCTTCTTGACGCTGGCCATAGCTAAACGAGAAGTCGACAATTTAAGGAGTCCGCAGCAGCTTCGCACACCACGCATGCAAAAGAGGAATGCTGCACATGCGGTTGTACATAGGAGACGCGACAACGGAAGCGGACTCCGCCAACAAAGCGCTCGCGAGGCGATGGCCACCTGCGAGGGCAACAGCAAAACGCGCGAGCTGTGGTTGGCTGATCAAAACTTGCAAAACAGTAACAAAAAATAAAAGGCGAAAGGAGGAGGATGTTGGCTTCCTTCGTTCCTGCTCTCCGAGCCGACGGTTATGCTGAGGAAGCATGAGAGAGAGAGACAAACGAAAAAAAAAAAGAAAGAAAAAGCCGTTCCACAAGTTGGAGACCGTGCAGTCCGAGCCCTCTCGCCCTTACGTTTTTTCGAGCATTTCGGGTGTCAGCGGAGGCGTGGTGCCGCGCGGACGTCGCCGGGCGCTGCGAGTGCCAAAGCGCAACTTCCAACTCTCGCGCGGAGCCACACTGCTGCGGAGGTTGCGGAGCATGGCGAGTGCCGAAGCGCACCTTCCAGCTCACGTGGCATTCGATATATACGAAGGTGGGTAAAAATACCGTCTGATATAAACGTGCGAATTTCTATACTTTTCCAAAGGATTTTCAAGGGGATAACTTAAGAGTTCGATATACCCGAAAATTCTATACCACGTGACAATATGTGGGTTCGATATATCCGTGTTCGACTGTATGCGCCTATACCCATCGACAGAATCAGAATGTCTCGACCATTTGAAGTGGTGGGCATAGATTTTGCAAGTCCGCTTTATGTCAAGCAAAGGGAGCTTGAGTCTGGCACCGCGAAGTCTTTCATATTGCTTGTCACTTGCGCAAGTACCAGAGTGGTACACCTTGAACTGGGCTTGTCATCGGCAGTTTTCATCCTTGCATTTGGCAGATTTCTATCACTCGGAGGAGCTCCTCTTGCTATTTATTCTGACAATGCCCTGGCATTCAAGAGGGAATCACGAGACTCGCAAGAGATTTGGAGCATATGAATGGATCCCCCTTTGCCACTTTCCTTGCTCCCCATCGCATCGAATGGAAGTTTATTGTACCTAGTGCACGATGGTGGGGAGGATGGTGGGAGAGATTGATACGGTCAATGAAGTCTGCACTTCGCAAGACACTCGGAAAACAAATGCTAGTGAACAGCTTACAACACTGCTGGTGGAAGTGGAGGCCGTAATTAATTCGAGGCCACTGACCTATACAGTGGAACCCCGTTGATACGTTTTTCAACGGACCGGGTGAAAAAACGTAACAGCCGGGAAAACGCAAGAGTGAGGAAAGCTCCAGAAAGGAATGAGAACAGCGCCGCTTTGACTTCAAGCAATTTATTTCAGCAAGGTGAGCCACCTAGGTCGCCGACCGATAATTCGGACAGCAGCGCGGTACCGCCAGGGCCCCCATAGACTAAATGTGTGAAGACGACCGATATTTCGGACGGTTTCTAGCTCTAAGTTCGATAATTCGGACTCCGTTCGCGGCTGTCGAGCGCGGTGAATGGGCCGCCATTATAGCCTCCGGCGCCCCGAGAAGAGAAAGTATGGCCTCAGAGATCGCCATTAAAACTGTCATCATTGAGGCTTAGTTCCAGCGTGACACGCCAATTTTGGAGGCAAGTCACCCCGTCACTGCGATCACCGCATCCTGTTCCGGCACCCCGCGCGTGGCTTGTGATTGTGAGTACGGCTGGTCACGTTGGGTCCGCGATCGCTCGATAGCGCTTTCACGTTTCGTCTTCAGCGCTTGTTTACCGTATTTACCCGCATAATTTGCGCACCCCTGATATTTAGCTAGCTTTACAAAAAAAAAGAAAATTCCTCGCATATTTTGCGCTTGCCGGCCGGCCCGAAGCAGCAGCTCGCCGGCGCGCACACGGACTGACTTTGGACAGCCGCGCGGCCGCGCCTCTCGCTGCGCAGGCGAGCGCAGATGATCATACACAAATGGGGCTGCGAGTGCGATGTCCCTTCTGATTTTTTTCTCCGGAAGCCCCTGGAGCGCAAGGTATGGTCGCTAGAATCGGTTGCTAGCACGCGAGTGGGGGGGCGACGAAAATGGCTGAAGCAGAGATCAAACGCGCCCGGCCCATCTCCGTCGCTCGGAGGCGATAACATCACCCTATCGGGATGTCTTCCGTCGAAGCTCCAATCGTCTTTAACCAGCATGGAAAGACGCAACGACTGGGGACGGGAGTGTAGCTTGGCTGCCGAGCGATCACATGGCTGCCGAGATAGCGCTGGCGCTCGTGCTATCTCGGCAGACATCAGCGGGCGGCGATTCCTCCAAACGTGACCAAGGCTGTCAAAAGTCAAATCAAAATAGCGGTGCCCGGGCAGGTACGGCATGCCAGGTTGCGACGCATCATGCGGGAACAGGCCGACAGTTGCGACGTAACAGCGGGGTTCGCAATACACGGGATCCTATACGAGCTATGCTGGGACCGATGAAAAACAACATAACAGCCGAGAAAACGAAGCAGTGAGGAATGTAACAGCGGGGTTCCACTGTACATATACGGACACAAGAGAACCTGCTCCAATCTGTCCAGCCAATTTTTTAGTCGGAAATTCAAGCCCTGCAGAAAGCCAAGACATTACAGTCGCCGGCGCGACCATCAATACCAACCTAGTGACCGCGTTTGGGTATGGACACCCATTCGAAAGCGAGGGCTAAGTGAAAAACTCCTGCGTCGCTACTTCGGACCTTAAAGGTTTTACGATGCCTAGGTCCGCTGGATTACGAAGTTCTCCCTGATGGCCTTAGCGCATCCAAAGACGTTGCCAATGCTCTAAAGTGGTACACATCCATTTAAAAACCTTGCTATGCACGCTAATACTCACACACTAATGTACGACCTCTAGCACTTTCGCTTATTTATGTTGCTTCTTGCACGTCTTTCTCTTCCAGTCATGTGTTTGGTTTAAACATTGGGGCGATGTCTGTTAAGAGGGGGACAATGCCACATGGCGTTTTTTCATTTATAGCGACAGACGCGCTCTCTTAGCATTTGTACCTTTGGTTTGTGTCTGTACATGCGTAACACTGGGCTTCTAGTCTGAACACGATTGGGTAGAGAGAGTCCGAATGAGAAATGAGAGCCGCCGGGCGTGGAAGCTTAGCTGTGGTGGTCACTTGCGGGAGGCCCGAGCCGAGGCGTCGGGCTGTCGGTCCGTCGATGCACGCCGTGGCCGAAGATGAGCGGAACCTCGCGCTGCACGCCTTCTTGCTTGGCGGTGTCCCGAACTCAAGCCGCTGGCCTGGGTAAGATCTGCCGGCTTCCCGACCACCGTCGGCACGCACCCCCGCGGGACCGACCGGCCGTCTCCACAGTCCAACGAGCTCTGGCAGGTCTCGCATCAGGTTGCTCTGGCCCCTCTCTCCCCGTCTTTCCACACTGGCGGTCCGAAGGAACCGGTCCAGGGACGCCCTGGAGGAACATTGATGACGTTTCCCTGCGGCCTACCCGCGGTGCGCTCCCGGTGGCGGCGCGGGCGTAGAAGTGCGGACCTGTTGAGTGCGCTCATTTTGTGACACCGAGCCGTGGTGTTCTTTCTCTTGTGACCCGCCGAAAGACGGCTGCACCTGTCGACGCTACCGCCGCCGAATTATGACAAGGTCACCAATAAAGTGGTTGCCCCAAGACGCTGTCTACGTCCGGCTCTCCTAGTCACAACACTGCGTGACAATATGTTTCGGGTGCCGTACAGCAGCCTTGTTCTATTTCATGTACCTTCTTTTCCTTTTAAAATTTCATGTATATATATATGTATGTGTGTGTGTTTTATACTGGTGTCACACGGGCGCTTCGAAGGCCTTGGAACCAACTGTCCATCGACTCAATAGTCACGTTTGAGCTGCTACACGGGCGGTTTTGATGGCCGTCGAGCCTGTAGTCCACCGAGCTCGATAGACTATCGACTCGATGGCCATCGAAACCGCCCGTGTAGCAGCTCAAATGTGACTTTTGAGTTGATGGACAGTTGGTTCCAAGGCCTTCGAAGCGCCCGTGTGACACCAGTATTACGTTTAAACATGAGTATTCCCTACCAGACAAGATTTTGTCGAACCCTTGACATTCTGTGTGTAATAGTTGTTTAGAGAACTGGTGTTTAAACTGAAATGAAAAGGGTTTAGACTAATGACGTGTTAGACTGATAACTTGAGAATTTTATACTGATAAACCCCGCCACAGTGGTCTAGTGGTTATGGCACTCTGCTTTTGATCCAGAGATTGCGGGATCAAATCCCAGCCATGGCGGCTCCATTTTGATGAAGGCGAAATGTTGAGGCCCATGTGCTTTGCGATGTCAGTGCACGTTAAAGAACCCCAGGTGGTCAAAATTTCCGGAGCCCTCCACATTGGCACCTCTTGTAAACATATTGTGATTCTGGGACATTAACCTCGGAAATCAATCAGTCAGAACTCGATTGTAATTGATTTAGGCATTCTATGTTCAATGTTAAAAAAGGAAATGGATATCAAAGTTTCGTTTTGAAATTTTTGCCAGCACTTGGGGCCTCATAACGTCGGAAGGCCAATTTCCTTTTTTCGTATTCTTCTCTAATCCACTCTGTCACATGTTTTTAAACTCTTGAGTTAAGTCTCCGGCTTCCTCAGAACACATGTATGCCTTTTTTAGCGATACATAGTTTTTAGACTCTAGCAGATGTGAGAGATCTCTGATGTCAGGCATATTAGTGCTGGAACCTCAAAGCAGCATTACCAGGTGTATATTTTTCACTCTTTCCACCTTACTGAGGGCTTTCTCACAAGTGTGGTTCCTTTTTTTTTGATACTGTGCAAACGTAAGCTACAGTTAAACTTGGATATAACGAAATTGACAAATTCCCGCAAAACTTCGTTATAAAGAGGATTTTGTTATATGCAGGTTCGGCACAAAAATTCGAAAAAGAAAAGCTTAAGTAAGCAGAAAGGTAACATCGACTGCAGAGCTCACCGAAAACATTTATTTTGGGTGAGAAAACATTTACAGTTGAGACCGTATTTACGCGCGTAATTTGCGCACTTTTTTTCACGATTTTAGAGCTCCGAAACGGAGGTGCGCAAATGACGCGGATATTTTGCAAACACGTTTGAAACAACGTGTAATATAATGCAACTAGCGCGGTAACTCTTTTGGATACGATCTAACGTAACACTGCAAAACGTACGGCTGCTCCAGGGAAGGCGCAGCACATAGAAGTGTTTACAAGCCGCTGGTGGCTGCCAAGATAGCGCTATCTCGGCAGCCGACAGCCGAGCGACACTACCCCCCTCGCCTCGCGTCTTTTCATGCTCGTTAAAGACGGGCGGGGCCTTTCCTCCCCGCATCGACGGCAGGTGTCCCGATCGTGGTGATGTTATCACATCGGCCCTCGGAGCGACGGAGATAGGCCGGGCTCGTTTGATTTCTGCTTCAGCCATTTTCTTCGCCCCCATTCGCATGCTTTTATTCTAGCGACCGTACTTTGGGCTTCGAGGGCTTCCGGAGAAAAGGATCGGAAAAAGGGGCATCGCACTCGCAGCCCCTTTTGCGTATGACTGCGCTCGCCTGAGCATCGAGGGGCGCGGCCGCGTAGCTGTTGGTCCGTGCGTGCGCGCCGCCGAGCTCGGAACGGGGAGCGCAAAATATGCGTTTTTTTTTTGCAAAGCTGGCTACTTATTAGGGGTGCGCAAATTATGCGGGTAAATACGGTATGTGACAGCTTATAGTGAAGGAGCGGCTACAATGCGGTTTTTTCTGACCCCCCGTTTGCCCTCCCATGGAACCTATGTATGTGCATCCCGCTCATTGTGCAGACCCCCCTCCCCCCGGTTATAATGCGGCTGCCAGGAAATCCCGCGGACAAGCGAGGTAGGGAGCAGGCTTCAGAAAGGAAGTGTGCTGCTCGAAAAGAGCGCAGCGAATCGCCGTGGAGGAGGAAGGAGCGCGGAACAAATGAACAATCAGCGGAGGGAAGAAAAAAAAAAGGGCCACGGCAGCTGCGCGTCGCGCGCGCTCTCTCTGAGGATAGGATTTCCAAGGCGACGGAGAATGCTGCTACGGCCGTTTGTCAGCTGCGAACGCTCTGCACGGAACGCGCGCCTGTAATTTACCGCTGTTTGTCTCCAGTTCTTTTTTTAATAATTTCACGAGCGCTGCCCTTGAATCACCCCGTGGGCGCGATTTCCTGTGCACCCCATCCCTGTGTTGTCAAGGGCAAGCTTCCCGTGAGGCGCGCCGCCCGCGATCACGAGAGCTAGGCCTAACAAGTGCTGTCACGGAGTGTCAGGTTAGCGAAGTGCCACTGACCAAAGAGCGACGCTGCCAGCACGTTGAAAAAAAAAAAAAAAAACTCGTTTTTTCCCTTTCTCTCTTAAGTCGGCGCGGCTCGGCAACATCAACGTGAAAAGGAGGGTGCCAGCTTGGCGCGCTAGGCCAGCTGCAGCAAGCGGCTGGGTCAGGTTTGAAGTCAGGGGGAAAGGACACGCCCGCGGCGGCAAGATCGCCGGCTCGAGGGATGCAGGCCTGGCTTGCACACACTCGTACGTACACATGTGAGCTCTTCTTGCTTCACAGTCGCGGTGCCTTTGAGAATGCCAAGCGCGGCGCCGCCGCTTCGCATTCCAGCGGAGAAGGTGCTTCTGGTTGCTGCTTGCGCAAAAATGACAAAATATGGGGCAAAATCTCTAGTTTTTTCACTTGGTTACAGCGCAACATACACGAGGACAATAGAAGGAGACGAACAACACGGCGCTGACTCGCACCTGTATTTTATTGAAAGAAGGTGACAGATATATATGTACTGACATGATATGGTACGCCTCAGCGATTTCTCTTGTCAATTGGTTAGGATGCTTGAAAAACCAAGAGAAATCGCTGAGGCCTACCATATAACGATCAGGGATAGCACGTGTATAAGTGAACCATCAGTCACACTCCATGAAAAAGAACTTAGGTATTTATGGCACTCTTGATTATCGCGCAAATGTGACAACGCTTCCTTGGTGCATCTCTTGCTCTGCGCATGTCGCGATGTAATGCTGGCAGTACATATATATCTGTCACGTTCTTCCAATAAAATACAGTTGTAAGTCAGCGCCGTGTTGTTCATCTCCTTCTATTGTCCTCGTGTATGCTGTGCTGTAACCAAGTGAAAAAATGAATCCCAACCAACTGGCCCAACTTGCCGTTTTACTGCAAAATCTCTAGGTTGTCGGCAGAAAAAATTAGTTATTTCGAGGGAGTCTCTCGCTACCACTTCATTATGTAGAGGTCTCAAATACATGCACTTCTATGGAGTAAAATGTTCATTATAGAGTAAAATCTTCATTATATCCAGGAATTTGTTATATGGAGGTTCATTATAAGCAGGTTTCACTGTACTCGCAAACTCACCCAGCTAAAAGTTCTTCCTAAACATGGAAATAAGCCAGACCACAGGGTGGCATGGGATGGAGGCATTGGAGCTCACCCCAGCAGGAGCGGAAACGCAGGACGTGGGAGAGAAAACCTTAGAACCAGCCCTTTTTTTGCCCTTTCCAGAGTGGGCCAGTTGTGCTGCCGGTGAACAAAGCACAAAGAACAGGTGTGTGTAGGGGCTGTGACATGCCATGTTTTCCCCACTTCTGGGGAAATGAAAGCGATCCAGTGTTGGCGACTGCGACAGATGTCATTTGAAGCTCATAGCAAGATAGAATTTAAAAAGTAATTGAGAGGAATGAAGAAAAGAGGTAGGTTGAAAAAGTTTCTACAGTTTAAGCTTTTAGGGGCTTGTTACAATAGTCGAAATTGATTGTGATGGTGTCTGCTGCCGGTGATGACTGTAACCAGTGGGGCTTGAGGCCCACCACTGGAAAGACCGACAGTGCTGTCGTTGTGACGTAGTAAAGGACATCACGAGACTCCTTCGCCACCGCCGGTGAAGCGCGCTGGCTTTTTTTATCAAGCCGGTGACTTTTCTTCCTTTTGAGCATGAAATAGTGCTCGGTGCCACAGTACTTGACATATTCTATCGAGCTGGGTGTAAGTTTCCCGCGTATATGCACCAAAATGATGCATCTTGGCTGAAAAAGCTGAGAATATGGAAATAGCCAAGAGCTCATGCATTTTGCGTGTGTGGGAAGCATTCCGCGAAAGAGATTTTGTATACGGAATTGGAGCTGTAATGTTCAGTGAGTACGGCATGAACTTTCTTGAACTGTATAGGCATTTGAACTTACATCGCGTATTTGCGCCTGTAGCGGAACTGTGTCTTGTTCCCGGAGCACCGCCATCTTAAACTTTACACAATATTTTGATTTTGTCATCAGTCAGGGTACTATGCCCAGCGACACATGCGCGCGCATGGCGGAACTGTATACACGACTTAAAGGTACCATTTACCTGTGATAAACAAGCTTGTGATAAACCACTGTCCTATGAAAATACTGGCAAAAATGCCAAACCGCGCGTGCTACAATGAATGCTGCAAACACCACTCATGTAGTGGCACTTGCCATGTGGATACCTTTATAAGTTGACATGTAGGTTTAATTAGCAATATCAAAACATCATATACCACGCTCTTGATTACGCGCCTGAAACTACGGCGAAAGAACTAAGCATCGCTGTCAATGCGAATAGAAATTTCACCTGTTGCCCGTGCACCGTCCGCGCCAGTGGACGAGATAGTAGCATGTATTCACACTTAGGTAATTGTATGTGGGATCTCTGAGTATTTCCAGTGATAGATAACTACAGTCCCTCATCACCTTTTATGTGATTGACTGATTTGTGGGGTTTTGCGTCTCAAAACCAGCTACAATTATGAGACCCCGTAGTGGAGGTCTCCGGAAATTTCGACCACCTGGGCCTCTTTACCGTGCACTTCCGTCGGCGGAACACGGGCCTGAACTTTTTGCCTCCATCGAAATGCAGCCGCCGCAGCCAGCATTCGATCCCTCGACCTTCAGATCAGCAGCCGAGTGCCCACTAGACCACGGTGGCGGGGCATCTTTCACACGAGCGGCCTTGTCACTTTCGTCGTGCATAGCACCGCACGCACACCGTCCGACAAGTGTGGACGATGCGGTGATGGCTATTGTTCCCTCGAAAATACTTCGCTGACCTTTACAACATGTTCTTTTGTAGCTACACAGGCAATGCATGCGACACGAAAAAAACCGTGCCTGAACGAGTTGCGCCGTTGTAGATGTCATACACTTTACGGTCCGCCAGCTCTGCGGTCAGCTCTATGAAGCAGCAGAGGGCAGTAATAATCACTGGATCGGGACAGGCCTCCACTGGAAACTAAACATTGGAACGTTCAATGCACAATCCCTCTCCAGCGAAGCTAGATTAGCGGAACTACTCGAGGAACTAGAGGGAGTTAGTTGGGACATCATCGGCCTTAGCGAAGTTAGGAGAGCAGGTGAAGCTTACATAGTCTTAAACAATGGACATGTCCTCTGCTATAGAGGATTACCCGAAAAGAGAGAATATGGCGTTGGGTTCCTAATTCACAAAGATATAGTAGGCAGCGTAGATGAATTCTACAGCATTAACGAAAGGGTAGGATGCGTCGTAATAAAACTAAATAAGCAGTATAAACTTAAGATAATGCAGGAATATGCGCCAACAGCAAGCTACGACGACGAACAAGTAGAGCAGTTCTACGAGGATATAGAATTAGCAATAAAGTATAGACACAATACACAGTAGTCATGGGGGATTTCAGCGCAAAAGTAGGAACAAAACAAAATAACCGTGGGGAAATGCTAGTACAATTTGCCGAAAGAAACCGACTCCGAATAATGTACACGTTTTTCAAGAAACACAAGAATAGGAAGTGGACATGGAAAAGCCCTTATGGGGAAACAAGGAATGAAATTGACTTTATAATGTGCGAACGAGGTATAAATAATTCAAGACACAGAAGTAGTGGGGAAGATAAAATGCAGCGATCATAGATTAGTAAGGGCAAAGATTGTACTTAACCTAAAGAAAACATGAACTAAATTATTCACTAGAAAAAAATGCAATCTAGAAGTAATCATAGCGAAGAACGAAGAATTTAAAGTTGCCTTAAGCAACAAGTTCGAGGGCTTAGGCAAAAACGGTGACGATGTAGAAGAAATAAACAAAACCATAACGAAAGCAATCCTTGAAACAGCAATATAAGTCTGTTATAAAACAACAAAGCAAGCAACAAGTAAGTTGTCCTAATCTAACAAGTACTTAATAAAAAAACGACGACAAATGAAAGTAACTTCGTCAAAAGATAAGAAAGAATTCGCAGAACTATCAAAATTGATCAGTAAAGCCAGGCAAAGAGATGTAAGAAACTTTAACACGAGAGAAATAGAGACAGCAGTAGAAAAAGGCACCAGCATTAAATCAGTCAAAAAGAAACTGCACTTAGGACAAAACAAAATGCATGTGCTAAAAGATAAACAAGGTAACATTATCAGGAATTTCTACGAAATAGTAAAGGTAACAGAAAATTTCTACTCTGAACTGTACAGCTCTCACAGACCATACAACCTTAATACCAATAGAATCAGAGGAGTATACTGAAATTCCATGTATAACCGCTGATGAAGTCAAAAAAGCTGTCAGAGGCATGTCCCGCGGTAAAGCAGCTGGTGAAGATGGTATAACAGCCGACTTGATCAAAGACGGAGGAGATAATGCACTTGAAAAACTTGCATCGCTCTTCACAAAATGTATCAAGACATGTAGTGTATCGCGCAGTTGGAAAAATGCTAATATAATCCTAATCTGCAAGAAAGGTGACATAAAGGAGTTAGAGAATTACAGACCAATTAGCCTACAAGCTATTTACGAAAGTAATTTCTACGAGGATAAGATAAACACTCGACCTTAATCAACCGACACTCAACCTTAACCAACCGAGAGAACAAGCTGGTTTTAAGAAAGGTTACTCTACAATGGACCACAGCCATGCTATCAACCTAGTAATTGAGAAGTACGCAGACTATAACAAACCTCTTTATATGGTGTTTATGGGCTATGAGAAAGCATTTGACTCCATAGAAATACAAGCAGTTCTAGAAGCTCTACGTCGACAAGGGGTACCTGGCATATACGTGAAAACCATAAACAACATATACAAAGATTGCACAGCCACACTACTCCTACATGAGAGAGGCAGAGAAATCCCGATCGGGAGAGGTGTGAGACAGGGAGATACGGTATCCCCAATGCTATTCACTGCATGTTTAGAGGAATTCTTTAAACATCTAGACTGGGAAGAAAAGGGACTACGAATAGACGGAGAATATCTAAGCAATTTAAGATTTGCAGACGATATTGTGCTCTTTAGCAATGATGGAGACGAACTACAAATTATGATTGATGACCTAAACAGGGAAAGTATTAAAATTGGATTAAAAATGAATAGGCAAAAGACCAAAGTTATGCTAAATAGCCTAGCTAAGGAACAGGAATTTAAGATCAACAAGGAACCCTTACAATGTGTAAACGAATACATATACCTGGGACAGTTAATAACAGGAACTCCTACCCATGAAAAAGAAATTCTCTGTAGAATAAGGATGGGCTGGAGCACGTTTGGAAGGCATTACGAAATCATGACTGGAAACTTACCGCTCTCACTAAAGCAAAAAGTATTCAATCACTGCATTCTCCCAGTACTAACGTACGGTGCAGAAATGTGGAGGATAACGAAAAAACTAATGAATAAACTAGAGATGGAACTAAGGAGCACGCAACATGCAATGGAAAGAAAAATGATAGGGGTAATGTTAAGAGATAAAAAACGAGCGGAATGGATCAGAGAACGGGCAGGAGTAGCCGATATTATATCAATTAAAAGAAAGAAGTGGACCTGGGCAGGACATGTCATGAGGAGGAAAGATGACAGATGGACAGTAAGAGCGACGGAATGGATACCAAGAGAGGGAAAACGCAACAGAGGCAGGCAAAAGATAAGATGGAGCGATGAAATTATAAAGTTTGCGGGGATAAAGTGGAACCAACTCGCTCAGGATAGGGTGGATTGGAAATCGTTGGGAGAGGCCTTCGTCCTGCAGTGGACCTAAACAGGCTGATGATGATGGCTTTGCGGTCTGTATCACGTGATGTCGTTTTCTACATCACAGAGAGCTTCCGGCAAATGGCGCCATGGTATGTCCTCGAGGCCAATATCGCTCATAATAAGAAACCTCCATGCCTGTGCAGATTTGAACCCAGCTCAATAGAAGCAGTGGCATCCACCCCTAACTCTCACCACGTGGTTGGGCACTTTGTGTTTCTAGGAGATATTTGGGGAGGCAAGGAATAGTAGGGGGAAGGGGAGGACGACGACGATTGTGGGGAATAAGTTATTGGAAGTGGGGATAAGACCATGAAAAAGAGGAAAGCAACAGCCAAGAAATAAGGCAGCAGAAGACAGCAAAGGGGAGGAGGGAGCGGCTAGTATCATTTTTTGCAAATAATGCATATTTGATTAAGGAATTTCAAATTTCATGTGAATTTTTCTGTTCAGGGTGTTTGAAAATACTGAGGAATGCCTTGAGCTCAATGTTTTTGTGCACTTGTTCAGTTGCTTTTTAAAGAAAATGGAAAGAAAACAGACAAAAGAAGAAAGTATCATTGGTAGGGTTCTGAGTGGATGTAACATAAGTGTCCTTGATCGCCGGATATACTCTTAATGAGGAGCTTGGCATGGGGTCTCACTTTTGTGCTCCTTTAGTCATAATTCTTGTGTTGGCAGTGTATTTTTGTTGGGACTGTTCATTGTTAGCGTTCAGCTGTGAATAAATTCCTGCACTGATGAGTTGAACGTGCATATTAGAAACCATTCATATTTTAGTTGACGTGATATGAACAATACATTGTACCGAAAAGAAAGCTTGAGTGGAGATCACGCATTAAAAGCATTTCAGGTCTCATGCTACTGGTAAACCAGTTGTTTCTGGTGTTGATTGCTGCGTTTCTTCACAGACATACAGAACTCTCGAGGAGCTGACTGGAAAGGACCAAAAGTGTGCTGCTTATTATTTCAAGAGTAGTAGTGGTGAGTGCTGCAACCTTAGTGGCTCCTTTGCAAGAACTATTGCTACTATATTTGTCTGGATCATAAAGAAGAAAGAGCAGGCAATAACTCATGTATGTATGGATTTTCTACCTGAGTACAAAGAATAAAATACTCATGGAGATAGCTTGCAAGGCCAGGCAGACTTTCTGGGTCTACCTTGTAGGGGTTGGGCTTCCTGCATCCCGACTGTGGGCTCAGCTAAGCTCACGAACGACCTTCGAGGGAAAAAAAGGACAATTTATTTCTTAAGCTTATGTGTCGATGAAGCAAAATAAAAAAGAAATCGGAGTGCAGCGGGAACGGCGGCAGCAGGAAGTAGCACCAGCAGGACACCAGTCGATGAACTGCCCCGCATTGTGTGCCGGCATCCGCTTTTAAAGCACACAGGGATCAATGTGGGCATTGCTTCTTCACGTCCTGGTGCTTAGAGATAGCAGCAAGCGGGTGCGTGTCGCGCCACACATTCCCTCCCCCTCAGGAAGACTGGCGGAAATGTCATGGCTCCTCGATGTCCTCTCGTGGTGTCGGGGGGTCACACCAGCAGGTAGGGCCACAAGGTACGGAAGGAGTGCTTCCGAGACAGCCTTCTGGTTTGTGTATATCTGCCCGAGGCTGTAAGTCGGACATGCTAGGGACCGGTGGCGGGCACCTTGGCCCCGTGCTTGAATATAGTCTCTGTAGGGCCAGGCCTCGCGTATGGCTGGCGATGCTGGCACCAGCCATGTCCGCATTAGCGATGGTTCATGCTGCAAGTGAGGGCAAATTCAAATGGAGAAAAAAAAATGCAGCTCACGGCACAACAGTGCAATTTGAGAGGGCTTACAATGCTTCCTCCTCCCCCTAAAAAATGGTGGAGGGGCAGAACTGCAAAAAACAAAAAAGTTCGACAATCCCTCAGCATAGTCTTATGAGATGAGAACGCGAAAGCGTCTCTTTTGGCTGGATTGTTGTTGCAGAGGCTGCCAAGTTTTGTTATAACGAATGAGGCAGTGTGGGAGGCCGGATTATGTTCGTCTATATGATTTGGTGCCATCAAAGTGGTCTTAACACTTCACATGTCCACTTCTATATCGTCGTCCAGGCAGTATATGCAGATACGCCTGAGGCAGGCCTCAGTCATATTAAAGTAGTACGATGGCCGCAGCATTGTAGGTGGTTTGGTTAGACAGTCGCCAGTGTCGTCACCCTCTTATCGTTCCGGTGACAGCGTACCGTACTTGGGCTGGGGTGTATAGACACTACCATGGCCTTGTGATCAGAGTAGTAGGTGGAGACATGCATGGGTCATTGGTGAATGCGAGATCGATGCACGGACACCTTGATGCCGTGATGGCCTGAGTGGGCACCTTCAATTGGAGATTGAACTCGGCACGCATGGTGGCTAGGAATGATGGGCCAGCTCGTGCGTTCGTGCACCGAGTGTTGCTACGGCGATGCCATGCAGCTGGGCGCACGCTTTCGCCAACCCAACGACGAAACGTGGCGACATGGCCACACGCCGCTGCAGCTAGCTGCAGCAGAGCAGAGTGCATGCCGACTGCCGCAGCAGCGAGTGTAGGTGCCGGTGTCATTTCTGGTGGGAGAGGTAAGATGCTTTCCAGGCACAGCTTTTGCGGACGGCATTTGGGCACACGCTATTCCCAACCTAGCCAAGAAATGCTTTCGCGTTAATAAGAGAACAAAGGAAGGGAATGAATGTCATCTTCCCAAACTCCTTCTCTCTTCATCACCGAGGGTGCAGGTTATACCGCCTTCATGGTGTCGTCCGGGACAGAGGCGCCTAGTTCTGGTCGGAAATCTCTGGACCTGTGTTACCTGCTTCTTCATGGGCGTGAAACAGCTTTAGATCTGAGACATGAATAGGACCGCATGTTTGATTAGACGAACAGTCTTTCAGCATGTATAAAAGCCTAGATTTCTGGTAAAGTGGTGACAAACTAGTCAACATAACGAAAAGCTTTTGTTACCAAACCCTGCACCTTATGTTTCATACATAACGCAAGAATGGCGTGAATGGCAAAGAGGAATGGCATGGCACCGTTTAGAGGTCATAGATGAGATATTGAGATCTAGGAGAGTCATCATCGCCGTCTTTGCACCAGGCAGAAATTCCTGCGCCCTGCCAAAGTGGATCCAGCGGCAGGAAAATGAAAAAGGTAGATTAATAACCATAATTTTAGTTCCATTCTATAGCTAGAGGTTTATTTGTTTTGTTTCTACTCTAGTGAACACAGCATCTTTAAGGCCAGTTATGGTGCAGCGTCACTGTTTTGGTCTTGCTGGCTCTGTATAATATCTGAACAGAAAAAAAAAATTGGACCATCTCCCCGAAGGGAACCCTGACGGGATGCGAAGCAGCAGCGTTGCGCACGGGTGGCGTCACGGGTTGAACGGCGCTAACGCGGGTGCTGGAAGAACAGTTTGAAGCGAAACTCGGTGTAGCGTTTACTGGTGTAAACGTTTGTTTGAAACGCAGACACGGGAGGTGAGCGGGCGTTGGAGCCGGCAGCGCCGGGCGTTCCGGCGGGTGAGGGAGAGAGTGACGTACGCGCGCACCTGCGAGGGAAGTGTGCGAGGGGAGCGTGACGTCAACGCCCAGCTGCGGCGTGACCTACTTGGCACCGCTCCAACACCTGCGCCGAGGGAAGCGCGTTGCCTTGCGCTTGTGCGGAGGATGATGATGATGATGATTGTGGTACGGAGGGACAGCGACTTTGTGGGAGGGACAGCATTATACAGGCTAGTCAAAGAGCTGCTTCGCATCGAAAAACCGATGGTGATCTTTAAGTTAAGGGGCTTTGTGTACAAGCCATTTATACATTTATTTTATGTGTTCTTGTGTGTAAAGTATTGTAAGGCTCAGTGTTGCACCTTTTGGAATTTCAGTTGCCAGAAGATGCCTTCCAGGGAGGCTGGAACTTGATGACACTGGGAAAGTCAAGGATATGCTCAACAATGGGGTGGTTGATGATGTCACAGTTGCGAAGCTTGCCAAGAAAACCAAGTAAGTTGCCCATTACCTGATTTGGAGGAGTCATTTCTGAGAGCACTGTGCTGGGATGAAACTAGCAGGACTTGTGAAAAAAATGATATGCCTCCTTTCTTCTTGATCACTTACTGGGGTGCATAAAATTTACACCTTCATGAGTTTATGACATGTTGTGGCTTGACATGTGTTCTTTTGAGGCGCACATACTACTTTATAGGCAAGAGGTATTTATTTCTTCCCTTTCATTTGTCATGGAAGAAATGCATGTTAACACCAAAGTAGGAGGAATGGGCATGTACAGTCGACTCTCGCTACAACAAAATTGACGGTGCGCAGGAAAAATTTCGTTGAAGCCAAAATTTCGTTGTAGCGAAATCGAAAAAATATAACTGACCTGAGCTGGTAGAACAATGAAGCTTTTATGCCTCAATCTTGCGCGTAACACGCGGTGTCACAGCGGTAGTCAGAAGAGTTCAGAAACCACAAGTGCTGAAACCATACCTGCCAAGTTTGGAGAAACAGAATCCGGGATATTTACATATTTACTCGATTCTACTGCGCCCTCGATAGTAATGTGCGCCCTCGAAAAAAAAAGGTCCTTAGTAATCAACCTTCTCACATTCATAAAAACAAATGTCATACTCGTGTAATGAACGCACTCGCATAATAAACAGACCGTCGAATTCTGACCCCTGCAGTCCCTTGAACGGCCGTGCTGTGGCTTTCCCGCTTCACTTGATCCGCGTCGTCTCGAAGACGTTTGGCACGCTGATTCATAACTCCTGCGTCCCGACAAAACTGCCGCACGTTGCCGGGCCTAGCCGCGTGCAAGCAGCGGTAACATCATTTACTCGCAGTGCTGCGTTCCTCCGTGCTGTCACAGTTCCCTCAGGCTCGCTGCCGTGTGCTGCCATGCATGCTGCGCAGGCTGGCGCAGCTATGCTTAGGCATGATCGAGGCGTGGTCTGCGAGATCACCGCGATGCAATCTCGGACGTCATTCAGCACGCACGACCGAGAGGCTCAGGCTCAGCACAGATATGAGGGAGAAATGCGATGATGAGCCGTTTTGCGTGCGGTGATGAGAAGCATCTTTTCCCCCCGTTACGGCCACCCGCAAACGCTACCGAAAGCTGCTGTGGCTGGGCGTCTCAGAGATTGCATCGGCGACGTAGCGACTTTGATTGGCCGCAAGATGGCCAAGCTGGCGCGGTATCGTCGGCCTACGCGTCATGTGCGGTGACATAGGAACTAGAAACTATGCGCGCCAAAGACCGCCGCGTCGCTAGTTCGTTTTTGGCCGGTGACCGTTCGACAGTGCCCGAAGCACGTAGGAAGCGGCCATTTTGATGCCGACGGCGATACGGTAACGTTGTCGTTCGTTCGCACTCTATTCTAACACGCGTACGATTTTTGGACACATTTTATCGGAAAAAAGGTGCACGTTACTTTCGAGTAAATACGGTACCTAATGGCGGGGGGGGTGCTTGGACCATAAAAAATAAAGTTGTCGACCCTGGTGGAGGAGTTATTGCAATGATATGGACACTGTTAGCGGGTTTTTGCAGTCGCCGTTTTTCTGTACAAAGTCCAACTCGATAACACCGCCTACACATCGTATGTTCTACGCGCGAGTAAATGCGCGCTAACGCTGGGGACGAACGCGGCTGAAGCAGAGAGGAAGCGACCCGGCCGTCTCCGCCGAACAAACTGAACAATGCGATAACATCGCACCGTGTGTGTGATGGCTGCCGTTGCTTGCTTCTCAAGCAGAGAGGAAACGCCCAGCCCTTTTGTCGGGCGAAGGACCAAAAGGGGCGCCGGTGGGAGAGGGGTGGTCGCGCGCGCTATCTCGACGAACATTGGTAATCAATTGCGCAATCAACAGCGGCTGTTTCTGGTGGTGCCAACACGTGATTTCGACTTTGTAGACGCATTTTTATCATCTGAAATGCACCAAAATCTTTCGGATTGTGCTTACTGCATAGCAACTTGAATTTTCGAGACTGGAACTGCATCGTCAAATTTCGTTGATGTGAAACGGCACAAAAGAATGTGTTCGTTGTGGCGAGCATATTTATGCATTGACTCCTATGGACTGCTCACGGGGATCCAAGAATTTTTCGTTGTACTGGAAATTTCGTTGAAGCGGCGTTCGTTGTAGCGAGAGTCGACTGTAGTGAAAAAGCAAGGTAAGGGATAGATAGTTATTGGAGTGGGATGACTATGGTTAGCACAGGTTAATTGTCTGAGGAGGGTTCTATGATGAAACGGAGAGGTATGTTTTTGAAACTGGTGCTTGTATACGTATGAAAGGTGCAACCCATTGTGTCTCTAATCATAGATACATCCTTCACTGACAATTATAGTAGGCAGCAACCTAACATCCTTCACTGACAATTATAGTAGGCAGCGACCTAACACAGATGTTTCCTAATTCAGCTTTTTTTATTTTGCACATTAGCTAGCTAGCTAGATAGATAGTCGATGAGGGTGGCTATGTGGGCTTGTTGGTAGAGCATCTTGAGTTTGATGGTAGCGCATGTTGAACAGACACGGACAACAGGAAGGCACACCTGACACACCACAGCGCAATCTTTCAACAACTGATCTATTTTTCCACAGATTTCGCTAGTATATATACCCTCAAAATGTTAGACGTCTCGTGTGCATTGCTCACCATTACGAACGATGAAAAATGGAAATCACCTAACGCAGTAGGAGCACATATCTCATGGACCTGGCAGAACACCCTTGCTCAGTGTCATTTCTCTCCTTTTTGTTTTCTCATGTTGCTGCATAAAACTGCAAAAAACCACAACAAAAAAACTTTACGAAGAACACATGTATTCAAGCTCTTTCCTGACAACAGTATTGTTGCCCTACTGACGCATGCGTCCCCTTTAACATGCGGAAGGTCCTACATTGGGCAGACTCATTGATGTATCAATGACAGACTAAGTAAACATAAAAACAAGGTAAGCAACGTGGCTCTGGATGGTTTTCTCGCTGTTCATTGACGAATGTGTACGTGTAAGCCCAAATTTAAGGAAACGGCTGTCATGAGTAGAAGCCAGTGCGAGACAACACGTCTGATAGTGGAAGCCAAAAACATATCGAAATCTGGGGACGTATGCATCAGTAGGGCATCAATACTGTTGTAAGAAAAAAAAACTTGAATACATGTGTTCTGGTTGGCTAGCTATCTAGCCAGCCAGCCAGCCAGCCAGCCAGCCAGCCAGCCAGCTAGCTAGCTAGCTGCCTGCATCTTGCTCTCCTGCTCACCTCGTTTACCTTGTATAGCCAAAAATTTGGGAGCTTGGGTATAAATGTATGATGAACATGAATGATTTATTTTTACGCCACTAACATGACATACTTGTCATGTGCGTCACGATTAACAATCCTGCAATCACACATAGTCTTCGGCACCTCACACGGTGCACTGCCTCCAGAATCGGCCCACACACGGGACAGCGGGCTTGAAGAGCTTCGCTCTTAAAGCGAAGAAGGAATATTGTTTTTCCTCGCATGTGATTGAAATGTAGGCATAACAAGTACACAGACAGACATGCAACTTACCGAGTGGTATAGTGACGTATCGAGGTGTCAAGGTGTCATGCAGTCACGCTACCACTAGGTAGCGTGACTGAATGTATTATCCGGGAAAACGTATGATCCAAACACATGAAAAAATCGCGTAGTTTCACTGGAAAAGCATGCCTTGATATAAATATTAAAGTATTTTACAGTTTCACATAATTCGGGCAATAAAATGTCATGAAACAATAAACGTCTGCTTATATTAGCTCTGACGCGTGTTGGAACGCGCCCGAAGGCACGGCACTGACCGCGAGCGCTAGCCGTCAGCGCTGACAGCTGTCATGCTCGTTTGTGTCCGTTAGGCCTCACTCCCCGAATCCTGCGCCACTCACGTCCAGCCACAACACCGTCCGCGCACACACTCCCCGCACACAGGCCGGATGTCCACTGTTGCCACCACGCCCAGGGGGCGCCACATACCCCCATCACTACCAATGGATGTCCTCACAGCCCGTCCCCCCCTTGAAGCGTGAAGCTCCCCGCTGACCATGGAGGATGGTATTTGACGAGCTGGTCGGCATGGGCCTCGCCACAAGCTCTCCCAGTCTGTGGGTGGACGAGCTTGAAAGTGTTTGCACCAATACGTCTGCAGATGCGGAATGGACCATTTCGCCTTGGTGCCAGCTTCGATGAGATGCCTCTTGCAGCGTCACTGACTATGTGGGTTTCTCGCAGGACAAGGTCGCCTTCCTCCAATGTCGTGGCTCGGCGTCGCTGGTCGTAGTGCTGCTTCTGGGCACGCCAAGCATGTTGCTGATGCTGCCGTGCAGCATTCATGACCTCTGCCAAATGGGACTGAAGTTCTGCTGCGAATGCGTGAGAAGATGATGCCGCAGGCTCAGCGTCTTGCTTGTCTTCGGTGGGTTGCCAGAGTGTTCGGAGTTCACGGCCATAGCAGAGGAGGGCTGGGGTGTATCCAGTAGCAGCACTTACAGCGGTTCGCATTGCAAAAGCAATCTCGGGAATGTGTTGGTCCCAGTTTTTGTGCTCATTGCAGTATGCACGAATGCACTGCTTCACGGTGCCATTGTGCCGCTCGACCATCTGTCCGGCTGGCCTGTAAGGCACCGTGTGGCGCTCCGAGATGCTCCATCGCCTAAGCAGGTTCTTCCATAATTTACTAACAAAGGGCTTCCCATTATCGCTAGAAATAGCAGTAGGTACCCCGTGTCTGCAGATGAACTCTTCCACACGGCTGGCTATCTGCTGTGTTGTTGCTGCACGAAGAGGGAAGAGCTCAATGAATTTGGTAAATTTGTCAACAATGACCAGCAAGTGCTTGTGCCCCCGAGGGCTGGTAGGTAACGGCCCCATTAAGTCAATACTAAGTTCTTCCATTGGTGCTGCAGGCCATTGGCTTGCCATAAATCCTTGGGGTTTGCAACGCTGTGCTTTCGTCCTTTGACAGACTGAGCAACTGCGGACATACTTCGATGTGTCATTGCTCATGCCCAACCACACAAACTTGTCTCTGATGCGCCGCAGTGTCTTGTAGAATCCTGCATGGGCACTTGTCGGGTGGTCATGGGCCATCTGCAGGACCAAGGGGCGAAGGTGAGTAGGCAACCAGGCTACTGTACGGTCGCCGCGACATTGCACCAAAAGTCCTGATGGCTCTAGATGAGACGTGGATGCCAGGTCCTCCAGACGACGGGTTTCGGCAGTGCCTTTGTGCAGGCACTCTCCCTGGATAGTTCTCGTTATGTCACACAAAAGAGCATCACGTTGTTGTTCCTGTGCTAGTTTTTTCGCACAGTTTATAACACTGAGGTCCTCAATGGTGGTTGGCAGGCAGGTTTCAAACGTGACAGAGCCTTCGTCAGTGTCCAAGTTAAGTGGCAAAAGTCTCTCAGGCAGGCTTTCAGCTGCTGTCTTGGAGTTTGGCTGAACAGGTGCCCGGCTTAGGGCATCAGCAGGAATGTTGGCCTTACCACGACGGTGCTTAATTTTGCACTGAAACCCTTGAAGGCGTAGCACCCAGCGCCGCACACGAGGAGATGCCTGCTCAGTGGTGAACATCCAAGCCAATGACGCATGATCACAGTGCACTTCGAATTCTGTGAATTCCAAATAAGATCGGAATTTCTCTACAGCCCATACGACGGCCAAACACTCCCACTCCTGGACTGTGTAATTATGCTCCGCATCCGACAAGCCTCTGCTGATGAATGAAATTGGCTTCAAAATGTTATCCCGACGTTGCAGCAGCACTGCGGCGATACCAACACTGCTGGCATCTGTTTCAACTACAAATGGTGCATTGAGGTCTGGCAAGCTCAGAACTGCATCTGTTGCCAGCCTTGCTCGGAGAGTCGCAAATGACTGTTCTTCAATGCTCGTCCACTGCCATTTCTGTTGCGTCTTGAGCAAGTTGGTTAAGGGCTTAGCAGTGAGGGAAAATTGTGGAATAAAGTTCCTGTAATATCCAGCTAAGCCCAGAAATGCCTGCAGTTGCTTCATGTTGGATGGCCGTGGGTACTCTGCCACTGCACGCACCTTCTCTGGGTCTGGTCGGCACTCTCCTGGAGATACAACGTGACCAAGGAAGGTGAGGGATTGAGTGCATTGTTGTACTTTGGTTGGATTAATTGTAAGCCCTGCATTCTTGATGCGTTCGAGGACTTCACGGACGTGTACCAGGTGTTGTTCTATTGTAGGAGAGTACACCAAGACATCATCAAGGAACGCCATGGCAAATTTGTGGTTTATGCCCTCAAGAACCCTGTCCATTAAAGCTTGGAATGTGGCTGGGCCTCCAGCCACACCAAACGGCATCCTTGTGAATTCGAAGGTGCCCCTATGACATATGAATGCAGTCTTCTCAACATCTTGTTCCCGCAGTGGAATTTGGAAGAACCCTTGGGAGAGGTCAAAGCTTGTAAACCATTGTGCATTACCTAGCTGAGCCAGGAGCCAATCAGTGCGAGGCATTGGGTACACTGGTACCCTTGTGCAGGAATTCAAGCGTCTGTAGTCGACAGCCACCCGGTAGCCTCCGGATTTCTTTCCCACCAGGACTGGTGCACTTGTCCAGCTGCTTATGCTCCGCCTGATTAGGCCTGCTTCTAGCATCTCGTCCAAGCAAGCATCCATGATGCATTGTTTTTTTGGATTGACTGGGCGCAGTTTTGTGCGCACTGGTGTGCTGTCACCTGTGTCGATAGAGTGCTCAATGAGTGTTGTACAACCAGGCAACTTTGTGAAGAGTGCCTCATATTCTCCCAGCAGGCCCCTGAACTCACGCATCACTTCTGCTTGCTGTCCTGAGCCACTAATGGTGTTGCATGCCACAACGTCTGGCTGTTGCTCAAACAAGTTTCCCAGGCAATTGGCATCATCCACTGGATCTGGGGCAACCTTCCTGTCTGGTTTGGCAAATGGAACAACAAGCTGTGGCTCCATACCTATAGTCCACCCGCCCAAAGCTATGTGCAAGGACATGCCAGTGGCTGTAAGGAAGTCCCTTCCGAGCACAACATCCTGGCACAGGTCAGGCAGACAAATAAATTTTTGAACCCGGGAGCCGCCATCCCACTCTATTTTGCATTTTGTAGCCTCGGAGCTCTGGGACCAACCTGATGCCAAGCGGAGTGTTCGAGTTTCGCGTTTCCTTTTTCCCCCCGAAGAGCATGCCTCACTGGTGGCTAGTGGACCAAGGAGACTCACGCTGGACCCAGTGTCGAGCAATGCACGGAACGTCGTACTGCCGATTCGAACATCCAAGAGCGGCTCCTTCCCTCCTCCGGCTGCAGATGCAACTTGCATAATAAAATTGCAGTAGGAACCCGCCGAACCGGTGCCTACTGGCGCCCGTTTCCCGAGCACTGAGCCTGGAAGTGCCCTGGACGGCCGCACTGGAAGCAAACGGCGTTGTCTTGGCGCGGTCTACTCGCACAGTTGCGTGCAATGTGGCCGACGCCGCCACATCGTCGGCAAACAACTTGGCTCGGGGCCCGCTGAGGTCGACGCCCTGCTGGTGGTCGGTACGTTGGTGCGCCGACAGATTGGGCCTGAATTATGGGCCACTGGTCCCGGTGGTATGACGGTTGCACTGCTGCGGGGTGGAGGGGCCACGCGCACCCAGGTGTCCAACCGGCATTCGGCGCGGAGACGACTGCTGCGGAGTGCTGGGGCACTGCCATTGCGTCAGGCATGCCATGCGCCGAATATGCCAAGTCGCGCGCGACCTGATTTGTTTTGGGTGGAGGAGGCCGATATTGTAGCCGGCGCCGCACTCGCTCCATCAGGCCATCGGCCGCATCCGCCAGGGCCTTCAAGCTTGAGAAGGTGGACCCCGCTACCAAGTCTTGCAGCTGGGGGTGCATTTGGCGCAGCACTCTGTCGACCTTGACGTCGTCGGCAACCTCCTCTCCGATTCGGTCGTAGAACTCGGAAATAACATAAATAAATTCTTTCAAGTTCTCCTCCGGGTGTTGAGTGCGTGCCTCCAACTCTTCCTTCAGGCTATGCCGTTAATCAGGCAAAAATTGTCCACTTTGCTGAGGAATTCCTCCGGGTGTTGCACATCCTGGAAGCCCGCGAACCTAGGCAACGTGGTCGCAATGGGCGCTGTCACCGTCGCCGACATTTGTGTAGCCGGCGGTCCAACAAAGGCCGGTCGGCGCTCGTTGCCTCCGGGAACCACGGGAGCGGCCATTAACGCCTGCCGCAGCTCAGATGCTATGCGCTCGCGTTCGATAGCCGATCCATTTGTCTGACGCAGCATAAACTGTACGAATTCATCGGGAATTTCAGTCGGTCCAATCCCGGACGAGCCCCCACTTGTCATGCTCGTTTGTGTCCATTAGACCTCACTCCCCGAATCCCGCGCCACTCAGGTCCAGCCACAACACCGTCCGCGCACACACTCCCCGCACACAGGCCGGATGTCCACTGTTGCCACCACGCCCAGGGGGCGCCACATACCCCATCACTACCAATGGATGTCCTCACACAGCGTCGGGAACAGAATGCACGCGTGTTGTCCCTTGCTTCAGTGTTTACTCAGCATCTTCAGGCAAATTATTTAACGGAACAAAAAGCGCGCGTTCACGTCATTTTCTCGGCCTATAAACCACGCGCGCGGCCATCAAAACACGGCGCGGACGCACAGGCCACGTTCCCAACGGCGCGCACTCTGGTTACATAAGTTGTGCGCACCAAGAGCACTAGCCTTGCATCAACAGGTAGCTATCTATGTGCATTTTGGGCATGGTCATATCGAGAGCGATGCGAGTGGAAACGGGCAGTCAAACTTCAGCTGTTCACGTTATCAAGATGGCGGCGCTCGGTGGGGGAAAAGACGAGAGACGACCCGCATAAACACCGTTTGCGCTTGCAATTGCGCTTGCGCTCGCGAATCAGTGCTACTGAAAGAAATGGCGGCGTGTCTCGGTTATCGGGCATTAAAAGTGGGCTCTATGTACCCTTCCAGCAGCTACAGCACGCGTGCTGTTAAAGCTGCCTGGATCGTGAGTGTCAGTGGCGATACTGATGAACGCGGTGTTATGTCTAGCTATAGGTGATATGCAAGTATCAGAAGAGAGCACACCGGCATTTTCTGGTGACACGGTTGGGTGAGTACTGCGGTGTAGCCACCGCAGTGGGCAGCTACTGCTCTCGATCGCGCGAGCTTCCCGACTTCTCGGTCGCACCTGGACTCTAGTCGCCAGAAAACGTATCATCCGATCGTAGTTGGACGATAAATCGAACGTTGGTGCCGAATAATCCTATCTTCCGGGAACGTATTAACCGGAAGAAAAGAAGCATAACTCTACGAGAGAAGTTCGTGTTTTTGCAAACATGAACGTTGGAACCGGGAAATCGTATCAACCGGGAACATATCAGCGAGGTTCTACTGTAGTGTAAATAGACCTACTGCACCTGCAATTGTAATAATGGTGCTCGTGTAATGTGAATTGTGCTTCTAATGTGTGATAGCAATACATATGTTCTGTTACCATTCGGTATGCTATTGTGCAACTTTGCTCCATTGTGTAGAAATACTTCGATGAACAACGCTTATTATAGCGTATCAACACAGCTATAGCGAATTTTTCTTCAACGAAACAGGTGTTTGTGCTTTGGACTAATGCGAGTTCCAAAATTACGTTGTACCATGAGCTACCACTCAGACATCACAGTGCTGCTGACATTCCTGTTTAGCCCACATTCAGTGTACTCAAGAGTAGGTTCTCATGCACTTTACAAAAAGACCTTCATCCAACTGGTCACACTTGACTGAATACCGATCAAGTTGTCACAGGCAATTTCCTCGCTGGCTGCTTTGCATGTTGCGATTCCCATAATGTGTCGGATCTGCAGGCTTTTTATTGTTTTGGAACAGTCAAGTGTTGGGCCAGTTGGTTTTACATGCTTGTAGATTAGAGTGCTCAAATATTGAGGAAGAACATGTGTCGACAGGAAAGATGTTCACTTGCAACTGAGTTTAGCCACTGAAAGGAGAACCACCCGCCAGGAACTGTGACTGTGCATGTGCTGAAATCTAAAAAAATTCAATGAAAGCACAGCCAAAAATAAAACCAAGAAAAGAAACACAAAAACTTATAAAGCCCGCCACTCATAAGACTTGCTCGTTTTGCTTTTATGTAGCGACGACTGCTTGTTTCTAGGCGATGTTTATAAATCTTTGTGTTTTAGTTTTTTTATTTGGAACTCTTCATGGAACTCCTAATTTCAGTTCATGCAGTCACGGTTCCTGCTGGTGGTTCTGCTTTGTGTGACTAAGCTCATTTGCAAGTGAGTGTCCTGTCCACATGTGTTCTTAAATTTTTCAGCACTCTCCTCCGTAAGCATGTTACTGTTTGTGTGTAAGGCCTTATTAGGTGTTTACATAATGAGCCTTATTTTTAAGTTGAATTTGCTATTTGCTTTGACAGCTTTTTACAAAATTTGTATTATTGTTCTCCATAGAATGTACCACTTACAATGCAAGTTGGTGAGCAATATGGCATCATTTGGCAGCTACTTTTCATTGTTGAGCCAAGCTTGCAAATGGAGTGGAACCTTTCCTGTGTCTTTCAGTGGTATCAGTTATATAGTATGAAGTGACATATTTTAAACTTGCAGTCACCCTTGGTGTGCCACACCTTATGGTATGAAACAGCCAGCATGGTTTTGTATCCCTGACTGAAACTTTCTTTTCCTAGGTTCTTGCTGTGGTTGTTTCTGTAGGTAGAAGCCTAATTACGTTGCCTGCTGTTTTGAAAGGGGCCTTGACTTGTGTCTGATGAAGTGTCTTTAGGCGGAGGGTTTCGGTAGATTCAATTTCTTCAGTATTTAATAGAAAAAAAATTGCTTGCTTTTCAGGAACTCCATTGAGCTGTAAGTTTGCTATTTAAGTTTTGGGTTCACACACACACAAGCTGCACAACTTCTGTTATGTTATTAGAGGTGGTGGTGGTGGTGAATTTGCATTTGGGAAACAAGGGGCAACTGCAGCAGCCCTTTTTTGTTATGTCAAGCTAGACTTGTCATTACATCACTGGTGGTCAGTGGAAGAACAGATCGTGTCAAGACAATCCATTCTTCTGTGGTAAAAACGTTTGGATGGAGTTCTGGGGAAGGGCAATTACAGTCGAACATGGATATATCGGACCCACATATATTGAATTTTCGGCTATGTCGACCTCGTAAATTATCCCCTTGAAAATCCTTTGTAAAAGTATAGAAATTCGCACGTTTATACCAAATGGTATTTCTACCCATCATCGGATATATCGAACGCCGTGCGAGCTGGAAGGTGCACTTCGGCACTCGCTGCGCCCCGCGACCTTCACCACCTTTGCGGCACTGTGCCTCTGCTGACACACGAAACGCTCGAAAAACATGAGGGCGAGAGGGCTCGGGACTGTACTCCTGTTGGGCGTGTTCTCCAACTTGTGGAATGGCTTTTTTTTCCTTCTTTTTTTCTCTTTCTCATGTTTTCTCCGGGTTACTGTTCGCTCGGAGAGCAGGAACAGAGAAGCTGGCGGCCTCTTCCTTTCGCCTTTTTTTAGAGCAGAGACGAAGGAGCCGGTGGCCTCCTCCTTTTGCTTTTTTTTGCTTTTTTTGTTGCTGTTTTGTGAGTTTTGATCAGCCAACCACAGCCCGCACCTTTTGTGTTTGCTCAGCCAACCACAGCTTGCGCGTTTTGTACATCGCTGCTGCCCTCACAGGTACCCGGGTAGCCATTGCCGCCATCGCGAGTGATCGCGAGCGCTTTGTTGGCGGAGTTCACTTCCGTGAGTTGTCACATACCAGCGCATTCAACTGGTGACGGGCGCCTGGCAAGATGTGAAGACGGACACAGTGGCCAACTGCTTCCGGAAGGCAGGCTTCGTGAAGGCGGAACTTGCAGAAACCAGTGATGACGGCGACGAAGTGCGCATAAACAATGCATTTTGTGAGTTGTTGTCCCTCTTCCCGGCTGTCATTCCACCCGAAGTGTCTGCGGACGATTTCATGGAGCGGACTGCAATTTTCAGGCTGTTGCGAGCTTCGCTGATGAGGACATTGTAGCTGTGGTCGCAGTGACCCAGGATGTCCAGGCCAACAGCTCAAGTGGCGACAAAGATCGCTTGGACGAGGCGGCGGCTACACGCGCGTACTCCACCACTGAAGTGGCGGCAGCATTCGGCTTGATTCATCGTTGTGGCAGATTCGTCGTTATGGGAGAAGCAGCACTTTTTGCATACTAGAGATAAGTGTCGTGTCCAGCTGCTGTTTGCGCATTGAGTTGAGCCATTTGATCTTGGACAGCAAAGATGTGATGTTGAAGGAGCACGTTGTCGCAGATGTTTACTGACGCTAATTGGTCAGTGTTGCGAGCACTGTCCGAAGAAAGTGTAAGTTCTTTCTTGCATGCTTTGTAATCTCGTTTCCATGCAGGTTTCATTCACTGTGCACACCTTTTCTGAAGCGCTTTTGGTGGAGTGTTGTAAACACAGGCTGACCTTCCAGTAAAGAGCCTGCTACGATTATCAATCCCCAAACAGCATTGTGTTGGGCAGCATTGATGTTGGCTGCGGTTGCTAGGCACTTTCCATCCCTTCGTGCAGTGATCTTGTGACACCTCCTCATTGCTCTGATGCTTTTTTTCTTCTGAATAAATTGGTTTGTTGTGATCACTACTGTGTGCCATAAAATAAGTTTTTATGGCATGAAACCCCATTAAATAATTTATTGACTGCTATAATGTGAAAAGCATATACTTTAAAAAGGTGCGCAGATTGTGATGCCTAACTTGTCACATCATTGAATCACTGTTGAGCTTCATTCTTTCCTTACAATGTCATTGCACATCACTCACCAGTGATCCGTAGTTTTCATACATTGAATGATTCGTCTTGGATTTGTGAGTTGCTCACGTGGCTAAGGAAAGCCCGCATACTTATAGGCAAGTAGGCATATGAGAGGCTGCGTGGTGGCATCCAAAAGTGCACGCACTTTATTGTTACACTCGCGGACAACTTTTCTTGGCAATGAAGAGAAGGCTACGGCGGCGTAGCATCTGCACATATACATCAGCGCTTGGTAGTCTGGTTTAGCGCGCATCTCAGTTTGTGTGCGTGCACATTTAAAGGGAGACGAAGGTGATTCAGTAAGAATTAGACATTCATTCGCTAATGAAGTTCGTCACAAGCTTCACTGGCGAGTCCATGGAAGCACGAGAAAGTGACGAAGGCTCACCTGAAGACAGCTCCACCATTTAACCATTGAGGTGCATGTAAAAGGTGCGGCGTTCTCACACGTGCAACAACACGAAATGCTCAAACTTTTTCATTTACAAATTTTTAAGCAAGCAAGTTTTTTTTTGTACTGAAATATACATCATTTGAAGGCATATTTATTGACCACCATTACATTATTATTGCCTGTCACTGTAAACCTGACCACTGGCAAAAGAATCTCAACATAGAAAACTTTTCCTGTGGTGAGGTCCACTCTCTTGTTTCATTGTAATAATTCACCTACCTGTTGGACCTATTTCATTTGTCTTGACTCATTGACAGGCTTTGTTTTTGTTATATTTTATAAACTTGTCTAACATCATCATCAGTGTGGTGCAGCACATGCAGCAAGAGGAAAGCATTCCGGTAGGACATATACATAGCCAACCCAAA
Source organism: Hyalomma asiaticum (assembly GCA_013339685.2). Taxonomy (NCBI): domain Eukaryota; kingdom Metazoa; phylum Arthropoda; class Arachnida; order Ixodida; family Ixodidae; genus Hyalomma; species Hyalomma asiaticum. The sequence continues at coordinate 75,462,784 of CM023481.1, read as the reverse complement.
CCCATTTCTTGGATGTGTGCAGATAGATAATTCCAGTCTGAAGCATGCACACATGTACTCAGCATGTAAATACTATTTTCACTGCACTCTTTTCAAGTATTAGTTTTACATGGCGTACAGTTGTGGTCCAACTTGTCAGTACGCACTGTCCATCCAAGGCTCCTTTTAGGGACCCCTCATCGCATGTCGGCTGAGAAATTTTTTCATTTTTTACTTTAGCATGCCTGCACAAGTTATGCATTGTTTTATTGTATTTTGCATAAAAAGTGTTGCACGATAAACAGCTCAGCCTCTACTTCATAAGGGTTCACAGTGCAAAAAGGCATGGAACACTGATACGGAAGAGTAGAAGAGTAGACATCGGGAACTGTTAACTGAAGGGCACCACTGAGGAGTAAAAGAAAGACCATGCAAAACATATTTGCATATGCTTAGGAACGGTAGCGTGCCACTTGTCAAAGAATTTAAGGGGCCCTGAGCAGGCCGGTTTAATAGCTGATTCTAGAACTGTGGCACGTGGGGATATCACAGCGAGAGTAGAAATGTCGAAAACAAAGTGGTCATAATCTTATTTCAATGATCAAACCGCCTAAAACCACCTCCAGTTTGAACTGAGGCGACACACAGTGGAGATGCAGCAAGTGACATTTCCTGACAGCTGTGGCTGGGCATCTAATTGACTTCCAAGGTGGATGTTACACTCGTGTGGTGTCTGCTCGGCCACACTATTCATCGCCAAAGAAATACTAAAACAGTTTTTATGCTTCGTAAGAGACAAAGCAAATTTGATTTTTAAGTATCACATTTTGAAATTACAGTCGAATCTCAATAATTTGAAGTCAAATTACCAGGCTTTTTCGGCCATTGAAATACACATAACTTTGCTGGGACCACAGTATCAGTTCGAATAAACCGCAAGTGTCAATGAAATATGTTCGAATTAATGAGATGCGACTGTACTTGCAAAACTGCACTAGGGGCACTGTGCAAAGGTTTGAGCATCCATTAGTCGTAGGAGTGACCACACCGTCGAAAAAGGTGGTAGCGAGGGAACGTGGGGCGGGCCACCATGGGTCAAGACTCTCTACAAGACACACGGTATGATTGTACCCTGCCACATACGTTAGTGGGAGAGTGAAATGCAAAAGGGAATCTCTTTCAGGCTGTCTGCTTGTGCTTTGAACTTTGAGGGCTAACTGCAGTCTTGGCACACCAGTTTGTTTAATTATTTTTGTGTTTATCTCAGCATTGGATACGACTGTGATGGGATTCTTACGAATGGAGAACGGAAGCATACGCTGTGTCTGACGACGACGACATTTTCAAGAATACGGCGAGGCTACTCTCTGTGAGGACAAAGACATGCAATAAAAAGCACGATGGAAAGAGCGCGACACCTTCAAACACAGAGAAAAGATGTAAGCACGCAAGTCTAGTCACACAGCTTGAAACAGTCTCACCGAGGCTGGTTGGCTGGTATGGGAAAACTCCACACAGCAGAAGCATCTGTGTGAGCAGGAGATTGTAGCAGTAGCTTGTCAATGCGTGGTGCTGCGTCAATGTTGAGGTGGGCCAGGGGCGAGAACGACATGGGTAGTGAAGCCACGGGGAGCATTGTGCTTTCTCTCTTGGCTCGGAGAAATAGGGCAGCAATTAGGACTACGCCAGATTGTGCTGCAGGTAGCGGTCGTCGTCTTTGACCTCCAGGAAAGAAATGCTGGAGCTGAGGCCAGGCGGAGTTGTGGACCTCGTCGAGGCCACGCGGAGTTGTGGGCCTGAACCCAACCATGCTGTTGGTGGTGTAACACAATAGAGACCCGAGACCAGCCTTCAAATACTTTTTATTCTACTCCTCATGCCCGTTCCTCGTTGTCTTTGCCTCTTCTGCCGTCGCCGCCTGTCTGCAAAGGTCAACATGCTTTCAAGGGGCCAAAGTGATTGCTTGAGAGCTCGTTCCTGGCAGCTAGCTTCGAGATGGTACAGATTCTAAATGCGTGTGTGATTATTCGTCCACAAACCAGTCGCAAAGTACAGACGTATGCAGTAATTTAATTCCCTCGATGCAGGGAGAGAACTTTGCCCAACTTGCACAGCAACAAATGTGTGTCACACGCTAGTCGCCATCAGGTAGCGAGGGGCCGTTGGAGACGTGCAAGAAGACGAGGTAGGTACAACTGCCCACACAGAGCCTTCGAAGGTGGCCCTTTTACTGTGCGCAGCACTTGGGCTTCTTCAGAGGGCCTTTCTTTTTGCACGTTTTGTAAATTGTAGTGCACCACCTTGAGTGAAGTTAGAAGAGCAGGTGAAGCATACACAGCATTAAACAACGGACATGTTCTCTGCTACAGGGGGTCACCTGAAAATAGAGAATATGGCATTGGAGTTCCTAATTCACAAATATATAGCGGGTAACGTAGACAAATTCTACAGCAATAATGAAAGGGAACATGCACCGTAATAAAACTAAATAAGAGATATAACGTTAAGATAATCCAGGAATATGCACCAACAATGACCTACGACGACGAGCAAGTAGAACAGTTCTATGGGGATATTGAATTGGAAATGAAAAGAATATGGACACAACACACAATAGTCATAGGGGATTCTAATGCAAAATCAGGAACAAAACAACGTTAGAGAACAAGCAGGCAAGTATGGTGTCGGAGACAGGAATAACCGTGGAGGTATGCTAGTGCGATTTGCAGAAAAAGCTGTTTCTGAATAATGAACGCATTTTGTAAGAAGCACACGAATAGGCACTGGACATGGAAAAGCCCTAACAGGGAAACAAAAAACAAAATTGACTTTATAATGTGCAAACAACCAGGCATAATTCAAGACACAGAAGTAGTAGGCAAGGCAAAATGTAGCGATCAAGGGCAAAGGTTGTACTTTACCTTAAGAAAACACGAACTAAATTAGTTAGTAAACAAAGTAGGAATTTAGAAGTAAACAGAGGAAAGAGTGAGTGATTTAGAGTCACCCTAGAAAAAGAAATTTGATGTGGTAGATGAAAACGATGAAAACATAGAAGTAACCGAAACCATGACAAAATTGATCCTTGAAACAGCGGCAGAAGTCGGGGGTAAAACAACAAAGCAAGATGTAAGCAAGTTGTCCCAATCTACCAAAGACTTAAAAAAAAGCACCATCAGATGAAATTGACTTCATCAAAAGATAAAAAGAATTTGCGGAGTTATCAAAGCTGGGGGGGGGGGGGGATCAGTAAAGCCCAGCAAATAGATGTAAGGAACTTTAGCATGAGAGCAATAAAGAAGTAGTGAAAGTTACCAGTGTAATGAAGAAGAAGATGAGGAAGGCAAGCAAGCAAGCCTCAGCGTTGGCGACAGTCTCGTGCCTCGAGCGAGCGCTTGCCCGGATTGTGCCTGCTTGACGCTCGCCGTTTGTCGGAGCTCGCCTTTGACGTTACTCGACGTCTTGACGTCAATAAACCACGTCGCATTTGGTGGAGGTGCGTGGGTTCCCACTACCAATCTGGAACTTCGCTCCCGGACGCTTCCACCTCTTCCTGTCCCCAGCGTCATCATGGCTGACGCCAACCCCGTTCAGCCTGGACCTTCGGCAATCCATGTCACCTGCGGCGCCGTCCACCAGCAACGGGACCCGCCAATCTTCAACGGCTCAGGTGACTCGGATGTTGAAGACTGGTTAACCGTCTATGAACGCGTCAGTGAGCATAACAAATGGGACAATCCAATGAAGTTGAGTCACGTCGCGTTTTACCTCGCCGATGTCGCTCAACTGTGGTATAACAACCATGCGACCACTATTCCAACTTGGCCTGTGTTTAAGACTTCCATTACGGACGTCTTTGGCCGGCCTACGGCGCGCAAGCTTCGCGCAGAGCAGACCTTGCGTCAACGTGCTCAGCAACCCGGAGAGAACTTCACGAGCTACATTGAGGATGTGCTCAACCTGTGCAGCCGTGTGAGCTCCAAGATGACTGAGGACGAGAAGATCAAGCACATTCTGAAAGGCATCGAGGACGACGCCTTTCAGATGCTTCTCGCAAAAAATCCCGCCACCGTGGACGCTCTGATCTCATTGTGTCAAAGCTTTGACGAGTTGCGTAAGCAGCGCGCAATCGCTCGACAAGCTCTCGCAAATCCTGGTGCGCACTCTAGTTTGGCAAGTTTACAGCCGGCCCACCCCGCCGACCAACAACCGCTGCTATCCACAATCCGGGATTTTATCCGTGAAGAGGTAGCACGTCAGCTCTCCTTACTACCTCTCACGCACGCGCCTACACCGTCTTTGGCTCCGGACATTCAACAGGTCATTCGCGCCCATGTTGCCGAGAGCCTCCCGCCCGTGCCACAGCCACCACCTGTCACTGCCCCTCTAACCTACGCTTCTGTGGCTGCTCGCCCACCTCAACAGCCTGCGCCGTATTTCCGACCCGTGGTGCCGACCCACACCGCCCCGTCGACCGTGCGTGCTGCGACGCCCACTTACGCGAGGTCTCCGGCTCCGCTCTTCCGACGCCAGGACTCGTGGCGGACGTCCGACAACAAGCCGATCTGCTACGCCTGTGGTGTCGCTGGGCACGTCGCCCGCTACTGTCGCCGGTATCCTCCTAGCCCTTACGACACTTTTGCCGAGCCTGTTCCTCCGCCGTTCCGTACGCCACCAAGGTACACCACGGATGATCGTCCACCCTATTCAAACCGTCGCTCCCCATCCCCTCGACGACGCTCGCTATCACCGATGCGTCGCCGTCCAAATACGGAAGAGGGAAACTGATTGCTGCAGTTCCGGAGGCAAGAGCTGCACGCGACGCGAACTATCAAAGGCCTCCCTCTCTTTCGCCGCAAAACGTCATCGATGTGAACATTGAAGGAACTGCCGCAATAGCGCTTATTGACACAGGGGCCGCTGTTTCTGTAATTTCTCAAAATCTCTGCCGTAGGATAAAGAAATTGACCATGTCGGTTCCAGGACTAGTGCTCCGCACTGCAAGCTCGCAGTGTATTTCTCCTTCTGCCATGTGCACCGCCCGTGTCGTTATCCAAGACGAACGTTACGTGATAGAGTTTTATGTGCTGCCGTCATGTTCCCACGACATTATTCTCGGATGGGACTTTCTCTCTCGTCATCGTGCCGTCATAGACTGTTCTCGGGCGGAAGTGGCTCTTACGCCACTCCCAGACTCCATTTCGGCTGACCCTGTTCCTGACCCTCGCAAACTTGTCGTAGCTGAAGACACAGATATACCGCCGAAAACGTGGACCCTCGTCTTTGTCTCCTGCCCGGCCGCCCCAGACGGAATGGTCTTGTTTGCCCCCTCCGATGTCTTTCTCCGTCGTCGTGGTCTACGCCTGCCGTTTGCAGTACTTACCATGGAGTCTGGTACTGCGACGATGATGATTTCCAACACATCCTCGACGCCTATTACCCTTGAGTGCTTGGGCCATGTACACGATGTCGAGTTCCTGCATTCCCTGGATTTCAATGAGGACAAACCCTGCCTTCATCTGAATGCTATGACATCACCCGTTTCAAAATCGCCAGCTCCTGACGGTTTTTGCCCCTCTATCGCCGCCGATCTACCGCCCACGCATCGTGACGAACTCATCTCCCTTCTGCGAGAGTTCCGCTCGTCCTTCGATTGCGCCCAGCCATCTTTAGGCCGTACAACGAGTGTTGCGCACCACATCGACACCGGCTCTCATGCTCCCTTACGCCAGCGCCCTTATCGAGTATCGGCGGAAGAACGGCGTATCATCACCGAACAAGTTGATGGCATGCTTACACGCGGTGTCATTCAACCGTCGCAGAGCCCCTGGTCATCGCCTGTTGTACTCGTGCGCAAAAAGGATGGATCCATCAGATTCTGTGTGGACTATCGGCGCCTCAATAAGATAACTCGGAGGGATGTCTACCCGTTGCCGCGCATTGACGACGCTCTCGACTGCCTACAGGGAGCAGAATATTTCTCATCCTTGGATTTGCGGTCGGGTTACTGGCAAGTCCCCATGGCTGAACCTGATCACCCGAAGACTGCCTTCATTACTCCCGATGGCCTGTACGAATTTAACGTGATGCCGTTCGGATTGTGTAACGCGCCAGCTACATTCGAACGAATGATGGATAACATACTTCGCGGCTACAAATGGAATACCTGCCTCTGTTACCTTGACGACATCGTAGTCTTTTCTCGAGATTTCCCGACTCACCTTGTTCGTCTACGGGGTATTCTGAAATGCCTCACATCCGCCGGACTTCAACTTAACATAAAGAAGTGCCATTTTGGTGCGCGCCAACTAACGATACTAGGCCACGTCGTCTGCAAAGACGGCGTCCTCCCGGACCCCGCAAAACTTCGTGCCGTTGCCGAGTATCCCAAGCCCACCTCCATGAAGACGCTTCGAAGTTTCATTGGGTTGTGCTCGTATTTTCGTCGATTTGTTTGCGACTTTGCTACCATCATCGCGCCCCTTACGAATCTTCTAGCAGCTTCTAACGGCCTGCTTGCGTGGTCACCCGAGTGCGACGAATCTTTTACGACGCTAAGGCGCATACTAACGTCGCCCCCGATACTCCAACACTTTGACCCCAAGGCGCCTACGGAAGTCCACACTGATGCCAGCGGCGTCGGCCTTGGTGCTGTATTGGCTCAGCGGAAGCCAGGCTACGACGAGTACGTTGTGGCATACGCGAGTCGAACCCTCAAGAAAGCCGAGTGCAATTACTCCGTTACAGAGAAAGAGTGCCTCGCCATAATTTGGGCGTTGGCTAAGTTTCGCCCGTATCTGTATGGTCGCCCCTTTGACGTTGTCACAGACCACCATGCTCTCTGTTGGCTTTCGTCCCTCAAAGACCCGTCAGGTCGCCTCGGTCGCTGGGCGCTCCGTCTGCAAGAGTACGACATTCGTGTTGTATACCGGTCAGGCCGTAAACACTCCGACGCTGACGCACTGTCCCGCTCACCACTAGCGTCCGACACGGCTTCTCCGTCGGGTTCTTCCCTCTCGCCAATAGACTTCGTGAACATGTCGTCGGAGCAACGCAAGGATGCGTGGGTTTGCCAGCTCCTTGACTTTCTGGCAAATCCATCCGTTCGTCCCGCCTCAAGAACTATCCGTCGCCATGCCTGCCATTTCGTCATTCGAGATGACATCCTTTACCGACGAAATTACACACCTGATGGCCGCAAGTGGCTGCTTGTGATACCACGCCATATGCGCAAGGATATCTGCGCCGCTTTCCACAACGACCCACAAAGCGCTCATGCCGGCGTTCTCAAGACCTACACCCGCCTTCGTCAACGCTACTACTGGCGCGGCATGTACGCCTTTGTGTGCAAGTATATCCGCGCTTGCATTGCGTGTCAACGGCGCAAAACTCCACCTGAACACCCGACTGGCACACTCCAGCCGCTTCCTTGCCCTGGCCGTCCTTTCGACCGCGTTGGCATCGATTTATACGGCCCGCTTCCCACGACTACATCTGGGAACAGATGGATAATTGTTGGCGTGGACCACCTCACACGTTACGCTGAGACCGCAGCGTTGCCCACAGCTACTGCGAGAGAAGTTGCATTTTTCATCCTACGCAACTTTGTCCTGCGCCACGGCGCTCCTAGGGAACTTTTGAGCGACAGGGGACGCGTCTTTCTCTCCGATGCCATTCAAGCCTTGCTTGTTCAGTGCAACATCATTCACCGCACGACGAGCGCATATCATCCGCAGACGAATGGTCTGACAGAACGGTTTAATCGAACTCTGGGTGATATGCTGACAATGTACACTGCGTCCGACCAAACCAACTGGGACACCGTCCTCCCATTCGTCACGTACGCATACAATACTGCTACGCAAGCCACCACCGGATTCTCACCGTTCTTTCTTTTGTACGGACGCGAGCCATCGTGTACGCTGGACACTGTGCTGCCCTACACACCTGACACCACTGAATACACACCGATTTCAGATCTCGCTAAGCACGCCGAAGATTGTCGACAGTTGGCTCGCTCCATGACAACAGACGCTCAAGGCCGCCAGAAGCTTCGACTCGACTGTGAACGCTCGCTTTCCACTTTCCCGACGGGAGCCCTCGTTTGGCTTTGGGTCCCCCCGAACACGCCTGGACTTTCGTCGAAATTTCTCGCACGCTACCATGGTCCCTACCGCATTCTCACTCAGACATCTCCCGTCAACTACGAAGTGGAGCCCTTGACTCCATCCCAAGACTTACGTCGTCGTGGACGGGAAATCGTCCACGTCAGCCGCCTCAAGCCCTATTATGACCCCGCCATACTATCTGCGCCTTAAGTAGCCAGGATGGCTACGCTCGTCGCCGGGGGTAATTGTAATGAAGAAGAAGATGAGGAAGGCAAGCAAGCAAGCCTCAGCGTTGGCGACAGTCTCGTGCCTCGAGCGAGCGCTTGCCCGGATTGTGCCTGCTTGACGCTCGCCGTTTGTCGGAGCTCGCCTTTGACGTTACTCGATGTCTTGACGTCAATAAACCACGTCGCACCAGCAATAAATCAGTCAAAAAGCAACTGCATTTAGGACAAAAAAAAAAAAAATGAATGCATCATAAGAAAAACAAGGTAACGTTATCAACAGTTTCAACAAAATAGTAGAAGTAGCAGCAGATTCGACTCTGAACTGTACTGTTCTCATACAGACCATGTAACCTTAGTAGAAATGAAATCATAGGAGAGCACTGAAGTTCCCTGTATAACCACTGACAAAGTCAGGAAAGCCGTCAAAGGCATGTCCCGCAGTAAAGCAGCAAAGATGGAGGAGACATTACATTTGAAAAACTTGCATCAGTCTTCACGAAATGTATCAAGACATCTAGTGTACCGCTTGTCTGCAAGAATGCTAATGTAATCCTAATATACAAGAAAGGTGACATGAAGGAGTTGGATCAGTTAGTGGACTCCCTGTAATATACAGTAAAACCTCGTTAATTGAAGGCCTCTGGACTAAGCAAAATATCCCAGTTAAGCGGGATTCCCAATTATCTTAAATGAAGCGAAAGCTAAGGAATCAACCAGAACATGTGTTACATGAGTGGCACACATTTATTGCCATAAGTGCACCTACTTCGAGAAGTCCTCGATGCGAGACTGACGTTTTCGGTAGTTTGCCGCGTTAAAAGTCATACTTTCAAGACAGTCGACCAGGCGCAGCATCTCAGCCTTGCCGCCGTTGCACTCGACAAAGCTACGCATAAAACTAAGTGCATCGATGACTTCCACCAAAGGGGGTGCTCGCGGAAGCTCGTCATCACTTTGTTCATCATTATTTGTGGTCAAGTCGGGCATTTTTGCAGTGATCTCGCTGTCTAGGTCAGCGTAGCATGTCTGCACTGTGTCCTCGATTTTCGAGTAATCAGAAAAGCTGATTGGGCTGCACTCTCCGTCCTCGGTGTGCAAGGCCTCATATCGAGTGCAGAGAGTCTCCCCCTCCTCCTTCACAGGTGATCAGCAACAACTTGATGAGGGCTAGTTGGTGCATATCCACAGCAAAGAAGTAACAGCGCAAAGGAACACAGACGACGAAGAAACGAAGACCACAGGACAAGCGCTGACTGCCAACTGAATGTTTATTGCGTGAAGACCAGCCTATTTATACATTCTCAGAAGAACACGCGCACATCAAAACACTCACAATCACAAATACAATCGTTCTTTTATGAAGTCTATCTCCTTCTGTGATAGTACAAGTGAGGGCGAACTAACACAGTTATCTCCTTCTTGGTTGATATAGAACGCCTCTAAAATTTCTCTTTCTTTCTTACATTTTTCTTTACCAATAAATTTTGTTTTTTTAAACATGGGAACGCATGTGCACTTCTTACAATGGTCAACTAAATGGCTACCATATCCATTTCTTACATTATTTGCGTGTCGACGTGCGCGATCATTAAAGCATTGTCCTGTCTGACCAATATACACTTTCCCACAGCTCATGGGAATTCGATAGACTACCTTGCTCATGCAATCAGTGTAACGGGTTGTGTGATTAGTGGTGCACGCGGAGGTCCTGTTATTCGAATTCATGAGCGCACTTATCGATGACAGCTTGCAAGGAGCATTGAAAATCAAGTTAACATTGTGCCTATTTGAAGTTGTCTCACAATCTTAAAAAAGTTGCAAATAGGCACAATGTTATCTTGATTTTCAATGCTCCTTGCAAGCTGTCATCGATAAGTGCGCTCATGAATTCGAATAACAGGACCTCCGCGTGCACCACTAATCACACAACCCGTTACACTGATTGCATGAGCAAGGTAGTCTATCGAATTCCCATGAGCTGTGGGAAAGTGTATATTGGTCAGACAGGACAATGCTTTAATGATCGCGCACGTCGACACGCAAATAATGTAAGAAATGGATATGGTAGCCATTTAGTTGACCATTGTAAGAAGTGCACATGCGTTCCCATGTTTAAAAAAACAAAATTTATTGGTAAAGAAAAATGTAAGAAAGAAAGAGAAATTTTAGAGGCGTTCTATATCAACCAAGAAGGAGATAACTGTGTTAGTTCGCCCTCACTTGTACTATCACAGAAGGAGATAGACTTCATAAAAGAACGATTGTATTTGTGATTGTGAGTGTTTTGATGTGCGCGTGTTCTTCTGAGAATGTATAAATAGGCTGGTCTTCACGCAATAAACATTCAGTTGGCAGTCAGCGCTTGTCCTGTGGTCTTCGTTTCTTCGTCGTCTGTGTTCCTTTGCGCTGTTACTTCTTTGCTGTGGATGTTCACAGGTGATAGTACTGTCAGTGGTGATGGTGGTGGCATCCTTCTTGACAAAGCTGGCGTGCTCAAAACAGCGTCGGATAACGGTAGCCTCCACTTGCCTTCACGCATGAACAATGAGGCATATAGTGCCGGGAAGGTCAATGGAATACTCCTTGCCGTTATTGTAACAAAGGAGCATCCGCTTCAGCAGATTGTAGCGATATATTTTCCTAGTATGAAGGATGACAGCTTGGTCCATTGGCTGCGATAGTGACGTCGTATTAGGCGGTAGGAATACCAGCTTAATTGCCTGCAGATTTTGAATGTCGCCGTGAGCAGGGCGGTTATCGACAACGAACAAAACACTGCGCCCCGCAGCCACAAACTTGCGATCAAGGTGCCGCACGTATTCCTCAAAAATTGCAGCTCTCATCCGCACTTTCTTATGTTTATAAATAAGGCCGTTCTTGGGTGGCAGTCGTGCATTTTTAAAATGAGGCTTTTCCGTCTTGCCAACAACAAGCAGCGGCAGCTTGTCCTCGCCGAACAAGACAGTGACCCTGTCTTTGTTTTGTTGCTGCCCCTTAACGTCTGCCTCCTTCAACGCGAATGCTTTCGTGGGCAGCATTTTGTAGAATACAGCAGCCTCATCAAGATTGTACAGATCCGCTGCTTCGTATTTGGTGAGTAGCGGAGCCAATGTGTGCTGCTTCCAGCCGTCGACAACGCTCTGGTCCGCACTGCCGCTTTCATCACAAGCAGCTACAAAAGTCAAGTTGTTGTGCTCTTTGAAGCGGCAAAACCACCCATTGCTGCATTTAATATCTTCATGGCCAAGCTGCAGCGCCAGCTGGTTAGCTTTTTCCCGCAAAATGGTCCCGTTGACGGGAAGGTGAGCTGCATTTGCTTTCTGCAGCCAAGCAATCAAAGCCTCTTCAACGTCGGCGTATGAAGAGGGCGTACTCGTGGGCGCTTTGCCTAGTGCGTCTTATTGTAGGCACCGATTATCTTCTGCTTGTTCTTGATAATGTTGTAAAGCGTTGACAAGGGCATGTGGTGCTTTTCGGCGAGGGCCATTTTCGACGCTGTTGACTTGGTGGCCTCTTCATTTAAGCAAACCTTTTCTTGGAGTGATGGGCTCTTATACTTCGGCATCTTCTGAGTGCGCGGCAATTAAACAATTCACAGGGCGAAAGAAAAAGCACAAGCAGACATACACACACAAGGCAGACAAATGCTCACTGATGCACAAAGCCTACAAAACGTACACACACTGTGTTGTTGTAATGATGATGATGGTAGATCGTAACAGCACACATCGCCGCCTTGCATTTCCAAAACAAATTGCTCCAACATGGCATCTATGATGTACCTTTAGTACAAAAAATATGCAGCCTCCAAGATCATAATCTACCTCGCAGCTCGGAAGCCTTCCAACATGGTGCCTATGACGTGCTTTCAGTACAAAATACGCAGCCTCCAAGATCTCCTCCTTCTATCCCAGAGGTCGAAAGCCGCGATTGTGTGCAAATTAACCGGGAAGTCACAGACCAGCCGCTCCAATTATCCGGTCAAATTTACATGTAAAAATTTGCGACCGCACAAGTTATACAAATTATCCGGGATACCCAATTAACAGAGTACAAATTACCGGGGTTTCACTCTATAAGCTGGTTACCAAAGTAATCGGTGCAAGGATAAGAGAAACACTCGACTTTAACAAACCAAGAGAACAAGCTGGTTTTAGGTTACTCAACAATGCACCACAGCAATGCTATCAACCTAATAATGGAGAAGTTCGCTGAATATAACAAACCTCTTTATATGGCCGTTACAGACTATGAGAAAGCATTTGATTTCATAGAAATACAGGCAGTTCTAGAACCTTTACATCAGCAAGGGGTACCTGATGTATTTATGCAAACTATAAGTAACATCTACAAAAATTGCACAGCCACACTACTCCTACATGAAAAGAGCAGAAAAATTCCGATGAATAGAGGGGTGAAACAGACACTATCTCCCCGATGTTATTCACTGCATGTATAGAGGAAGTGTTTAAATGTTCAGGCTGGGAAGGAAAGGGAACTAGAATAGACGGAGAATATCTCAGCAATTTAAGGTTTGCAGATGACATTGTGCTCTTTAGAAATGACGGCGGTGACAAAATAGAAAACATCATTGTGGACATAAATCGGGAAAGTCTTAAACTAAAAACGAATAGGCAAAAATTCACAGTTATGCTCAACAGTCTAGCTAAAGAACAGAAACTTAAAATTAGCAATGAACCCTTAGAATGTGTGAAGAAATATGTATATCTGGGGCAGTTACTAACGGGGACATCTACCCATGAAAAGGAAATCCTCCTAGAATAAGGATGGGAGGGAGCGCATTCGGGAGACATTCACAAGTCATGATGAGTGAAAACTTGCCACTGTCACTAAAGCGAAAAGTATTTAACCACTGCATTCTCCCAGTACTAATGCACAGTGGAGAAATATGGAGCATTACTAAAAACTAGAGATGAAATAAACAGCACACAGCATGCAGTGCAAAAAAAAAATTGATACGTTTAACACAAAGATAAAAAAGCGGAGTGGTTCTCAGAAGACAGGAGTAGCTTATATTCTTATGTCAATTAAAAGAAAGTGGATCTGGGCAGGGCATATTAACGCGATAGCATTAGCTCGTTCCGCAGAAATACCGCCGTCGCTGACGGCGTCGCGTTAGCGAAAAGAACAGCTCCAAAAATGGACAAATATGTCCATCTACTGGAAAACATGTCAAGCAATGTCTCGACTACTATAGCCTCCGAGACGGCAGGCCCGCCCACCATCTCGGAGGCCATGCGACTATAGCAGAGCCTATGTGCGGTCTTGTCGGATGCTCTGCATCCACTTTTTTAGCATTTCATTTTCACGACACCATTAAAGAGATTAAGTACTGCAATTGCCATTTCACTGACCATGAGGCGATGCTTGTTGCGGTTGCCCGGAAGAGGTCTCCACAAGAACAAATCGAACAACTGCCAGATAGTTAACGCACGAAGGACGACAGAATGTGACCATTTACGAATAAATGTGTCACGCCTACGCGCAGTTCATAATACAGGACCATGTGACTACATCACTGTACAAAATTTTCATGAAGTTGATGTAAAAGTGCTGTTAAATAGATCGAAAACCTCTACCATTGCTATAGATACATCGCGCATGCGTGCGCGCGCGCGCGTGTGTGTCTGTGCCTGTGTGTGTGTAACAACACGCATTAATAAGTACCGTATTTTCCGTGTATAAGATGCGGTTTTTTCCAAAATTTTCGGAGGTGCGTCTTATACAACGGTGCGTCTTATACGTACTTTTTTTTTGTAGTTCTTTTGGGAGAAACTCGTGTTGATGCTGATGAGTTCTTTTTTAACGACTAGAGCAGTACGACGCGAATGATGCGTCATAATTATAATAACGAAGACTCAATGTGCCAGTACTACAGTTCCACAACAATACCAAAGTACATAAAACGGAAAAATAAAAAAAGTATGTCGTGTAATAACGTGTAATATAATGCAACTAGCGCTGTAACTCTTTTGGATACGATCTAACGTAACACTGCAAAACGTACGGCTGCTCCAGGGAAGGCGCAGCACGTAGACGTGTTTACGAGCCGCTGATGGCTGCCAAGATAGCGCTATCTCGGCAGCCAACAGCCGAGCGACACTACGCCCCCCCCCCCCCCGCGTCTTTTGATGCTCGTTAAAGACGGGCGGGGCCTTTCCTCCCCGCATCGACAGCAGGTGTCCCGATCGGGGTGATGTTATCACATCGGCCCTCGGACCGACAGAGATAGGCCGGGCTTGTTTGATCTCTGCTTCAGCTGTTTTCTTTGCCCCACTCGCATGCTTTTATTCTAGCGACCGTACTTTGGGCTTCGGCGACTTCCGGAGAAAATTGGAAAAAGGGGCATCGCACTCGCAGCCCCTTTTGCGTATGACTGCGCTCGCCTGCGCAGCAGGGGCGCGGCCGCGCGGCTGTCGGTCCGTGCATGCGTTCCAGCGAGCTGGGAACGCGGAGCGCAAAATATGCGTTTTTTTTTTCTTGCAAGTTTGGTGTAGTAGAAGTTTTCTTACGGACTAGTGCTCAGAAACGTAAGTACGGCATTTTACAAGGCTCGCTCAACCCCACGTTATGAAGTTTCTTAGCGGGAAGTGAGTGAATATAGGTGCGTCTTATACACCGGTGCGTCTTATATATTAATTTTTGCATGCAAACTTGCGAAAACTGGGGGGTGCGTCTTATACAAAGGTGCGTCTTATACACCGGAAAATACGGTATGCACTGAGTGGTTGAAGTGCACACTAGGGGCCGGATTTCGCTATCGCGTTCAACTCTTAAAGGCGAAGCTTAAGGGTCCCCCAATTTTTTTGTGCTGAGGACAGATAACAGATGGACAGGAAGAGT
Organism: Hyalomma asiaticum; assembly: GCA_013339685.2. Classification (NCBI taxonomy): domain Eukaryota; kingdom Metazoa; phylum Arthropoda; class Arachnida; order Ixodida; family Ixodidae; genus Hyalomma; species Hyalomma asiaticum. The sequence goes on along the minus strand of CM023481.1, from coordinate 75,447,606 downwards.
GACAGAATGGATACCGAGAGAAGGAAAATGAAACACAGCCAGGCAAAAGGTTAGATGGAGCAGCGAAATTAAGAAATTTGCGGGCATAAAGTGGAACCAAATCGCTCAGGATAGGGCAAATCGGAAATTGTTGGGAGAGGTGGTTTTCATCCTGCAGTGGATATAAAATAGGCTGATGATGATGGTGATGAATCTGGAATTGCAGAAGGCGAGCAGCCTATCCTCGTCGCTTTAAGCTATATCTGTACCCACGGAGTTGTGAGATGGGTGTTCCGAGCCCCGGATTGTCGGTTCACGCGCAACGGGGTGAGCCTTCTCAATCCAGTTTGCGGGGTGTCTGGGTCCTCTTTATGTTCTCCCATGTTCCCGGGAATCCATTTCAAGTGTTTTGGTGTAATGACTCCATTCTTGAAGTCCGCCACCTTGCTATTTAGGATCCTGGCCACTTCGTTGTATATCCGCCCTCTTGTGTAGTTCCTAATTGCTGGGTTGGAGTCACTGATAATTCTCATGTAACCTCTACTGAGTAAGACTAGTGCAATGGCCACTTTTTCTGTGGCTTCTGAGTGCCTGGATTCGATTGAACAGACTGATGCTATTTCTCTTTTCGTGTCGATCGCCACGCCCATGAAAGCTTTCTGCCTCATATACGTGGCTGCATCCGCGAATAGGGAGTTCTCGTTCATGCTGTTGTTTTTCAGGATTGCTTTTGTGCGGCGTTTTCTGTGTTCCACATTGTAGATTGGGTGCCTCAATTTAGGCCAAGGTTCAGGCTTCCTGATGGATAGAAAGGCCACAATTAAACTAGATGAGGAAAAGAAAGCATATAAGTAGACATGGGAGGTATGGGGACCGTCCAAGGCTGCCTATCTCCCCCATGTTATTCAACCTCATAATGATTGGACTGCCCGAAACGCTCAACAAAATTGAAGGGATTACCACACGATATATGTGGACGATAATACAATTTGGACAGCCGAGAACACTAATGTGGGGCAAATGAACGCCAGACTTCAGGAGGCAATCGAGGCAGTGGAAATCTACTTAGCCAGCACAGGGCTAGAGTGCTCCCCAGAGAAGTTGGAGCCTTTGCTCCACCACCCCATGAAGATGGGGAGTCCACCCAAGGCACTTCCGAATTTCACGTCAGAGGAGTTGTACTCAAGTGTGGGAGAACGATTGGGATCGTGCAACGTATATGGGTCCTAGGGCTCTGGCTCAAGGCCAAAGGTGCAAACAATGAGACAGTGGCACACCTCAACAGCAGAGTCCTGGCAGCGATTAGACTAAGCAGAAGAGTTACCAACAGGAGGAAAGGGATAAACAAATGTCAATAAAGGAAACAAAAGGGATAAAGTAGACAAATGGTCCAAGCCTTTGTGATCAGCCATATCATGTACGTAGCTGCCTTTATCATAAGGAAGGCATACAAAGCAGCTATAGGTCTCCCTAAGGAAGGTCTCCCTAAGGAAGGCATAGGTCTCCCTAAGGAAAGCATACAAAGCAGCTATAGGTCTCCCTTCGTACACCAACAATGAAAAAATGCTCCTTTTTAAGGCGCACAACACTTTAGACAAAATTTTTGAAGCATAATACATAGCCCGACTCGAAAGACTCTCCAGCACATGGGCAGGCAGAGAAGTTAGGGAAAAATTGAACTTAAATTTCCACAGAATGAGGGGCCCCAAGGAAGTGCTCCACCCAGACTTTAGGGCCAAAATTGTCACCTCTATGCATACCAAGAAACATGCCTGGACAAAGTGGAAGACTACTCTGGCAGATGGCCCAGCAGCTAACCCTGATCTCATTCGCAATTATTGAGGCAAGGTGGGCCAGACTTTTATAGATCACTGGATGAGGAGGAGTGGTCGGGCAACCCATGTGCCTGCACCTTCCTCCTCTCTGGGCATGTCTCCTGGTGTGTGCGAGACAGCTTGGAGTGCGTGCGCCAAAGCTTGGATGTGTGGCATTGCCGAACATTTTGTGATGCGTATCGATTGATTGATATTTAAAGGGTCCCTGAAACGTTTTTTTGACGTTGCGTCACTGATTAGGCAACACAACTGTGAAATTATTCACGCCATAAATAAAGCGAAGCACCATGCGCTAAGGCAGCTATGACCTTATTTCTGTTGCCTTCCTCCTTACCACTGCTGTTCCTCCTCAACTCGATGAGCTGCGGAGTGCGCTTTAGCAACGACTGCGCCTCCCGCGTCAGCCACCCTGCGGAGCCCTCCGCAGTGACCTAGTGCCCCGATATCTTTACTGAGCTCCGCGGCCTCGGCAGTGCTAGCCTCTGTAACAGAGCGCCGACGACTCGTGTGTACGCTGCCCGATGCTGCGACGATACCGTTGGCTGAAACGGAGCACTTGTTGGGGGGCCAATCAGCGGCCTCCCATTCCATCGTTCGATAGGCGGAGCCATTTGAAAGTGCATTTCGATGAGCCGCAGCAATATTTTGCGATGCACGTGTTCAAAGCCTTATTGTAAATTACACACTTTACGCAGAACTCTGAAATATGTCCTCTAATCATCCTAATGACTCACTCTACCGGATCACCATGTTTGCACAAAATCGTCAAAACTATTTCAGGGTCCCTTTAACGTCCCATAACCAGCTCTGATTATGAGCGACGCCGTAGTGGAGGTCTCCGAAAATTTCGACCGCTTGGGGTTCTTTAACGTGCAGTGACATCGCACATCACACGGGCCTCAACATTTTGCCTCCATCGAAATTAAATCCCGTGACCTTTGGATCAGCGGCCGAGCGCCATAACCACTAGACCACCGTGGTGGGGCGATGTGTGTGGCGGGGCGATGGCACTAGACCACTGTGGCGAGGCGATGACTTTGACGACTTCCGATAAGAAGACACGCCCTTGATCGCTAAGCCATTCCTGGGGTGGGCCGTGTCGAAGTATGAAGCGGCGGAGAAGGAAGGAGGTGACATCGCATGCTGTAGCTGCGGGGAGGGTGGCAGTTTCGGCGTATCGCATGATGTGGCCAACAGCCACGATGGCCCAGCGGTTACCAGTTGATGTCAGTGGGAGTGTCCCATACAAATCGATGCTGATGTACCCAAATTGCCAGATAGGGCAATGTAGAGGTTGTAGACCTACTGGTGACAGGCGTGGTGAAGATTTCCTCCGCTGGCAATATAGGCAGGAGTGAACGAACTGCTGAATGTAGCGGTAGATTCCTCGCCAGAGTTATCGTTGTCAAAGGCGCTCGTATGTTTTGTATACCCTAGAATTTGCACGCTGAGGATCAGAGTGGAACGACGCGCATGCACTACAGAACATTCTGCAGTTGTATGATAATGCTTTGTTCCTCCAAGAATGTGCGCTGAAAACATTCATTGAAGCAGTAACAGCTTTTATGTAAAAGAAACATTTCTAAATTTCGCAGAAACGGCATGCGCTTCTGGTTTGTAGCTTTTGCTGTCACTACACTTGCCATCGCAGCCAGGAAACATTGTTGCTGGCATCTTTACACATAAAAAAAGGAGAGATTTCATAGATGAATAAAATTTTGTTCTCATAATTTCGATGCACTTTCTGGAGAAACCACTGCATGCTGAGGCATTTCAAAAGACATGCTTTCTGTGCCCTGCCACGGTGGCCTATGGTACTCAGCTATGGTACTCGTGGGGTCGAATCCCAGCCGCGGCAGCTGCATTTCGATACAGAAGAATTGTTGAGGCCCGTGTACTGTGTGATGTTGGTGCACGTTAAAGAACCCTAAGTAGTCAAAATTTAGGAAGGAAAAATTAGCATCCACCCGTCTTGTAGCACAAGGCTACAAGGAAATCTATACGGATTTCTCAGAAATGAAAACTTCCTAGTTGCCAAAAAAATTCATCCTGGTCCGGGGTTCGAACCCGGGACCAACGCCTGTCCGTGGCGCTTGCTCTGCCAATTGAGCTAACCAGGAGGCCAGCAATTGACAGCGTGAGGGCGAATCCTTCGACAACTCAAAGCACAAGGGCGTGAATATACGGCAAATGAGTTCTGCGGAAACCCGCAAGTTGGAGTAACGTTTAGGAAGGGAAAATTAGCATCCACCCATTTTGTAGTACAAGCCTTGTGCTACAAAACTGGTGGATGCTAATTTTCCTTTCCTAAACGTTACTCGACCTTGCGGGTTTCCACAGAGCTCATTCGCCGTAGTCAAAATTTCCGGAGCCCTCCACTACAGCATCTCTCATAATCACGTCATGGTTTTGGGACGTAAAATCACAGGAATTAATCAAAGGTACACTTTGTTTTGAGCCAAAAAATGGTAGAGAGATGAAGGACAGTACATGGCCCCTTAAAAACGCTCACCCAAAAATGTAGAAGAGAAGATGGAGGCTTGAGTCGATGAACAGATCACTAAAAATGATAGAACAGGGAATGTCGCTGGAGCCAATGTTTTGACAAGTGGACTTCGTCAGGATGGCAGCTGCCTTCTTGAGCGTTTGTTTCTGTATGCTTTGCATGCTCTCACCCGTCCGCAGAAGGAGAGGTGGAGAGTGGCACCTGCCAACAAAAAAGAACAAATAAAGGGGGGAGTTGGGCGACAGGTGTTAGCATGACTAATATAAATGGAAAGAATGAAAGCTTCCAAAGAATCTGCTCGTGGTACAGATCTGGGAAATACACTGTGTGCACAGCACTAGAAAGCAGCACAAAGAAAGGAACTCGTACAGGCATTGCACTTGTCGCATGTGTCCCCCCTCCCGTGCCGCACCACCCGCACTGTACACGCAGTGCATTTCACCAAAAGCTTGTTGCTAAAAAGGTGGCTACGCTGTTTAACGCCGTTGTTGAGCTGGATGGGGGATGGGCACCTGAAGAGAGACTTTCAGGAAGAAACAATGTTAGCTTCTAGAGGCCAAATACCTTAACCTTTTGTCATCTTTGTTAACCCCCTGCTGTATCTGATGGACTCAAGGGCAGGGTGTCGGAACGAAATGTTTTTCGTTCCGGTTTTTGTTTCGTTCCACAGAAAAGAGTTCCGTTCCGTTTTCGTTCCGGAACAAAAAATAAACGTTCCGTAACGGTTCATAACGTTTTTTTTTTTTTTCAATAATAAGAACGAACAAAATACTTAATATTAAAAGCAACTTTTAAAAACAGCAAAAGATACTGAACTAATACATAAAAATGCAATAATAATTGTTGGGATTTACGCCCCAAAGCTACGGTGAGACTATGAGGGAAGTCGCAAAAAGTTTCGAAGCAAGGATACAACAAAAACTTGGTATTTATTTTTCCTCAAGTTTGAATCCTGAATTTTCGTCAAGGGGGGGCACACGATTTCAGATGCAGCAGGTCATCAAGTGTACTCGACGAGAAGCGAGACCGCTGCTCTGACAAAACGAACTTGAGTGCCGAAAATGCCCTCTCAACGCTGACTTGTGCGGCTAGCACACCAAGGGCCACTTGTGCTAACATGTACAGCTCCAGTTGCCGGTCTTTGCGCTCGTCCCAAAATTTCAACACAATCAACACGTAAGCGACGACAAAGCCCTCTCCACGACGGCCTGTGTGAGAGGCACGCGAAAGTCCGCTTGAATTTAATACAAACAGCTGTGGTTGCCACTTTTTTTGTTTCCTGCATTATTTCAACGCATCATTCCTTTGAAATACCTGCCCGAGATGTGAGCTGACGTTGAACCCTGAGTTATGCATAATTGCTCACGTTGCATGACCCTCGGTTGTTCCGGATCGTAAAGTCTTCCCGTGAACCGAAAAACGATAAAAAATATTTCGTTTTTGCTCCGGAACGAAATAATAAATAACGTTCTGGTTACGTTTTCGTTCCGGTCAAAAATATCGTTTTTTTCGTCTTTCGTTTTCGTTTTTCGTTCCGTTCCGACACTCTGCTCAAGGGTTCCCCCTTTGAAACGTTTATGCCTCTACGCTGGAAGGTATAGAACTTGTAGATGAGATACGATTCCCAGTATTTTCTGTCCCTCGGCGAGTGGGAAGTTTGCTTGATGTGTATAGAGTTTGAGTTTGTCAAAATTATGATCTGCCATATAAAAATGCTGTGCCACTGCCTTTGGCAGGTTAGACGCGGACAGTGTGAATAACCTGCCAAAGGCAGTGGCACAGCATTTTAGTTCAAGTGTTATTTACATGATGGAATGTTCACTCTGTCGCAAGCAATACATTCGGGAAACTGGTCAACCAATTAATGTTCAATGAAACGAGAGTTTGAGTTTGTCAAAATTATGAGCTGCCATATATTGAATGCTTTTTTAAAATGTTATTTATTTCTTTATGTATTTTCTGTACTACTAGTTTCTGTCCGAGGCAGTAGCAAGTGCACATACAGGTACAAAAATACAGATGCAGGTACAATAAGAAGTCCGCATCACACAGTAAACAGAAACAGAAATACAATGCAGTGTCAGTAATCAAAAAGTGCACTTGGTAAACGTATACAAGCTGAGTTGCCTTAATGACCATTAAGAATATAAGTTTGCTCGAAACAGTTTAACGTGTTATAGCTTATACACATAACAAAATATTAGACAGAGCACACATTTTCCAACTCAGATAAAACAAAGTAATCAGTAGAAAAAGACAACGGAATAGTTATAGTTAAAGTAAAGTGGTACTCAAGCAAGTAACAGCAAAGCCCAAAACGCCCTATAGTAAGAACTTGGCTGCTAACATGGTTCCAGTGATGTTTAAATGCCCCTGGGGCTGAGAGCATTACTGCATTAACAGACAATATTATATCTATTTCTGATGCAAAATTTGATAATTCTTGTAATATAGTAATTATTCATACAGTAGAAGTTCTTTAAGTTTCTTTGAAGTGTAAGCCGGGAACACTGAATGGAGATGCTGTGTATTAGGGTGCACGAATACAATGTGAGCGGCACCTAAGAGCTGGAGAGGACGATGCTGCGGCTGCCTGGGACCCATGTGTTCACGTCACTTCCGCCAATTTCCTTTACATAATGAATCCTTATGTCATGAGTAAAAGGGGCCCAAAAACACAGGACACTATGCAAAACGAAGATCGGTGAAGTGGCGCGGGAAAGCACGCGCCGTAGACACGTCAACGCTCATAATTGGTTGTCAGCGGGCTCTCGGCACATGACCCGAGCAGCAATCGGTGATGGAAGATGTTGAGCTGGCATTCTCTGCGTGGCACCGGTCGACGAAGGTTGTCCTGCCAGCTACGGACTGGTGACAAGGAGACGAGGGTGCCGGGCTCCAGGAGGCCGCCGATCTGGCTTACGATCGAGCGTGGACTTCGGAGTGGCAGCGGCCGAACTGTAGCAGTTCCAGGTGTACCCGTAGCGCTCCACCTTCGCCGGCAGAACGGGACTACCAGCAGAAGAATCGCTGCACAGGGCCAGGTCTTTTTGGAGACTGGGCATCACTTATGAGGAGGCCAAGGCTAGGCCTAACAGCGGGCCGGTGATTTGCCACGTCACTCAAAAAGGCGGCGGACATGGACGGACTCGGCGTGAGCGGCGGCCACCACTAGCAGCATTCGTCGACGACGGCTACGAGGACGTGACAAGCCGAGAGAACACTGATTCTGAACTGCACCGCACCGAAATCATCGTAAGGGCGTCAAACTTCAGTTTGAGCAGCTACCGCGGACATAAACGCGAGGCCCAGTGTTGATTGACTCCCGTTGGAACTGCGCCCAACGTGGAGGATCTGTAGTTTGGCTATTTAGTTTGTTTACTTAACTTTTTAGTTTTCTCTTTGTGTGCGAATTGGTGTTTTACTTAGTTTTCATGCTTTGGGTGTTTCCGTTTATAAAGTAATGTCTTGGTTTTTGTCAACGCCTTACGCTTTTCACTCTCTCTCAATCCATCGGAGCAAGCACTCCTGAGAACCCCTCACACTCGTGACAGTAATCGGCGAGCCTGCCAGCTGACAACCAATTATGAGCATCAATGTGTCTACGGTGCGTGCTTTCCCACGCCACTTCGCCGATCTCCGTTTCACCTAGTGGCCTGTGTTTTTGGGCCCCTTCTACTCATGACACCTTACTGTTATGTATTGTGGGTCAGACAACGCAGCAACCGAGGCACGGGGCGGTATTGGCAAAACACCTTTATTGCCATCATGGGAACCAAGACGCACACTACACTCAACTGGCACAACACATATACATCTGACCTCAGCAGATGGCACTCTTCAATATAGGGTTGATTGACCCGGCGAAGTAATGTCACAGCACTTGATCTCATTGATGGCATTGGTATGACCTCGAGCCACTTGGAGTAAAATCCCCCACAGTCAAGAAGGTCTGTCCTTGGAAGTGGCCGGCAAAGTCTATGTGCAGGCACGACCATCGAGTTCAGGTTGTCTCCCATCGGTGAACCAGTGCCCGGTGCATCTCTAGCCGTGTTTCCTGGCAGGCAAGGCACTGACGAACCCATTCCTCAATGGCCGCATCCATTCTCGGCCACCATACATAGCTGCGGGCAAGCGTCTTCATCTTAACGATACCGGGATGGTCAGCATGCAAGGGTTCAAGGACACAGACATGCAACTTCTGTGGAATCACCACGTGGTCGCCCCACAGTAAGCATCCCTTGTGGGCAGACAGTTCAGGTTGCTTGGACACAAATGAGGTGTATCGGGCACTTGGGGCACACCTTGGCCACCCCCACCACACCCAGTTGAGTACACGGGAGAGAGCACCATGTTTGGCAGAGTATTTAGCCACATCATCTGCATGTACAGGACGTTCTGGAAGTGCATCCTCGGCTGGAGAAGGGTCTTCCTGGTGCTGGTGCATAAGGGGAAGTCTGCTGAGGCCATTTGCATGGCTCATTTGTTTCCCTGGCCGGTGGAGGAGAGTGTGCTGGTATCTGTTCAAAAAGATGGACCACTGCAGCATCTGTGGCGAAAGCATCTGTGACATTTGCAGGTCTGATGTGAACAGCCCAAGGAGCGGCTTATGGTCTGTATAGATAGAAATGGACAGCCAAATACACAGTCATGGAACTTTTTTACTCCACAACCACAGCAAGTGCCTCCCTATCAATCTGTGCATAATTTCGCTCGGCAGAAGATAAAAGTCCTTGAATAAAAAGCGATGGGTGCTTCTTGGCCATCTGGCATTTTGTGACTTAACACCACTCCTATTCCGTATGGAGATGCATCACAGGCAAGAATTACGGGCTTCTCATCAAAATGTGTTAGCACCTTGTTTGACGCTAGTAGTTTCTTCATATAATCGAACGCTATCTGTTGCGGTGTTTCCCACATCCTGGGCACCTTCTTATCCAACAACTGGTACAAGGGTTCTGCGACAGTGGCCTTGTGTGGCAGGAATGCATGATAAAAATTAAAGACCCAGGAAGGCCTGCAGCTCGGCTTTCTTCGAAGGCAGCGGTGCCTTAAGGATGGCTTGCGTCTTGGCCAGTGTTGGATGGATTCCTTCAGCATCGACTCAGAAACCCAAATATTTCACCTGAGTCACCCGTAGTTGGCATTTTTCTTTTTTCACCTTAAGCCCTGCATCCTGGAACCTTTCGAAGGTGACTGAACAATTCCTGATGTGAGGGTCCCGAAAGTGAGTTTTAGTATATCGGAAAGCAGCAAACGTAAACATTTAGCGTTAAGGTTAACGTTACGGTAAAGCTGGGTGCACTTAGCGGCACAAACTAGACTTTTAGTATAGCGGAAGAGCGAAACGCCAAAGCTAATGCAAAGGCATATACGGCGACACCTACACCTTAAAACAACTCTTATTAAATCCCTCAGTGTGCCACAAAATTCTTGAGCCAGTATCGTGTAAGTGTGTCGTTAGTGCTGTGTCGGCAGACCCGAAAAACATCGCTTCGTTTCAAAATGCCACCATCGAGTCTCCTTTCTGACCCGTACTGCCTGTCATTTCGACGTTGCGATGACATAGGAGCGCTTAATTTATACTTGGAAACCAGAGCAGTAACGATTTTCCACTTGTCATCACTGCCCCGGAGCGTCTGCAACATTTCTCCAGTGCCCAGGGAGTGTGCATCTGTGCACGTGCCTGCGAAGGCTGGCTTATCCAAGTCGCCTTTGTGACTGAAGGAATATTTCGCCAAACATTACTGTCATTTCAAGCAATACTAGTCTCGGCTCTGTTTAATTGGCTGTAGCTTGAAACAGCCGATGTGCAAAAAGAAGAACGCCCCGGTGGTAGTGACGCCATCTCGACGAGACTACCGTAAACGTGAGCAAAGCGACATGGCCTCTGAAATTCCGGGCGCCGGCGCGCGGTCTCGAAGGCCGTGAAAGCGAGTGCTCTCACATTTTAAGCCTTGTGCGCCACTTACTGAGAGTGTATCTTGAAAACGGCGACACATTGTCACCAATACACGGCTGGCGAAGCTTAATTAGCCAAACCTAAGGCAAATACGAACATGAGCGGGTAGTGAATGAGCTTGACAATGCAGGCCGATGTCCCGACAGATCTGAAGCGAGTGGTCTCACTTCGACTGACGCCGCCACCTTGCCAGCCGTACGGGTCTCTGCGAGCGTTAGTGTTGAACGATATCTTCCAAAAATAGCGTAGGCACGTAAGGGTATCGTATACGTTAACGTTCTGCGCATGCGCGGTGTGTTCCACGGTAACGTTAACCTTAACGCTAAATCTTTGCGTTTGCTGCTTTCCGATATACTAAAGCTCTCTGAAATCAGGATGTCGTCAAAATATGGAATGACACCTGTTAATCCACGCAGCAGGTTCTCCATTAAGCTCTGGAAAATGCCACGTGCGACGCTGACACTGAATTGTAACCGGCGGACACGAAAAGCTCCCCGATGTGTCACAATGGTCTGTGCATCTGCAGATTCATCTGTCACAGGCAGCTCTTTTTTTCACTTGGTTACAGCGCAACATACACGAGGACAATAAAGGAAACGAACAACATGGCGCTGACTCGCAACTGTATTTTATTGGAAGAAGGTGACAGTGACAGGTGAAAATGACATTAGTGACATTGTTTTAGGCTACATTGACAGGCAACTGGAGGGTCACCTCAGCAAGTGCTGCAGTGCCGTTTTCCGCTATGTCGATGATTTAGTGATATTTTTCCAAGATGACATTCATCGTGAAAAAAAATTACGAGCTACAGTTTCTGGACCTAAAGCTAACCTTTGATAAAAATCATGTGTGCTGGAAATATGATCCAAGATCAGTTAAGCCTATCTTAAACTATAATTCTGGTCACTCTAAGATTGTGAAGAGGGCCATTGCGAAGACGATCTTAAATGCTTCACTGAGGAAATCGTGTGTGCACGTGTCGAATTCTGCCTTTCATAACCAGGCCAAACGCTTAGTGGATGCTGGTTATCCTGACAAGGTAATTTCTTCTGTGTGTGAGTCTATGGTCAGGAGCGTTAAGCTCGTGAAGGACAAAGGCTAGGTGGTCAATCGAAGTGTGATGAAAAAAGCAAAAGAGCGGTTTTTCCTTATGTACACAGATTGGCGCATGGGCTCAAAAACGTAGGGTCAAGGTACGGCGTCAATGTTCTGTTTTCTGCTAAACATAAGATAGGGTGCATTTGCCCGATTGTTGAAAATGCACTGAAGAATAAGCAAGCAAAAGGAAACTGCACTGTGAATCATAAGAAAACGAAGAAGTACATCACATGTGTAAAACAGGTTGTGTATCTCATTCCATTATGATGCGGCAGAGAGTACGTGGGACAAACGAAACGATGTGTGAATGTTCGTTTAAGGGAGCATGAGTTGTCACTTCAAGGGGTCGCGCGTCTTCATTTACCGGGGCATTGCAGGTCATGCGGTTGTCGTCCCATTTTTAACAAAACCACCGTCATTTTCAAGCATCCTAACCAATTGACAAGAGAAATCGCTGAGGCCTACCATATAACCATCAGGGATAGCACGTGTATAAGTGAACCATCAATCACACTCCATGAAAAAGAACTTAGGTATTTATGGCACTCTTGATTATCGCAAAAATGTGACAACGCTTCCTTGGTTCATTTCTTGCTCTGCGCATGTCTCGATGTAATGCTGTCAGTACATATATATCTGTCACCTTCTTCCAATAAAATACAGTTGCGAGTCAGTGCCGTGTTGTTTGTTTCCTTCTATTGTCCTTGTGTATGTTGCGCTGTAACCAAGTGAAAAAAATGAATCCCAACCAACTGGCCCAACTTGCCGTCTTACTGTCACAGGCAGCTGCTGGTAGGTCTGTGCCAAGTCTAGCTTTGCAAAAACAGCTCCGCCGGAGAGGGATGCCAGCAGGTGGCCGACCGCTGGCACGGGGTACGAGTGCTGCTGCAAGGCTTTGTTGATTGCGCACCTTAGTCTGCACAGATGCGGACGTCCCCATTTGCCTTCAATGGCGTAACAATGGGGTTTCCCAACGAGCGTGATCAACAGGCTCCAGGATTCCCTGTTGCACCAGTTTGTCCAGCTCGGCATCGATTTTTGGTTGCAGTGCAAAAGGAACCCTCCTTGCTTTCAGCCGGATGGGCACAACCTCGGGGTAAAGTGCAAATTGCACAGGCGGTCCCTTGTAACAGCCTAGTGTACCATCAAACACAGGGGCAAACTCTTTGAATATGTTCTCAAGTGATGATGGCAGTTGGTCATTATGTTGCACCTCCGTAATATCAATCCAGAGTGCATGAAACCAGTCAAGTCCGAGAAGACTTGGGCGCTTCCCCTTGACAATGACAAGACGCAGTTGGCCATCAAACTCTTTGAAACTGCACTCGTATGGTATCAGTACCCTGCACAGCGATGCAGTTGGCTTGATAGTCTCTGGTGATGATGTCAAGTGGCTGTAGATTTGGGACATGCCCCTTTGGAAAAATACGTCTGGCTGTGGCGTTGGAGATGATCGAATAGGTTGATCCCAAGTCCACCTCCATCTGGCACTGTGTGCCTTCGATTCTGACAGCCACATGTACCTTCTTCTTCGCAGGCTGACACAATGCGTTGATAGCAGTCATCACCAGTTCGTCGCAGTGTACAATGTTTGTTTGAGGGGCGGTCTTGGGACGCTGCGTCCGGCCGTCGGTTTTGGAACTTTGACGTGGGCCAGACTGCCACTGGGACCGGCAGACCTTAGCATTGTGTCCGGTTTTTCTGCATTCCCTGCACTGGACAGTACAGAATTGACACAGGCGGCGTTCATGTGGGCCTCCACAGCTGGTGCAGGAGCCACTTGACACTCTCTCCACAGCCTGTTGCTGCTCGGGTCCTGTCCAAAGCCGGAGAACGTCTTCCGTGACGCCTTGCTTGCCGTCATCACCTGTCGTCGTCCCGGGGTACACTGGCTCGACGCGTGGCATGCTTGTGCTTTCGAGCGAGGTAAAACTGGTTTCCCCTGTTATGGCCTCAGCAGTGACTGCTTCCTTGACAGCACTGGTAAGGGACGCCTCTTTTTTCGCCAGTAGTTGTCGCTTCACCGTGTCATTCTGCGGTCCGAACACGAATCGGTCACATAGCGTGGTGTCGAGGTCATTGAAGCTGCAGTGCTGTGCCGTAGTTTGAAGGCCAGCGAGGTAGGCGGCGGCGGACTCACTCGGTGCCTGGTCACGGCGGTGGAATTTGTAACGCCGGGCCAGCTCTGGTGGTTTTGGCGCGAGGTGGTTGGGGCAGCGAGGTGAGGATCGTTTCAAACGACATGTCCTTTAACGGCCTGGCGCCACTAGTGCCTTGGCCAACTGAAAAATGGCCGGACCGCATCGGCTGAGAAATGTTGCCCTCTTCTTGGCAGTGTCCATGATGTTTTTTGTGCCTCCAAGAAGAATTCAAAGCGTTGCACGTAGTCTTCCCATCTTTCCGGGTGGGCGATGTTGAAGGCCTCGATCCTGTCTGCAGTGGCGGCCATCATCGGGATGAGTATGCACTGGAGCTGCCAGGATTAGCTCTCCTTTGCGGAGGAATCCGTTGAGTTTTCGTTGCATCCCACCCTCGTTGCCACCGTTGCGTAGCGCATGTCAGACAACGCGGCAACCGAGGCACGGGCCGGTATCGGCAAAACACCTTTATTGCCATCAAGGGAACCAAAGCACACTACACTCAACTGGCACAACACTGATATCTTTTATTTATTTTTTTTCATTTAATAATACTGTCAATACAGTAGTTAGGTAGGGTAACAAAATCATAATGAACCTATGTTATTAAAAAAAAGATACAAAAATAATGAAGGCAGAAGGCGGGCACATAAATTATCAAGTATATATATATATATATATATATATATATATATATATATATATATATATATACACATTTGGACCCCGTCAGGTGGCACTCTTCAATACAGGGTTGATTGACCCGGTGAAGTACCGTATTTACTCGCATAATTTGCGCACTTTTTTTCCCGATTTTAGAGCTCCGAAAAGGGGGTGCGCAAATTACGTGGATATTTCGCGAACACGTTTGGAATAACATGTAATATAATGCAACCAGCGCGGTAACTCTTTTGGATACGATCTCACGTAACACTGCAAAACGCTGGTGTAAGACAATACGGCTGCTCAAGGGAGACTTTTCGCAGTCCCTTCGCATTGACAGCGCAGCACGTAGAAGTGTTTACGAGCCGCCCGCTGATGGCTGCCGAGATAGCGCGCGTGCCAGCGCTATCTCGGCAGCCATGCGATCGCTCGGCAGCCGAGCGACACTCCCCCCCCGCCCCGCGTCTTTTCATGCTCGTTAAAGACGGGCGGGTCCTTTCCTCCCCGCATCGACGGCAGGTGTCCCGATCAGGGTGATGTTATCACATCCGCCCTACGAGCGACGGAGATAGGCTGGGCTCGTTTGATCTCTGCTTCAGCAGTTTTCGTCACCCACACTCGCATGCTTTTATTCTCGCGACCGTACTTTGGGCTTCGGGGGCTTGCGGAGAAAAGAATCGGAAAAAGGGGCATGTCACTCGCAGCTCCTTTTGTGTATGACTGCGCTCGCCTGCGCAGCGAGGGGCGCGGCCGCGAGGCTGTTCAGTCTTTCCGTGCGTGCGTGCCGGCGATCTGGGAACAGGGAGCGCAAAATATGCGAGGATTTTTTTTTTTTTTTGCAAAGCTGGCTAAATATTAGGGGTGCGCAAATTACGCGAGGGCGCAAATTGAATTGAATTGAATTGAATTTGAATTTGAATTAATTGACATTCACATAAGACAAAAATACAATATTTGAAAAAACGCATCTGAATCTCTAGCCTAAGGCTAGTTGGGATTCATTGAAAACTAATCATGTAAAAAAGGCAGACAATTTACTGGCATTAGAACATTTTGAAAACTAATTGACAAACGGATCTGGAGAGCATAGCAATAACACATAAGGACAAAAATAAAGAAATATATTGATAGTCATACATACACACACTCATATATATATATGTAAATAAATTTTAAGGGAGCGTATACATAAGTAAATGTAATAGCTTGCAACGGGATTATACATGGTAGCGAATTGAAAATGGCTGTTTCTAACATTGCTACGTTGGATGTCTACAGGTTGCTTAGGAAATGTTTTTTCAGTGCGAAAGAGAAATTTTTATTCTGTTTTAGTTCTTGTGGAAGCTTATTCCACACGGCGACTCCATTGGCTGTAAGTTTTCGATTACCGTATACGTTCTTTGTTTGCTGAGTGAGATAATTTCCTTTTACTTTGTTGCGGCTATCGTAACTGGAACATACAAAATGTGATGAGCAAACTGGATAGTTGGTGTTTATACTAGAATGGACCATAAGCGCTGTTTTATAATTAATTAGCGTGCAGAACGGCATGATATTTAGGCTTCGGAAGAGTGGTAGCGTATGTGCCGTATAGTCTGAATTGCTTATAAATCGGATTGCTCTTTTCTGAAGTTTTATTACTGGTTCTAGGTATGTGCGGTATGTGTGACCCCAGGTAACCACGCAGTAGTTTAGGTGGCTATGAAATACGCTAAAGTAAATTATTCGTAAGGTCGGTAAATCAAATATGTCTCGGCATTTGTACAGAAGAAAACAAGCTTTGCTGAGTTTATTGCAGACTTCGTCAATGTGAGGCTTCCAGTTAAAATTTTCATCAAGGAGAACGCCTAAGTATTTTATTGAGTGTACTCGTTCTAGCGCTGAATTATTTAATGTAAGTGTGCATGAGTGTCCCTCGAATGTTTTGCGCGGTGAAGTGAATAAAATGTACTTGGTTTTCTGTGTATTTAAAGTTAGTTTATTTGAAGAGAACCACTTATATACATCGACAAGTTCTAAATTCGCGCACGCAAAGGTATGGTCCAAGGAATCTTGAGCGCATATGAGAGCTGTATCGTCAGCGTACAGGGTCGTCCACTCTTAGGGTGAACGCGGCGCAGCGTGGCTTCCTTCTTTAGAACGCCAGCGCTCGCGATGGGACTGCGCATCGACGCTAATCTACTGCAGGCGTAGAGGGGCTTGGATCACTCTGTGCGCCTGCATATTATTAGCTTCGATGCGTGCCCACGCCGCAAGCACTGGCGTTCCAAAAAGGGAGCCACGTTGCGTCGTGTTCACCCTAAGAGTGGACGACACTGTACATAAATATTGAAAAGTTTTTTACCACGCAAGGTAGGTCGTTGATGTACAGGGAGAAAAATATTGGTCCAAGGACTGAACCTTGGGGTACACCTATTGTTGTTTCAAGAAACTCAGATTGGGTATTAGCTAGCTGTACTGTCTGTTTACGATTTCCTAGATAATTTTTAAAGAACTCTAGGCACATTCCACGAAAGCCATAGCATTCTAGTTTATTTAATAATATGCTGTGGTTGACGGTATCGAAGGCTTTTTTTATATCGAGAAATATACCTACCACTGTTTTATTGTTATTTAAGTAGGAATTGATAAGCTCAGAAAGTGACAAAACAGCCGTGTCGGTTGATCTACCCTTTCTAAACCCATGTTGACAAGGCGTAAGAATACCTTCGTGTTCTAGGAAAGACATGATTCGTTTGACTATTAGTTTTTCAAACACAATATTTATGGTGCTTAAAATAGAGATTGGGCGATAGTTTTCTGGGATATTCTTATCACCAGCCTTGTGAATTGGGATAATCTTTGATAACTTTAGAAGGTCGGGGTACGTAGTAGTATAAAATGATAAGTTAAAGATTTTTTCTAAAGGTACACAAAGAATATCGACGCATTCTTTCAGCGCTAAAAAAGGTATATTGTCGCAACCGACTGAAGATTTGACTGGCATACTACTAACTACGGCTACAATTTCACTAGCTGTTATATCGATAAACTTAAATGTATTACGATTACGAGGAGGGTACTTAATGCATTCTTCGTTGACAGCTGTACACGCTAGCCGAGAACCTACTGTGCAAAAGTAGGTATTAAACGTCAAAACTAGGGTACTTAATGATACTCCAAGAGCCTCGATGTCTGGCATGGTCATTGAGTTGGCAGAGGGCTTTAGGACCGAGTTTATAATACGCCATGTTATTCGCGAGTTACCCGAGTTTTTCATTATTAGGTTTGTGTAATATTCTCTTTTTCTTGTTCGTATGAGCGCTGTTACTTTATTACGGGCAAGTCTAAATTGCTGGAAGTAATAATCATTGTTTTTGTGCATTTTTACCTTTGAATGCCAAAAATCTTTGTTTTTGATTTGTTCTAAAATATGTCGATTCATCCATGGGCAAATTGGTGTTTTGTAATATCTTTTGTCACATGTTATTGTTGACTGCATTACAGCCTCACTTAAGGTGTTGTTTAGCTTGGAATAAAGAGCGTTCGTATCTGGGGCTGATAATTGAGCAGACTCTAAAGGTTCTGTTGAAAAATTGAATTCAGCGCTTTGTAGGCATTCACGAAGAGCTGGAAAGGAAATGCGACTATGGGTGTCTCGTGGTTTAACGCGGTGAACCTCTGTGACTGGGAATAAAATAATCGTAGGAGAGTGATCACTTATGGTTGCGTCATAAGAGGCAGACCATGCTGCCTCAGTGTCAAAGTTGCACAAAATGTGATCGATACAAGAGGACGATTTCGGTGTGACACGTGTTGGTGCAGTAATAACGTTATGAAAGCCGTATGACGACATCATGTCGTAGTACTCAGAATGATAGCGCTTTAAAGTATCTATGTTAAAGTCCCCGCAGATCACTGTTTTTTGGTTGAGTGAATTTACATGGTGTAGTAATCCTTCAAAATGATGCATGAATTCTGATAATTTTTCACTGGGGCCGCGATAAACCACTACAATTACTTCATTTTGACATCTAGCTACAATGATCTCAAGCTCAGATGAATACGATTTTGAGTAATCAGAAAGAACAGTACAAGGTATACCAGATTTTACAAATAGAGCTACACCACCCCCTCTGTTGGGGGAGTGTCGTGTAGTGGAAAAGAAACTGTAACCAGGGATACTATAAGTTTCACTTTGTTTTAGCCAAGTTTCCGAGACTGCTATGTAATTAAACATAAAAGGGTGGAGGGAGAGCAAAGTACAAAAATGATCCATGTTTTTATGCATGCTACGAATATTGCAATGTATGAGGCTATGACAAGAATTCGCTTCTACAAAATCGCTCGCGGATTGTATCGTGACGTCCATTTTGGGCAAGCTTTCTTGATTCATATTATCAGAGATAGATCACTTTCACAACGGATGTGAACAACATTGGAGTTCTCAGCTTTTCTAGCCAGAACTTTTCCATTTGAGAACCAGACAAATCTCCAATTTTTTTCACGCTTCCTCGAGATTGCCTTTCCTAATAAAACTTTATTCTCCGGGCAGAGATGCTCGTTTATGTATACGGTTCCATCGCCCTCATAACCAAAATCTGCTGGGGTTATCTTTTTCTTTTTTACGGCTTGAAGAATACGATTGCGGGTTGAGCGTGAGCGACATTTCACAACCACATTTGGTTTTGTTTTGTCTTTCGAGGGCACTCTATGAACGACATCAAGTTCATCCGAAGTTATTGGTACTGCAAACTTTTCAGCAAATGACATAATACTGTTAGTTAGGTCTTCATCTTTCTTTAGTGGGAGTCCCTTAATTTCAAGATTCTGCTGTCTGCTATATTGCTTGAGGTCTCTTATTTCACAGCGTGCTGCATCGAGGCCTTCACGCAGTGCCGTGTTATCTTTCTGTAAAGCTGCATTGTCTTTTCTTAGCGTCTCGAGTGTCTTCTTTATTTCTTCAAAGTGGCTATTCATAAACTGAACCGCTTGGTTGATCTCTTGCATTTCAGTTTTCAGGTTATTGTTATGTGCGTCAACCTTAGTCGAAAGATCAGCAAGCAGCTTAGCTACCTCTTTTATGGTCGTCGGTGCCTTGTCGCCCATGTTTCAACTGTTCACACGTAAACGAAGGGTTAGTACAACTGTAGTACAGAGCAGTCCAGGAGCTAGAAAAGCTAAGGATCTTAGTACTTAAGAAATGTGTTATGCACACATACCTGCGTAGGATAAGATAGGCGATTACTCCTGCCCCTTGTTTCAGCTGCCTGGACTGCTCTGCAATGAATGACGGTGAGCCGAGGCCGCCGTCTTTTATAGCTTGATGACCATGACGTCAGTTGCTCCTGTACATGCGCAGTATAGGGCAGTTCCAGGGTAGACCACGGGGTGGTGGTAGCTCAGCAGGTATTCCAGCGACGAAAGGGCCGCGTGTCTTCGACGGTCGTGGCCGTACGAAGCGGGAAGCCACTGCGTAGGATAAGATAGGCGATTACTCCTGCCCCTTGTTTCAGCTGCCTGGACTGCTCTGCAATGAATGACGGTGAGCCGAGGCCGCCGTCTTTTATAGCTTGATGACCATGACGTCAGTTGCTCCTGTACATGCGCAGTATAGGGCAGTTCCAGGGTAGACCACGGGGTGGTGGTAGCTCAGCAGGTATTCCAGCGACGAAAGGGCCGCGTGTCTTCGACGTTCGTGGCCGTACGAAGCGGGAAGCCACTGCGTAGGATAAGATAGGCGATTACTCCTGCCCCTTGTTTCAGCTGCCTGGACTGCTCTGCAATTATGCGGGTAAATACGGTAAGTGGCCAGCGTCAATACACAGCACTTATCAACTCGTCCAGCTTTCTGCCCTTTGAACTGCCTCCAGATTTCTCCTTCCATTCCCTCTTTTGGCTGCTTCAGCAAGACGCAGTGGGCGGAGCGTTAGTCTGATTTGGAATCTCAATTACAGTGCGACTACTTGCAGCAAACCTTGGTAATTATAGTTTTCTATGTGAGCGCTTGAGGAAAACTTTACTTTTTTGGAATCATAAACCTGTTCAATTTCCTCTTTAATAGTACACAACAATGTGTTTCATGAAATTCTCCAGTAGAGTTACAGAATGCAGTATCGGTGTACTTCATAAAGATCTCATTCTACTGTGGCCTCTTCTACGTAGAGCAGACAGCCCATTGTATTAGTGGGTGCTCAATTAGCTGTTAAGTGGAGGTTCGCTGTGTGATCTTCTGTTGTATGTTCACTTTTGTAAATGCACACAAAGATCTGATTGCGCACTTTTATGCAGAGACAAGCATGAAACATCTTGTATAGTTGAGGCTTGGCATTTGAATAGCATGCTACCTCACAGAGGGTGTCAGGTGACCTTCCTATGGTCATGCAGAATCTGTTGTAGACACTGTGAAATTGGTTTGGGAAATAAGTGGAAATGCACAGGTTTATATATCTAAGGAAAGGAATATGAGCAGTAAATGCAAAATCATACATTGAAAAAATTGAACAGTATACTCCACATAAGTTTACAGAGATCGTCTTGAAAAAAAAAACAGCGTCTATGAGGGATAGGGAACATTATAGTGTAGCGTGAATACACATAAAGAACATCAAACACCAATTAGCCCAAGAGCAACTCCTCGCGCAGGGATAGAGGAATGGAACACTAGAAAAATGTTGCATAATTATTTTGCTGCCATGCCTGAGTAAAGAACGTAAGAGCCAGCATTTAGGTGTCTTCTTTTGCAAGTGCTTCGAAGAGTCATTAAACTTTGGGGAAGTTTTACAAGAACATAACAAACATGCAGGCAACTTCTAGCAACCTGTTTTCTGGAAAGGTGCAGCGTTGTACAATTTTTGCTTAAGATCAATATTGAAGGCTGCAGTTTTTGTGGTACACAAATCACTATTTTTACACTCTAATTAGCTGTCATTCTGTGTCAAAAACAAGTGTGACTTTTGAAGTAACTAAAACACTGATAGGAGGCAAAAGGATGAGCGGTGCAAATGTAATGCGATAACGCATTGCCTGGATATATGTGGAGCAGTTATCGATATTATTGGGAGTCACAGGTGGTGCATTTGATGGGGCACTGACACCAAAATTTCTCTGCTTAGGTGGCCTGTGGGAATGATTTTTGTGTACATGCACATGCAGTGTATGAAATGTCAACAGCGAAACAGCTTGGAATTAAATGAATATTGAACTTGATGTGCGCAGTTGAGTGCTATATGCTGCACCTCGTGATATTGACAATACCAAGGGTACCCCCATCTTCTGCGATGTCACCATGGTAGCCGAACTCCGAGTAGTGCAGCTAGCAATGATGATGTAATAGCCACCATTGCCTCCGCTGTGCCTGCATTAGTAGACTACAGAGGATACCAGGCAGCAAGAAACTGGTTGCTATCAGACGACGATGATGTGCAGTATACGCAAACTATAGGTGGCGCGCAAGTAGAATCAAGATGGCTGTGTGTTGGAGGATAGACTATCCTCATGCCGAGTGTATGCCGTTCACTGCATGTCGTACAGAAGATTCAACAGGTTTCTCACCATGTCTGACACAAATTCGCTTCCTTTTACAAAGCCACTTTTATTAGTGACCTTTTTGGAAGCTTTTGTGAAGGCAGCACTGTTGACAGCAGCCTCTTCTTACATGGTGTCCACAAGTCAGAGTCTGCACAGCACAAAGAAGTCTCAATGAAGTGGCAGAAATTTGTGACCAAAAACTGTAAAAGTCACGTGTGGATCCATGCCCCCACTTTGCGTGTATCGTGTATGCACTCTCAGGATCCATTGAAAGTGCACACAAACTGCTTGGTGTCACATGGACGCAGCTTCGCACTGTAGATCGGAACTGATTGGGTAATATTTTGTTAACCCTATTGTCTGCACAGTGCAGCTACCGAAGTGAGTAAATATCGGTGTCATGCGGGCACATTTGCTAGCGACTGGGACTGATCAGAGTCGCATTTCTTAATTGCAGTCAACGGTGGTCACTGCTACACGATCCAACCTAATCATGATTGAGTTTAGCGCTGGCGTCAGCGAGCTTGGAGCCAGATTGCGATGCGTAGATGGTGATCGTCTTGAGATCAGTGTATCACACTTGACCACGATCAACAGTGAGTGCTTACCAGCACCTATTCCTGATAGAGCCTAATCAGGATCGGCCCAGATAGCGATCAGAAGTGCCCTTTTGGCACTGATGTGAATAGATCTCGGCACTGATTTAAATATAAACATTTGTTGGTGTGTGCGACTGAAGTTTTTGTGTAATATGAGAAAAGAAAAAAGCGAAAGTCAAGCAAGCAAGCAACTTTGTGGCTTGCAGTGGTTCGCAGACTCGTCTTACATTTAACTGCCACATCGCTATGCTAGCAGGTGTGCGCCCCTACAAAAACAGCCTTTTCACTATCAATGCGACAGCCTGACCACTGTGTGGTTTAGCCAAAAAGTGAAAGCGATTTTCACTTACTGTGTTTACTCGAATCTAACGCGCACCTTTTTTCTGATTAAATGGGTCCAAAAAGTTGCATGTGCCTTAGAATCGAGTGTGAACGAATGACACCGTTACCATATCGCCGTCGGCATCAAAATAGCCGCCTCCTACGCGCTTGGGGCGCTGTGGAACGGTCACGGCCGAAAAAACGAACTAGTGGCGCGGCGGTGTTTGGCGCAGCGGTGTTTGGCGCGCATAGTTTCTGTAGCTTCTATGTCGGCGCCGGTCCCTCGCGTAACGACACCACGACGGACATGATGCGTAAGTTGATGATACTCGCCACGCTGGCATGGCCGTCTTGCGGCGAACCAAAGTCGCTACGTTGCCGATGCAATCTCCGAGACAGCCAGCTGCACGAGCTTCTGATGGTATGTGCAAGTGGTCGTAACGGGAAAAGAGATGTTTCCCATCACCGCACGCAAAACGGCTCATCATCGCATTTCTCCCTCATATCCGTGCTGAGCCTGCGCCTCTCAGTCGTGCGTGCTGCTTGATGTCCGAGGTTGCATCGCAGCAATCTTGGAGACCACGCCCCGACCGTGCTTAGGGTTATCTGTGGCAGTGTGAGCAGCACGCATGGCAGCACACGGCAGCGGGTGTGAGGGAACTGTGATAGTACGGACGAATGCAGCGCTGCGATTAAAGGATGTTACTGCCATTGGCACGCAGCATGCTATGCCCGGCAACGTGCGGCAGTTTTGTCGAGACGCAGGAGTTGTGAATTGGTGCGCCGAACATCTTCAAGACGCCGCGGATCAAGTGAAGTGGGAAAGCCTTAGCGTGGCCGTTCGCTGGACTGCAGGGGTTAGCGGTCCATTTAATGCGAGGGCGTTCATTATGCGAGTGCAGTATTTGGTTTTATGAATGGCGGGAAGGTTGATTAGTAAGAGGACATTTTTTTCTCGTGTCACGAAAAATCTGTGCACGTTACAATCGATGTTTCACTTTTTTTTGTCGCGGGAAACGGATGCTTGTTACAATCGAGGGCGCGGTAGAATCGAGAAAATACGGTACTCCTATTGCACCAGTATAAATCACTGGAAGTGAAATGTGTGCTGCACACTCTCATTGGCTTTCCGAAAGCCCCATTCCTTCTTTTGCAGCAAATCTTGCAGGAGGGAAGGCAGGCCTATTTTGTTGAGAACAGGTCGATTTGTGCACTGGGGCATGCAGCACATGTGGTTACTATTGTGCTTCTTTGCCATGATGTGCAAATTTGTACGTAGAGGTGTGGTAGCAATGAGCAGTACAGCGCCATTGTCTGCCTATCCTCCTTGTGGCGTTTCTTGCGCCGCGGTGCGGCATGATATTCTATGGACATTGCGAAAAGCAACAAGAACAACGTGCAGCACATGCGACAGGCAAAAGAAAATGAGCACATGTTGCAGGTCGTGTGCAAGTGCGTTGCAGTTCTGTGCACTCCGTGGTTGAACTGTTTACCCCATTATGAACGCTAGGTGGCACCAGTTGCACCCAGTGGCTTGTCTTTGCAGGTCTACCAAACCAAAACTGAAAATATTTGGTGATAAACAGGCCATAAATAATTATTTATCACGTTCTGGAGCAATTGATTTTTGTGTTGTTACTAACAGGCCTACACATTTCAGTGAAAAAGCATCAGACAAGAATTTTTGTGTCAGTGCGCCTTTAATATAGCCTCAGAAGATTCTACCGTCTAAGCCTCTGGGCAGCGCAGCAACAAAAAGTGATGGGCGGTTCAGCGTACAGTACTCAAATGGAATTGTCACCAAAGTCTTACGCAAAGTTTTGATGCTTTCAGGAAGTATGTAACTCGACACGCAAGTATCAAACCTGGGAATGCCTTGCATGCAAAAAGCTTCTGGGCTTGGCTTCTGCTTCAATGCCTGTGTTGAAATTAGTGCCAACTTTTTTGCTTGGCATTGCTTGGTGTAATTTGTTTTACTCTACTGAATGATTTTGGGAGACTGAAGTGTATAGCATATACAGTAATACCTTGTTAACTCGAACTCTCGTGTCTAAAAAAATCGGCTAAGTTGAAATTTTCCATGGCACTGAACCTTTTCCTATACCTCCCATGTATTTGTTCCCTTTAGCTCGAAATGTTTTTGGGTCGGATTGTGGATATCTCGAAATCTTGACTGGGAGTGAAACGAAAATTCTGCAGCCGGACCATTTCACAAGACTTGCGAGATGTTGCCGTGCCTGAAATCCCTCGATTTTTTTTTTCCTTTTTAGCCGTGCCTGCCACAAAGTCAATGTTTTCCTCAAGCGTGAAATTGGATCCTAGCAATCATATCAACTTTGTCAAGCAACCCTGTGGCATGTCGTGTGGCACGCACATGGGCACATGCGCAGTACACATGCCCTCTGCCCATGCTTGGCACAGTTTGTCTTGTTCGCTTTGTGCAGTGCATGTGATTTTCTCTCAGAGGTGTGATTTCTGTCGATTCTGCGCAACGCATGCGGTACAGATTTTTCACTGACTGTGAGGAACAGCTATATAGCGTGTGTGCAGCGAGCATGGTGTCACTAAAGCAGTGTAAGTTGCTAACGCTAGAAAGGAAGGTTTCCGTAATTAAGCATTCGCATGTGCATGTGATTACGAATCGTATACCTGGATAACGAATACGTATACATGGGACAGTTAATAACAGGAACTCCTAACCATGAAGAAGAAATTCTCTGTAGAATAAGGTTGGGCTGGAGCGCATTTGGAAGGCATTACGAAATCATGACTGGAAACTTACCGCTCTCACTAAAACGAAAAGTATTCAATCACTGCATTCTCCCAGTACTAACGTACGGTGCAGAAACGTGGAGGATAACGAATAAATTAGAGATGAGACTAAAGAGCACGCAACGTGCAATGGAAAGAAAAATGTTGGGGGTAACGCTAAGAGATAAAAAACGAGCGGAATGGATCAGAGAACAGACAGGAATAGGCGATATTATTATATCAATTAAAAGAAAGCAGTGGACCTGGGCAGGACATGTCATGAGGAGGAAAGATAACAGAGGGACAGTAAGAGCAACGGAATGGATACCAAGAGAGGGAAAACATAACAGAGGCAGGCAAAAGGTTAGATGGAGCGATGAAATTAAAAAGTTTGCAGGCATAAAGTGGAACCCACTCGCTCAGGATAGGGTGGATTGGAAATCGTTGGGAGAGGCCTTCGTCCTGCAGTGGACCTAAACAGGCTGATGATGATGATGATGATGATGATCCCTTTGTCTATGCTTTTGACGGTGCTGAAAAACAAGCAGAAGATGCTTGATGGAAATCAACAGAGCTTCTCCAGCCAGCGGAAGTGGGCTGCCAAGTTCCCTTACGTTGAAGCGGCGGTGGAAATGCCAGAGTGGCCAACCTTCCCGTCATTAATCATGGAGAAGGCAGACGCTCTGGCCTTGCAAATGGGGCACACAGACTTCAACTGCAGCTGGTTTGAGTGCTTCAAAAAAGGAACAGTTTTGTGTCTAACTGGGTGCATGGCGAGAGCAGCACTGTCGACGCAGCCACAGCAGACAACTGCCGCAGCAGCTGTCTCACTGAGTTGCAAAGGAGTTACGCCGACAGAGACATCTTTAACCTTGACGAGGCAGCGCTCTTTTATAAGATGTGGCTGAGTCGCACCTTCACACCAAACGGTGGAGCGGGCTCGGGAGGGAAACAATTGAAGGACAGGGTCCTTTTTGGCACAAATGCCACAGGTGAAGAAAAGCTGCCGTTACTGATAATTGGCAAAGCCCTCAAGCCTAGGTGCTTAAGAAATGCACGACTGCCAAATGGCATTGTCTATCACGCCAATGAAGCAGTGTGGATGCCGGCAACTCATTTTGAAGAGTATGTTTGCATCATCGACAAAAAGGTGGCCAAGAAAAAGTCCTATTCAGGCCATGGCAAAATAACATGGAGGCAGTGACAGTCGAGTCTCTGCTGGTAAACATGACATCTTTGCTGCAGCCGATGGATCAAGGTGTGATAGATGTGCCTGAAAAATCTTCCAAAAGTGCCTGCTCCATAGAATTTTGTTGTATGAAAACGCCAAAGGCTATGAAATTGACCTGCTGAGAGCAGTACATCTCCTCAGCAGTGCTTGGCAGCAAGTTCACGCAGTGGCTATCACCAGTTGCTTTGTGCACACTGGGTTTTCGCATGCCACCAGTTTGCCGGAGGTGGAGACAGATGACTTCACAGACTGTAAGGAACTTTGTCAAGAGGTCATCAAGCTTACCGGCAGTAGTGCCGCCGAAAGTGAACGTGACTTTTCTCGAGTACGTGCTGTACAAGCAAGATGTGCCGGTGACCGGAGAAATGATGGGACGCCGAAATCTTTCAAACGGCCACTAACGGAGGGAATGGCGGAGACGACGGCAAGGATGAACCACCTCAAGAGGTGCCGACATCTGCTGAAACGAGAAATTTGCTGCGCTTGCTGCGAAATAAGGTTGAGTTCAGCAGTGGGGAAGATTGGCTCATGCGATGTGTCAAGCAGCAGGAGGACACCTTCCTAGGCCCAAGTATGACTGCATAGCAGAGCAGCATCAGGCAGTTTTTCTTGGCTAAATAAAATGACAGTGCTACAGAACCCAGTCGGTTAACGTCTCTTGTATGTTGTTTTTTTCTCTTTCAAACCTTTACGAGAAGAAAGATTACATGCTGCTGCTGAAGAGCTGGCAAGTAGTAGTGATTTTTCTGGAAAGTACTTGATTTTTCTTGGTGATTTATGCAACCTTGCTTATCTAGAAAATCCGCTTATCTCGAAATTATTACCGGTTTTTACAAATTCAAGTTAACAAGGTATTACTGTACAGTGAAACCTCGTTAATACGTACCCACCTTAGACGTACTACTGGTTAAAACTTAGTTGCTATGAACCCTCAGCCGAATCTCCATAGAGTTTCATGTAGTTGCTTCATCCGCTGCCTGCTTAAGCCATAATGGCTTACTCTATGCCTACGAGTTATTGCGCACCTGAGTCAGCTTCTGTCGAACTGCACCTCTCAATTAGCAGGACACTGACGCTACTGCCAAACGTATTGCGCCCCTTCAGCATGATCAGAGAGCAGTCGACTAAAGATTGCGGCACTGCCTTTCAGCTTTGCCGATAAGCATCGGAAAAGAACAAATGAACCACAGCCGCTGCCAGTATGGCTTATCGCCAACAACCAATCACAATAAGCATCTTCAGCTATCCACTTGTGGCTCACTTCCGCCTGCAGGACCGCTTCAAGTTTGCACTGCTTCGTAGAAACGAAAGCAACTGTTGCTGCTGTTCACAAGTTGGCCCTGAAAATTAACTGCCTCCGTCGTCAGTAGTGGCATGTGCGCTGAGAATCTCAATAAACCTGCGTATACAGTACCGCAATCATAGTGCAGCCGCAAGCGCACAGCACAATTTTGATCACGAACAACTGGGACAACCCACGGTGCTTTAAGTTTAAGCAACCCACGTGTCTTTGTGCACGACCAGGCACAACAGAACAAGCGTTGCGAAGACGCGGAGTGCGCGCCGCTTGCAGGAAGCTTGCGGTCAATGCGTTCACCCCACACGGTACTTGCCGCAACCGTGTGCAGGAAGGTACGGTGCTGGTACAGAGACAGCCACATGTACGGCAAACGCACACGTGGTGCAGCAAACGCCCCAGCTGTGATGGCATCGGCCGAGTTTTTCTGGAGCCCTCCACTACGGCGTCTCTCATAATCAGAGCTGGTTTTGGGACGTTAAACCCCACAAAACAACAAAGGCTCGTAAGCCTTGCATGGTACTTCAGGCAATATTACTGCGCCATTGCACATACTTCATTGTTGGTAACGGCAGCGCACATCAGAAAGTGCATGTTTGTACTTGGTGGTTAGTGCGTACTACCGTTTAGTGCATAGTTTTGCGGTGTTCCCTGGAGG
Source organism: Hyalomma asiaticum (assembly GCA_013339685.2). NCBI lineage: Eukaryota > Metazoa > Arthropoda > Arachnida > Ixodida > Ixodidae > Hyalomma > Hyalomma asiaticum. The sequence goes on along the minus strand of CM023481.1, from coordinate 75,419,059 downwards.
TATGTACTAACGATGTTTCATCGTAATGAGCCATGAGAGTAATAAAAATGCAGGAAGGAGGAAGGAAAAAAAAAAAATATATATATATATATATATATATATATATATATATATATCAAGCTTCCGCAAGCATGCATTTCAGAGGTGGCACATGTTATTACACTCGAAGTGCATCTTTGTGTGCACGCCAAAACTTGTCACCATTGGGTAGGTGCCTGCTCTTAAATCCAGGAACACTAGGAAGATGGTAATGAATATGGTGGAAAGATTTGCATGAGCACACGAATTAGGGGAAAAGATATCACCTGGTTTTATTTGTTTTTGAAGCAGCGTATGCATGTATGCATTAAAAGAGAGAAATCCAAACTAGAACAAGCTCAGGGGAAGGTGGAGGCTTGAATCGATGAACAGATTGTTAAAAACAATGAAGAACACTGAATGTCACAGGGGCCGATATTTTGGCAACTGTACTTTTCTTCGTTGGGATGGCAGCCACCTTCTCAGGGATTCATTTCTGTACACTTTGCACACTCTCTCCCGTCCTCAGAAGGAAAGGAGGAGATCAAAAGCATGTGCGAAAGAAAAGAGAGCAAAAAGCAAAAAACAAGGCATGAAAAAAGACTACGTGGTGGTTTTTCTATTGCAAACGCTCCCCACCACGCTATGCCGTGTGATGCTAGTTTTAGCTCGGCGATATGGTCCACGACCAGCAAGACATTCAAGCAAGTTTTCTAAGAGCTTCGCTCGGAAAAAAAGGAGCGGGGGGTTTTTTGTCATTCTATGTGTTAGCTTGACTAATCTGTTAGACACCTCGGCACCATTGTAGTTTTTTGTCGAACCAGCACCTGAAAATAGACTTTCATGAAGTAACATGGTTAGCTTGCATTGTTAAAACACCTTGACTTTTGATGATCGTGGTTGTTAACCTTCTGTTTATCTAATGGACTCAAGGGCTCCCTTTGAAATGTGTATTCCTACAGGCTGGAGTGTATTGAATTTGTAGGTGAGATATGATTCCGTGTATGTCATGGGAGAAGTGCACGCTCGTTGCGTTTGGCGTTCCTGCGACGGTGCCAGAGAAACAGCAGCGACGAAGAAGCGCCGGCTCAGCACATGAGACGGAAAATGACGATGACAAGCTGTCACACGAGGCGAGGGAAAAAAAAAAACAAAAGTGGCACGTGGAGCGGGCTTGTGAGACGCCATATTGAGGAGAAGCAAGGCGGCAGTCCACCAGCGCGCACATGGCACAGGAGCTCTCCGCCAGAACCACGGTCGTGGCGTAGTCCCGAGTGCCTGGCAGGCACCAAGAGTCGGGGCGTATGGCTCTGCTTGGCACCGAGCTCCCAACTGTGTCCACGGAACGCCTGACGAGCCGCCTGTGCCACCAACAGCACCGTCGGGTGTAGGCCCGAGTGCTGTACCACCCGCAGAGAACCTCTTGGCCACGTCCATCGGCTCTGTGGGGCCTCAGCTCCACTGTCTCCTTCGTGGGGTTAAGGAAGGCTGCCGCTACCCGCAGCACGGTTGGGCGTAGTCCTGAGTGCTGCCCTGCCTCTTCGAGCACACGAGTGCCTCGAGTTTCGTGCCAGCGTCGGCACCTCGTCGTCTCTTCGCTGGCACCACAGAGACACCAGTGTAGATGCTGCACTACTCGTCGACGACCTCCGGCTCGCGCCGACGCTCCATCTACGTCCTTCCCCCGCACCAGTCGACCAGCCTCGGTGAGACTGTTTCGAACTGTGACTTCACTCGCGTGTTTTTTCTTTCATTCTGTTCGGATGTGTTGTATTTCTTTTTCATTTATTAGTTTATGTAGTCCTTGTCGTTGTTTGTCATTGGTTTTGTTATAAAGTCTTCGCAGAAAACAGCCTCGCCATCTTTCTGAACGCGTTGCCGTCGTCAGACGCAACGTGCGTTCGTCTTGTTTTCAAAGAACCCCATCACAATGGCGCCCAACTTGGGGCGGGGCTGTTTTCTGTGTTGACCAAAAGATCATAACTGTGGCATGGATTTGGAAGAGCTAACTATTCGAGGCAAGAAACTTGGTTTATTTGTAGACGCTCTTCGGGCATGGCTTGAGGAACAGAGTGCACGCGAGAGGGAGGAGCTTGCTGAGGAACATGATGCGCGACGCGAGCAGGCCGAGCGTGAGGAATGTATTGTCGACTTGTGAATGAATGTATTGTCGACTTGTTGCTCGCAGCAAACTATTTGGGCATGTGAAGCGCTCACTAGGATGTCCTTCCGTCGAGTCCCATGCTTGCAAGGCCATCCAATTCAGCATGATGTTCGGGCAGAGTTTGTTCAAAAGGACAGAAAGTTGAGCGAGTTGGTAACAGTCCATAATCAAAATAAGAGGCGTGCAGGCGTCCACTGTCCACTGCCACTGTCTATTTGCAGAAGTGCTTAACATCCTTAAGTTTTTCTGACCCCTTCCGTGTACGTAATTCTCAGGCTCTAGTTCAGTTGTTAACAGAGGAAAATCCTGGCCACTGCACAGCGTTTAGCATGGATGTAGAAGATTTGTATTACTCGTTGCCGCATGAAGGTTTACTAAATTGCGTGAAAGAATGTATTCAAGAACAAGGGCAGGAGTCCGGTTTCATAGATAGATGCGGAGTTTCCACAGGTACCTTTCTAGAAATTCTCTCCATGTACTTAACGTCAACATTAGTTGGATACAGGGAAGGCGTGTTTGTGCAGAAGTCAGGGATTTGTATATGTTCAAAGGTAGCCCCTATTCTAAGTGATCTATACTTGAGCAAGTTTGACTGCCATTTAAAAGAGGCCTTAGGGGACCGCATCATTAGGGTATTTTGGTATGCGGACGATTACTTGGTACTTTGTAGTAAGGATGATTTTGAATCCGTCGTCACCTATGTAAGCGATCAATTTAAACATAATGGGGATGGTCTAAGGTTTACGAAAGAACTACCGGAGAGAAACGTAATACAATTTTTAGATATCTCGTTGTCATTTGAGCAGAATCACGTGTGTTGGCAGTATTCCCCTAGAGCATCTAAGCCGTTGTTAAACTTTGACTCCAAGCATTCGAAAGTAGTAAAAAATGGAATAGCCTTGTCCTGTTTAAAGTCAGCCCTATCGAAGTCGTGCGTGCACCGTTTGACCATTAGCTTTAATGAGCAGGTCGAGCGCCTCTTAGATGCAGGTTACCCTAGACTAGCCATAGCCACAGTAGCTGAGCGTCTTAAGAAGTCGATTTCGACCGGAACAAAAGTTGTAGCAGAGAGTAACATTAACAAGAAAAAGGTCGTGAGTATTCCGTATATCCACGCAGTCTCGCACAGGCTTAAGAAAGTGGGAAGTAAATATGGGGTTAATGTTGTGTTTACGGCTCCCAATAAGTTAGGAAGGGTTTGTGCTGCAGTGCATAGAAGAAATCAGCAGATGGAAGGTAAGAAGCGAACGGATATCTGCCCGGTTAAGCACCTAGCCAAGAACAATTTCACCGACTGTCGCATGGGTGTAGTTTATAAGATTCCTTTTAGCTGCGGACGTTTTTATGTAGGGCAAACTGCGCGTTGTATTAATCAAAGATTAATTGAACACAGAAGGTCGCTATCAGGTGGGACGCCGTCCAATCTATCCTTGCACTGCCAGGTTTGTAGCTGCATGCCCGAGTTAGACAAAACCGAGATCCTGTACAGGCATAAGAACGAAGATACGCGTTTATTGGTTAAGGCCTGGCATATCAGTATTAGTGGAAGTGCATGCGTGAGTCAGCCGTCGATTAGCTTAAACAGAGAGGAGATAGAAAGCCTTAGGAGTTGTCTATCGCGAAGACCGGCACGTGTAACCGTTTGACAGGTGGCGCTACCATTCCGAGCATGCGCAGATAAGCTGTGTGTCTTCTTTCTTTTTCGCCTCTGTGCTGTGCATCAGTTGTTAGTCGGCGTTCGTGTTGTTCACTGCTCTCCTTGTGTCCGTGTCCTGCACGCCTCTTATTTTGATTATGCAGAGTTTGTAATTCGAACCAACAGAGGCAAGTGGTTCGAATGGGCTGAGTAGCCGAATTTTGTCTTGTGGTTGGACATTCATGCATACCTTTTTCCTCTGTTATATAACCATGTAAAATATGGCACTCGTCTGGTTTGGAACGCGATAACCTAAGCGCACAGCTCAAATAACCAGTTGCTCTTTGGATTTTGACTATAGACAACGGGATGAACTTGTAAATATGCGCCGTAGTTGTGTGTTTGCATATTGTACTGTTCAACCTTTAGCACTGAAGTTTCTGGCCAGCTGAATGAACTCGTTGTGTCTTCTCAGTATGAGATGATGTGTGTGAATATTCGATGTGCATATGGTATTTTCGTGTGCTCCAGTGCATTGAGTGTGTTTTCAACGCAGATGTTAGAACTGTGTGCTTTGTGTGCTGTGAACTGTGTGCGCCGTGTGCTGGACAAGTGTGGTGCATCAAAAGCGCGCACTTACCCTGCAGGAGTAGAAGTTTGACTCGATTGTATAAAGTTTGAGTTTGTCAAAATTATGACTTCACATATTAAAATGCTGTGGCAATGCCTTCGGCGGACTATTCGCAGTGTCCTCATGGCACCCGTTTCATCTAGCATTAATTGGTTGACCAGTTTCGCCAATGTATTGTTTGTGGCTGAGTGAACATTTCAACATGTAAATGAGATTTGAACTAGTATAAGTAAAACTGGACTTTACATGATGGGCGTAGCCACTTTACGTGCTTTTAAATTTCAGATGATTTTGAATGTGTTTACAAGTCTTGTACCTTGGGCGGGAGCAAGTTATTGCGTGGGTGGCATGCTGAGGTTCACTTTGGCATGTACCGACAGGTTCTCAAAAGTTTTTATAATGGCGGTGGGCAACTCTTTGTATTTGGGAAACGCTTTTCAAAGGCGGTTGTAGCTTGTTAGTCTTGGATAATATTTACAGAGAATATGATTTATGTTTGGAGCATTTTGTTATCAATGCTTGCGACTGGTTGGCCTGCTCTTCATGGTCTCTCCTTTCTAGTTCTGGTTTCCTATCTAGTTTACATGCGACATTGTATGCCTTGTTGAGCGCGTCGTATGGGTGATTTTCTTCAACTAAGGTTTGCTTTTGGATTGCTTAAGTGGGGACTGTAATCCGCATCATTGCTGCAAGTGTTTCTTATGCGGCTCGCCTGACCAAAAAGATATCCCTTGGTTGCAGTGTCCGAGGCAGTGACTAGTGTATTAGACATATTACTGGCTATCTGTTGGCTTTCTGTAAAGTGTCATCTTTAGTTCTTCTGTGGATAGTGTCACACCACTTATCTAATATTCGGTCCACCCATCTGTCCTTTCTTCAAGGTACACCTCACTTTCTGCGGATCATAGAGTTGAATAGCAAAGACACACCCCCTGATCAAACCATTCTGATAGCATTAAATGTTGGTTTCCTATACATGATTATACCTATCACAGAAAGAAATGAAGCGCTTTCAAAAGCTACAGGATAACAAGTGAGCACACGTGCTGAAGTTTACATCACAGTACTGAAATTGGTCCTTACACTTAATTGCTTTGAAGTCGACCTGCTACCTACAAATTTTGGCACTTGCATGGGGACTGCTTTTGCGCCGACGTACACAAACATCTTCATGGGGAATTTAGAAGCACAACTTTTGAAATTGTCGTAACTGAAACCTTACACGTAACTTTGATGCACAAATGATATCCTTATTATTTTCAAACATGGTATAAGGACACCAAGCACATTTTTTCTGACCATTCAACATTGTTATCCTAGCATTAAGTTTTCCATGCCCCCCCACTAGTCTTCTAGTAAAATTGACTTCTTCAACATGACAGTATCAGTTGAAACATGAAAGCTAAGGATCACACTATACAAAAAGTGAACAGATAGCTGGCAATACCTAGAGTACATTGGTCATCAGCCGCGGCATGCAAACACGGTGTATTCCTCGGTCAGGTGAGGCATATAAGAAAGATTTATAGGAATTATGTGGTTTATATTCACCACTTATGCAACCTTAAAGAAGTACTGACACGAAAATTTTCACTTGGTGTTTTCTTGCACCAAATGAAACGCAGTGCCCTCCAGGGCCCAGAAAATGTACTGTTAAGCATGAGCATGCAGTGAACATCTCTTTAAAAGCTGCTTTTGGTTCCTACTGTAGCCTGTGTGCATAGAAATGAGCTCTTTGTCATGTTTTCGCACAATAAATTGTGAACTTTATGCCTATAGTTGCCTGTCATGCTGCACCTGTAGTGCGGAGTTAATGACGGACAAAATTTTGTGTAGCGGCTCCGACGACAGGAGAAACTTCGTCACAGTGCAAGATGCAACATACAGCACACACAGTGGCTCCAGGGCCCACGGTCATGGCTTCCACGATCTCCGCCAAATCTCTGACGCCGAGTAGTCTTGCCCTGCTAGACGATCTACCCTGGCTTAATCACTTAATCATGAGCTGCTCTTTTGCTCAAAGCTGCTCGCCAAGGAAGGACTGGAACTGTGGCTCTTGTCAGCGAGACTCGTGTGGTGCCAACTGGCCAGACGTGGTGGCCAGTCTTGACAGAAGAGCTCACTCATGGTGACATATGAAAGCAAGCAGGCCATAGGAGTCAGCAGTTCGCATGCACGCGCAAGTGCGGTAGAGAGGAGGCACAGGGTCCGAGGATGTGCATGTGCTCCCCAATGAATAGTCTGCTGAATATAGTGTTAGAGCATTTAATATGGGAGGTCATGATGAACTTAAATGCACAATAATTGCAGCTAAACAAAAGGTAATAAAAGCTACGTAAAACTCTCAAGCTAAAGCCAATGCATGTAAACAGACATGCCCTTAACGCATCCATCACAAATTTCTCGAATGCCTTGGAGACTACTCCAAGACATTCGATCATGTGCCACACAAAAAACTAATTAGGAAGCTCCAGTGTGCACTAGGGTAAGGCCCTATTGTTCAGTGGATAGAGAACTGATTGCTCACAATTCGTGTATGTTCATAATGAAGATTCAACTTTAGCACATTACATCAGGAGTGCCTCAGGGCAGTGTATTAGGTCCTATTTTATTTCTAATATATATAAATGATTTACCTTCCAAACTAAATGTTAACGTCCGTCTATTTGCGGATGATTGTATTTTATACCGTGAAGTTCCAGTGATGATCATCATGTACTAAATAACAACCTAAAATTCGTCTTTTCTTGGTGTGAAGAGTGGCAGATGACTCTAAATGCCAAAAAAATCTATAACACTTACCATAACTAGAAAGAACTAAACATGTGGTTTACTTACATTATTAATGACACACCTCTCATCACTCGTATATTTGAGCATAAATATTTAGGTGTCACTTTAAAGCATATATTTGATGGGAAACCTATAATAACTTCAGATGCACTAAGGCGGCTTTTCTTTTTGAGAAAGTACCTTTGTCTTACACCCCCAGATACAAAGCTGCTGGCCTAGAAAATGCTTGTTAGACCAGTGTTGGAGTGCGTGCATGTTGTTTGGTTTCTGCACACAAAGAACTTAATGCGAGAATGGAAGGGGTGCAGAGGAAGGTGGTAATGTTCATTCATAATAAATACAAGGCAACAGATTCTCTTACTGAATTACTGAAGAAAGCTGGTTTGTTAACACTGCAAGGCCGAGCAAAAGGAGCTAAAGTCTTTGTTTTAATTAAATAATGGGGACAAACAAACACGGGGGGGGGGGGGGTCAAGGCTAATTTCTTTCAGTCGTTCAAGATCAACATATTATAGGCACTCCCAAACACCTGATGAATAATACACTTTTAACTCTGATTGCTTTAGATATTCATATTTCCCTTGAACCATAAGATAATGGAACCTACTTAGTGCTTCTTTTACTAATGCTTCATCTTTAAATACATTCTTAGATAAGAGAAGTGAATGTACATGCTGATCAATTTCTTTGAAATCTACTGTTCTTTCGTTTTTATTCTTTTTATTTCCTGAACTGTATACAGATATTGTGCTTCAATACCATGTTTGTACCATTACGAATACAACAATTGTAATTATTGTGCTTACTTGTTTTTCATCTTAATAAACAAGTGTAACGGGCTAGTTGGTATAGATAGATCCATCTTCGTAAGAAGCGCAAAAACTACACACAGGGACAGCTAGAAAGAAAGACACAACACAAGCGCCTGTGTTGTGTCTTTCTTTCTAGCTGTCCCTGTGCGTAGTTTTTGCGCTTCTTACGAAGATAGTTTTTCATGTGTTGTAGTTGTACTATGCGTATTCTCCAGATATGTACTGCTTATATGATCTGCTTATTTATGGTTCTGCATTGTATGAATGATATGATGGTGCTTCTTTTGAGTCCATATGTATGCCCTTCCTGCTATGATTTGCTGTGAGATTGGCGGTATTATTAAACAAATAAATAATAATAATAACCATCAGTCAAAGTTCTGCTCACCCAGGGATTACAGGGAATTATATCTCAACTACATATTCAATATGCCCCAGCCTGTAGGCATAAATGTTTCGAAGGGAGCCCTTGAGTTTTTCAGATACAATAGGGTGTTAACAACCGCAATGATCAAAGGTTAAAGATGTGTTTCATCACACAAGTTTCCTCCAAAGTGCTGACCAACCGTCCGATTCGATGAAAGCTACAATGGGCGCCGTGCCTTTGAAAACAATGATGGAAACATGTGCTATCATACCCCACTATGCCCCCCTTCTGTTTTTTTTTTTTTCCTTTCTTTAACATGCACCTGTGATCTCTGCTCTGCTTTTGAGCAGGGGGAGAGAGTGCAGCAGAGCTTACAGAAATGAATGCTTTAGAAGGCAGTTGCCGTCCTTGGTGCTTAATCCCCAATATGGGAGACACAAATTATTGACTTTTCTCTTTTTCTACAACCACTATACCACATCCTCGTTTTTTGTGGACCAAAGAAGCTCGCCCAGTAGGACCAGAAAAAAGGAAGCTTAAAAAATTTTTTGCAAAATAAGGCATGCTGATACTTGTGCCGATTTGCTTAAGGCAGAAAGCAATTTTCTGTGCAGCATGTGGTTGACTTGGGGTAAGCCTTCTCCCCAGTTTCTTTTTGTTGTGATATGGAAACATGCATACATTGCAGCTTGAAAAACTAATGAAACCAGTTTCTGTCAAATTTTATAGTTTATTTCTCTGTCTTCTCGTTTGCACATCATTTCTATGACAGAAATATGCTCCTACTTGGCCAGCAGGAATTTCTCCTGAAATACATGGCAATAAGATAATTATTTTAAAAATGCAGGTCATGTAGTTTTGCCAGTGACATTTATTGTCGCACACCAAGAAGTCGACGCATATTAGTTGTTGACTGTGGTATGTATGTGCAGGACGTTTGTAAAGGCTCTTTGGGAGTGGAATGAAATGGTGCCCACACTGTGAAATAATTTCTTTGGTGGCTTGGAATGACTAGTCTCCACAAGAAAAGCTTCAGATATTTTATCTGCTTCAGCACAACACCAAACTTTCCTGCCTGTCGCCAATCTTTCCACTACTGCAACTTTTGCTTGGGCTTTGCTTTTGTTATGCTTAGTTTTCATTTATACTCAGTAATGAGGAATACCAAAATAAAGGTTGTGTTTTAGGATTCTTGCAGGCCTCTCAAGTGCAAAAGATGTCGGTGAACTTGCCTTCCAAGACTTCAAGACTGCATGGCCACACATGCTCGTGTGAGTAGAACAAATTGGCAATTTTGTGCTCTTTGTGGTCATTTCTGGCCTGAAGTAAACCTGAGTGCACCTTTTTAGCATGGTGTTTTTTTACTTGCTCCGCCATCGCTGCTGTAGTTTTGGAAGTATGGAGGTACTCTAGTCTCCATTCTTGGGCATGAACAGGTGTACTTTGTGGTACCAGGTGATGGTGCACCTCATCACAATGGCACAAATAATTTCTTGGGTTATTATCATTCCCAAGTGTTATCTTGAATTGGGAGTGACTTTGTGGAATACAACTTATGCGCTGTTTCTACCACCATCTGTGCCAAAATGTCATCACAGGAGCAGAGGGAGTGATGTTTCCCAAAATGGCTAGTGCCACTTGTTGGCATGAGATGGAAGCCACACAATTAACGTACAGTCTGAATGAATTGTTGAGACACAGCGAATTACACTGATCTAGTGGATCACAGCCATGCTGTCAGTCTAATACCTAGTTTACAAGTTTTTTGAGTGCTATACCTTCCTGCCTTTCCCCTCTCTCTCTCATTCTGAGTGCTATAACAAACCTCCTTGTATGGCCTTTAGAGACTACGAGAAAACGTTTGACTGGATATAGCAGCTAGTATCATGTCTACAAGGGCTACCTGAGAGATACGTGCAATCCATAAGTAGCATCCACAGTGACTGCACAGCCGTGCTGCTCTCTGCCACGGGGGCAAACAGAAAGATTCCGGTCATGAGAAGGGGTCAGACAAGGAGATATATCTCTAGCGTTATTTACTGCATGTTGAGAGGAGGTGCTCAAGCATCTAGACTGAAAAAAAAAGGGAGTTAACTATTTCCCTATCATGGGAAAGCATGTTTTTTGTGTTTTTAGTAGAAGCACAGATGGGCACCGACCAAAGAACCAACGAAAATGAAATTTACTGACGTTTCGGTTCCCACATGGGAGCCGTGTTCACAATGAAAGGGAATACATGAAGGGCATGAAGTTATATGTGATTTGGGACATGATGTGCATATATTGGATTAATGTTTTGCTTCAAAGTGTGTGCTGTTGTCTGGATGTGAAGTGACTCAAGACAAAGCCGCTAAGATTTCATTCATTTGAAAGCACACATAGTGCTTGTTGATGTCGCTCTGATGCTCCTTTTTTTCAAAAGTTCCTACTCTCCCCAATGTACTTGTAGTCGCACTGCACACAGGGGATAGAGTACACAACACCAGGGAACTTCTCACATGTTTTTGTCTTTTTGGTCGCAAGGGCATTCAACAATGCAGACCAAAGGTTCTCAGTCCAGAATTCCCTACTGAGTTCCTGAGTTACAAGCTCTGCTCTCAAATTAAAAGCCATTCATAGTCACTGTGAGTCCTTGAATGTCAGGAATTTTCCCTAGCAAGAATTCCCTGTAGAGAAACCAATAGCCTATTGGGTTATTGACACCTATTGGTCTTTTAGTCTATTGGTTCTGTATCTGCCTATTTGAGCTACTATATTGGTGTATTGGCTCTGTAGTATTTGCCTATTGGAGCTACTATATTGGTGTATTGGCTCCGTGGAAAAGTACTTTCTGCAGCCTTTAATGGTGCAGAGCGCGATACCGTCCGAACATGGCGTCCAAGAGGCAAACCCCAGGCCCACAAGCTCTATACCCACTACACTCCCCTAGTTCCTCGTCGTCTTCACCGCGACGCGCGCAATATTCAACATCCTCCGCCCTGACAAATGCGTAAGTCCGGTTGTGGTGGAGAGAGAAATTCCACGGGCCTGGTTCGTGCTTAGAAATAAAATAAGACTGCATACTCCGTCGTAGAAGCACCTCCACTGACAAGCCCGTGGATCTCTTTTTTTCTTCGTCTTTTCCAGTTTCTTGGTTCACCAGATGTACTTGGCTCAGGGGTCGTCTTAGCAGTTTCGGCATAGGAGCTGAAGATCTTTCGCACCCGGAATGTGCGTAGGTCCTGCGTCATTTCCTTTCCAGTCTTATGCAGGCAGGCTTCCTTGACAAATTGGTATCGATTCAGCACCTCTTTCTCTGCAAACAACGCTTGTATAGTCAAGCCAAATTCGTTGAGGGCAGCAGAACAATCCCGAGTGTGAGTTGGCATTTCTCCAACGATGTCCTCAACGGTCAAGTTGTAGTATTCGTCAAAGTATTCCTCAAACATCGTGACCTGGCCAAACACAGAGCTCTTCCTGCCCACAGCATTGGCAGAATTGGACCTTTCCCAACAAGTTTCTTGCTTTCTACGTCTTCCTTTAGAACCAAATTGTTCTTCTCCATCATTCTGGTACCCTGGATAAGTGCCATAGCAGTTCTCGGTCAAATCTGGCTTGTTCTCTCGTTCCTCATTACCTTCCTCACAATCCCCACTCTGCCGCTCGTCCCAGTCGTCCATTTCCTTTGCCTCACCTGAATGCTCCTGCAGCTTCAACTCCTCAACAACTTCACCACAGTACACATTGCTAAATGCGACTTTCATACATCGGTCACGCTTCCGAGTTTCCAAGTCTCTCTCAATATCGGGGTCTGTAATGCCAAGCTTGTCACCAATAGCTCCCGTGTGCTTTTCAAGTTCCTCAAGGATTTCTTTTTTCAATTGCTTACTGCGCTCGACTGCATTTAGCAGCGATCCGTCATCCTTTTCACAGCCATTAGAGTCTGTGGAAATTGCCTCGAAGCTCTCTGTCAAGCACTGTACTTTAGAAGGAGCACCAAACTGAATGTGCCTTTGTCGAACTGAAGAACCATGCTTGGCATCAAGTATTAGTTTTGGCATTTGAGCACCAAACTCACTTTGAGGTCGTCGCATTTGTTCCACATCCGGTGTCACTGGTTGGCCCCCGTCAGCTGTTGCAGAAGGCTGAGACATCCAAGGCGGAGATGAAACATTGAGCAGGTCTATATGATGTTCTAGCAGAGCCAATGCGCTGATAGCAGCGTCTTCATATTCCAGAACGGAATCGTAATCTTCTGCCACCTGCTCGTCTGTCATGAAGGTCTCCAGCTCAGCGTTCAGCGCAGATAATTCAGTCTTCACCGCGTGCAGTCGGCTATGGAGCACGTGAAGCTCAGAGAGGTCAAACTGTTCTGAATTTATGAGTTTGTTCACATCATTCACCGTCCTTAAGCATTCGTTCCGACAAGACGCCCGCTTCTTATACACGTGGTCCATGACGGTCTGGTTGCAGAAGGACTTCCCAGATTTAAGCAACAGCTCGCAGGAGTGAAGGCTGGCTTCCCGAGTCTTTGGCACCAAAAACGATGTGGAAAAGTCCTTTCTACAGCCTTTGATGGCGCAGAGCGCGATACCGTCCGAACATGGCGTCCAAGAGGCAAACCCCAGGCCCACAAGCTCTATACCCACTACACTCCCATAGTTCCTCGTCATCTTCACTGCGACGCGCGCAATATTCAACAGGCTCTGTACTATTTGCCTATTGGAGCTATATTGGTGTATTGGCTCTGTATTTGCCTATTGGAGCTATATTGGTGTATTGGTTCTGTATTTGCCTATTGGAGCTATATTGGTTCTGTATTTGTCTATTGGAGCAATACAGGTGTATTGGTTCTGTATTGGCCTGCAGGTGCCTTAATCGGTGCCCACAGTCACACAGAAGAGCCACAGTGTGGCAACACCCCTGGAACGAGAAAGAGTACAGGAATGAGCGATGCACACATATATATTTTCGATATCACTGTTACAGGAAAACTACCACTTTTGTCCTCAATTTTTTTCTTCAATTTTGCAGGCGACTGTTTTTCTGCGTCAGGTATATCTCTGCAGGACCTCTTCAGGGTTATTACAGTTTTGCTCCAGGTAGTGCCTGAAAAATGCTTTAAGAAAAACATAGACATAAAGGTCACAAAAGTGAAGCATTTCTTTTTGTCTATCAAACATTGCATAGAAACTTGCACTGCTACAGTATAAAAAAAATCCTTTTGAAAATTACGAGAGCTGTGAATTATGGCAAAACATTATGGCAAAACATTGTGCCTGGAGCATCATATATGGCAGTATCCACAAGAGGTTTGTCCTTCTTGTACTATTCAGTACTGTGTTCCTGATGGCTTTGTCGATGAGGCTTGCACTTGAAAATGTCTGCCTGGCAGGCTCATGAACAAAAGTTCGACATTTGTGACACGGCATCAAATGTTCACGTGAAGATTTCTGTAGCCACATGCCATCTCTTGGGGAAAACCTGAGGCGAGATAACTATAGTAATGATGTCGAAAATTCTGTTAAATTCTGTTAAATAGGTGGTTATTCTAAGCAACACTATTTACTTTTTGGTGATTAGGTTATGTAACAGGAATCACTAAACTGCACCAGCGAAACAGTTATCTGCTTGTTTTCATTGGCCTGCAACATTCACCAAGTTATGAAAAAAAGAAGAGCATTGCATATGCACAGGTTGAGTTTACTACCAATACTAATGTTTGAGCTACATTAACTGAATACTGTAAAGAATATTATTGTAGGAAGCTGAAAACTGAAAAAAATAGCAGTCCAAGCTGCGCAGATGCATAGTCAGATTGCGCATGTCAAATTACTGACAAACAAGAATTATAGCTGGGCAACTGTTTTTTGTCACTTGTATTTTAACACGAGTGCAATTCAAATGGAGCACACCTACGAAGGAACACGCATTTAATACGCATGAAAACACTGGGCATAATAGTACAGTAGAACCCCGCTGTTACGTTCCCGGCTGCTGCGTTTTCCTGGCTGTTACATCGTTTTCGGCCGGTCCCAGCATAGCTCCCATAGGATTCAATGCATTAGGAACCCCGCAGTTACGTCGCAATGTGGAAACGTTCCCGCATGTTACGTCGCGAATCGGCATTCCATGCGGCCACTGCCGACGGAAATATTAGCTTTTCACGTAGCTTGACTTGGCTTGACTGTAGGATTCGTTGCACAATGGGCGACACCAATTACGTTTCCAGCTTCCGCCATCTAAATTAAGGTACAGTGATGCAAACTGTTGGTGACGGAATCGTGTACAATGATTACGTTTCCATCGATGATGCCGTTGTCACCTCCAAGGTTTTCTCTGTCGACGAAATTGTAGCCGAGTGCGCTGATGTGTGCACTTCAAGTGCTAGCACTGAAATAAGATTGTGGGCTGATCACCACTTCTCTCATTTTTCCATTTTTCCCATTTCTTGGTTCTTACGTTTCCTGGCTCTTATGTTTATATTTTACGGTCCCGTGAAAAACGTATCAGCGGGGTTCTACTGTATATTGTACAGCCATGCGGTGCCATTATGTGTGGCACGATCTAGCATTTTTTACTAGAAGCCTGTGCCTCTAAATTCCGATATCTCGAGCTTGCTCCTCATCCATTTAAGGCTTAGAAAAAAAAGGAACTGTGCTAGTCTACAGAGCCAAAAAGAAAAAGATCTCATTGGCTATAATAAACATTACGGCATCGTTACTTAGTCTTTTGCAGTTCTTATCGCTTATGCAACAGCATGTGCTTCACATTATATATGTTGTTCAAGACACAACTTTTGCACAGCATGCAGTGGCTTTTTTTTTTTGGCTCCAAAAAGTCATGGCAGCTTAGATGCAATCACTTTAGTGCGCACACATGCTCTTGTACATCGCCCTGAAGAAAGCCTTGTTGTCAATGCAACAATCCATGGTATGAACATTCAATCCACTGACATCGTGTTGCAGTATTTCTACGTACGGAATACAGGGCAGTAAAACACGTTCTTGGCCTAGTGTGTATGACATATTCGAAACAAAAAGGTTGCGCGAAGAAAGACAATCACAAAGTAGGGTACAGGGACAAGCGCAAACTCACACTGCTTTATTCTTGATCAGAGCCACTGAATAAATAGGAAAGTCACAACAAGACCACGTGTACACATGCCAAGAAAAACCACCAGAATTACACATGCGCGGCCAGAAAGCCCCTCTCTCCAGCATACAGGGTGATAGAAGTATCGCTGACACAATCGTTTCCCTTCTGCCATATAAGGAACGCCTCAAGTACCAAACGTGCATTCAAATTTGCACTTCTGCCTTTAATCTTAATCTTTCTGAATCGAGGATCACATGTGCATGTATTACAGTGCTCAGCTAAATTAGTTCTTTCTTTTCTCTTTATATCTTGCCGATGTTCCCTCGCTCTATCATTGATGCAGCGTCCCGTTTGGCCTATGTAGACCTTTCCGCAGCTAAGTGGAATTTCGTATACCACTCCGACTGCGCATTTGCCGGAGGGCCTTTCATGCTTTTTTTCGCAGGGTGCTGTTTCCTTCCCACTAATGCGGGAACAAAGAACAGACAGCTTTCTTGGGGCCGAAAAAACCATCGGAACCCCATACTTCCCTGCGACTTTCTTGAGGGAGTGTGACACTCGGTGCACATAAGGCATAACCTTGGGCCGCGTCAAACGCTGCGCACTGTCGGCTACGGCTGCTTTCGTTGCGCCCTTAAGCTTTTGCAACAGGGACTCAGCAACTGCACCAACAACAGAGCGAGGGTACCCAGCCTCCGCAAGTCTGCCAATCTGCGCAAAAAAGCTGTCATGCATCTTGTGATCACACGACTTTTTGAGAGAAGATGCAAGGCACATCGTCGCAATAGCACGTTTCACCACTTTTGACTGGGCGGATTCGAACGGAAGCAAACCTTTCTTTTCTCTGGGCTGGTACTGCCAGCACACATGTCCCGCAGAGAACGTCAAATTAATATCTAAAAACTGCAGCTGATTGTCAGCAGAAGTCTCATGCGTAAAGGATAATCCTCTACCATGCTCATTAAAAACATTTAAGATGTCATCTACCGGAAGCTCGTGCGTCAAGTTAGAGTTAGGTTTTAAAAGAATCAAAAAGTCGTCCACATATCTAAAAGCTCTAAGAATCACAGTCTTATCAAAAACCTGGTCAAGTTCGCTGTCAATAAAAGCCAAGAAAATATTACACAGAACAGGCGCGACCGTCGAACCAATGCATATGCCCTTCTTTTCCAAATACAAGTCATTACCGTAAGAAATGAACGTGGACTGCAGGTAAAATTCTAGCAAAGCCATAAAATTAGTGTCGCACTCCCTCAAGAAAGTCGCAGGGAAGTATGGGGTTCCGATGGTTTTTTCGGCCCCAAGAAAGCTGTCTGTTCTTTGTTCCCGCATTAGTGGGAAGGAAACAGCACCCTGCGAAAAAAAGCATGAAAGGCCCTCCGGCAAATGCGCAGTCGGAGTGGTATACGAAATTCCACTTAGCTGCGGAAAGGTCTACATAGGCCAAACGGGACGCTGCATCAATGATAGAGCGAGGGAACATCGGCAAGATATAAAGAGAAAAGAAAGAACTAATTTAGCTGAGCACTGTAATACATGCACGTGTGATCCTCGATTCAGAAAGATTAAGATTAAAGGCAGAAGTGCAAATTTGAATGCACGTTTGGTACTTGAGGCGTTCCTTATATGGCAGAAGGGAAACGATTGTGTCAGCGATACTTCTATCAGCCTGTATGCTGGAGAGAGGGGCTTTCTGGCCGCGCATGTGTAATTCTGGTGGTTTTTCTTGGCGTGTGTACACGTGGTCTTGTTGTGACTTTCCTATTTATTCAGTGGCTCTGATCAAGAATAAAGCAGTGTGAGTTTGCGCTTGTCCCTGTACCCTACTTTGTGATTGTCTTTCTTCGCGCAACCTTTTTGTTTCGAATACAGGGCAGCTTGCACTCAAAACATAAGCGGTATAATTACCTTCAAATGGTCGCATCGTCACAGAGGAAAGCAGTGAATATCGCAATGGATCCAAAAATCCGTGTTGTCATGGGCAAAAACAGTTGTCATGTGGCGACTTGAAGTCAGATTCTTCCGGGGGTGAGAATGCTGAACACAATCTGCATAAATTAAGTTACGAAGATGATTTTCTCTCAATTCTACACTAAAAAAGCCATCACATATGCGTAGCACGTGTTGTGCACATGCAGCTCGTACAACCAGTGGCCTTGGCTTGACTTGTTTTGGCTTGCCTAATGTACTACCACGTGTACCCGGAAAGTCTTCACATTGTTTATTGACATGGCTTTTTGACACTTTTGCCTATGTCACTCAGCTTTCAAATGTGTGATTTACGCGAGGTATGCACCTTTATTTTTATTTTATGCTTGTATATATTTTTATTAGTTTTCTACTTTAATGTATTTGTTTTGAGCATGTTGAGATTGAATACGCAACTAATGATGGCTGCCAAAGAACGATCAGGCTCACTCGCGTGAGGAGGCTGAGGAAGCTTGTTCGGGATCGGGTAGCTCTGGGTGCCGTTGTGCCATCTTTGCAGTAGCAGTTGCTATATGTCTTCTGTCGCCGTAGTAGCAGTGGTAGCATACATTAAAATGTATGTCAGATATCGGCATCGTTCTCTCTTTGTCGTTTCCTTGTAACGGAGGATTGAATGATCGCTGTTACGCAAACACTAAAGACCATATTATGAAATGGGTAATGAGGCGCGCTTCGCCTGCGCGTTGTCACCGAGGTGAGCGTAAAAAAGATCGATTTAAGTTCTTTTTATATTAGATACGCGCTTGGTGGCTTACCTGCTATGGGTTTGGCTTGCGAAGATCGTTTGGCTTGCGAAGATCGAAGTCGCAGCATTGAATCGTGACCATGGCGGCCGCGTATAGATGGGGGCAGAATAAGTGTACGTTAAAGAACCCCAAGTCATCAGAATAAAAGCAGAGCTCTACATTTAATTTAGCAAAGCAATGGCTGGCAGCTTTTATTGTTACATTTATTGTTCTATAGTTCGTATGCATTATATACTCTTCGTACATATTGGATTAGGCAATCTTAAAAACCGAAAACCCTACGCAGCAATACTCTTTCTGAAAAAGAAAAAAAGAAGAAAGAAAAGTTCATGCAATTGTTCTTCCATTGATCCTAGGATATAAGTAACTGAAAGCTATCAGCTGCCGCACCTATATTATTGATCATGTGGGATACCCACTTTTTGTGCTACAAATAGCCAATCACTACACCCTCTATATGTTAAATATCCAGGCAATAGCTTAGCTGTTGGCTATTTTACCAATACACCCTCTATTTGCCTAAAGACACCAATAGCTGCCTGCTCTATTGGACTAATACACCTATTATTCGTCAAATAGAAAACCAATACCCATGTGCTATAAGGACCAATACAAACGCTATTGGTCAAATAGGAAACCAATACCCACCTGCTATTGGACCAATACAAATGCTATTGGTCAAATAAGAGACCAATAAGGGGCAGCTATTGGTCTTTATTGGTACCAATAAGAATCTGATACAACCTCTAGAACTCTAATAGATTTCCTATATAACCTATAGAAATTTTGTATTGGACCAATAGAAATTTCTATTGGAATTTTTGCTAGGGTTATGGTGTTCACATTCGCAGGTAGTCTTAGTTTCTGTTGCCATGCTCCAAATATGTAATTTAATGACTGCAGTAAACTGAAAATGCAGTGCAATTCACCTTAAAAATAGCTCAACAAAGGGTGAAAGAAGAACACGGGGTAGCGGCCATCCCATGTCCTTCCTTAATCATAGGTTGTGCTATTTTTAGGGTTAGTCATAACCAACTCGCCCAGCTCTGTTTTCCTGGAGTGCACTTATCAGTAAGTTGTGATTTACTAAGGGTAACATTGGATTGGGTTACTTTCGCAAAGCCCATTAGGATGGTAATGCTGAGCTTGGCCGGTTGTCTGGTAGAGCATTGGAGCAAATGCGGTGTGTGCAAAGCATATTCCCAGGGGTAAAGTGATTCAAACATTGGTGTCTTGCCAGAAGTGGACAACTTGGAGCATTGGGAACCAGTGCGATTCCTCTTATGTTCAGCACTGTCTTTTTTCTTGGAGACGAAGTGGCAATATGCAAAGTGTTTGAGTTGGCATCACTAGATTTTACTGCTGTCAGCGAGGGCTTGGCCTAAGCAGCGGCGATGTTGTGTGCAGTGGGCTTCTGTGTGCCATGCTGGTGGCATTTCTCTGGATTGCCCTCATGCGCTGGCTGGCAGCTGTCATGGTTTGGCTCAGCATCCTCTGCATGGTGCTTCTCTTCTCCTTTGGTAAGCCTGTTTGTGCCCGATTCTTTTTATGGAAGTGGTGTTCGAGGAACTACAATAGAGGACTACGGGGAACGGTGCTGAAGAATGGGCAAAACATCCTGCTTTATCGTGTCTTACTGGACAGAAGGGAACTACGAGTGGTATTGCCCTTGAAAAGTCAGTAACATGCGAGGGCAGCCGGTCTCGTAAGTAGGCTTAATAAAATTTACAGGCATCTGGTCATGACCAGCAAATTGGAAACTTATGTGAAGACTTGGACTCGATGCCTAATGCATACCGTACTTACGGGAGACATCAGTGCCAGTGTGGGCAAGCAGTTGGGGAGTGTGGCTTAGGTTGTAGGCATGTAGTTAAGAAAATTCTATAATCATGCATAGCGAAAATTGGAGACGTGGAGGAGGCTGAATGGCGAGTGTAAGAATGAAGCAACTTGCAGGACGTGGAAGTGCAGGTGAGGTCCCAGATTTGTCTACACTTGATGACTAGACTGTGAAGAAAATTTCACCGACTGTCGCATGGGTGTGGTTTATAAGATTCCTTTTAGCTGCGGACGTTTTTATGTAGGGCAAACTGCGCGTTGTATTAATCAAAGATTAATTGAACACAGAAGGTCGCTATCAGGTGGGACGCCGTCCAATCTATCCTTGCACTGCCAGGTCTGTAGCTGCATGCCCGAGTTAGACAAAACCGAGATCCTGTATAGGCATAAGAACGAAGATAGGCGTTTATTGGTTGAGGCCTGGCATATCAGTATTAGTGGAAGTGCATGCGTGAGTCAGCCGTCGATTAGCTTAAACAGAGAGGAGATAGAAAGCCTTAGGAGTTATCTATCGCGAAGACCGGCACGTGTAACCGATTGACAGGTGGCGCTACCATTCCGAGCATGCGCAGATAAGCTGTGTGTCTTCTTTTTTGCCTCTGTGCTGTGCATCAGTTGTTAGTCGGCGTTTGTGGTGTCCACTGCTCTCCTTGTGTCCGTGTCCTGCACGCCTCTTCTTTTGATTAAGGAGGCCCTTGTGCCAAAGCTCATGAAGTCAAAACAGTGCTACATCAACATTTTATTATGGAACAGTAACCTGTGCAAGTTTTAGAAAAATGAAACTCACAAACGTGAGGGCAACAAAACCATGAATATTCAAAGACTACAGAAGTAAGTAATATTTTAAGCGTATCTGGAACTTGTAATGGCTAGAGGCTTACAGAAAGTGCACTCGTAGTCGCAATAATCTACAGCCAAACGACTATGTTGCCCTTTCCAGCATGGGAGCAGCATATCCTGTTACATGAGCACAGACAGAGTGGATGACTGTGGGGTAGCTTCTTTCAATCAATGTTATGCAGTATCTTCACCATAAAATCAAGGAATTTAAACAAAGCAAGTGAAATATGAAAGTGAAAATATTGCCTAAAACATCAGGCAATGTAACGAGGCAAGGAGAGGTATGCGCATGAAATATTAACAAAATTTGTATAACAAGCAACATTGCAATGCAGTGCGCAGCGAGCAGTGTTACACCAAAGCACCCTCAGTTCTATAATTAAGCTACATAATCACATATTTGATGTTGAATACACTGGTGAGAGCATTTAGGCAACTATATTCTCATTTACACATGCAAATATTGCTCTATGCAATCCACGCACATCAATGCAGATCTGAAAGGAGGTGGCAAGCATCATTTGGAAACCAAAAAAAGATATTGGCACAGTGCCTTGCACCAGTTATGAAGGTACTCTTATTATAAAGCTTCTCTTAAAAAGGACTTCAACCAGCATGTGCAGGCTGCAGCTGAGAGTCTGCAAATTTTATCGGTTTACATTTCAAAAAGTGTGACCACTATACATAGTCAGTATATGAAGTGCATCAAGTGGGCAACTCCTTTGTGCTTGCAACCTCGACCAAACGCGCAACTAATTGACGTGCACGGTCATCAAAAACTACTTGTAGTGTCCATGCTTAGTGCAGCCCATGAATACAGTCCTACTGGCATCATATTGTTACGAAGGTGATTTACAGGTGATGAGCAAGCAAAGGCCGAGGCCAGTCCGGTTCGATCAACCGCCCAACTTTCATGCGCTCTACGCACCACTTCTCCGCTGTCTTCCATTTGCCACCGTGCGTTGTTGCGACATTTTCCCTGGGTGCAGACAACGCTCGGGTCTGAGATGACATTGCTTGAGGTGTGCCACATGAACTGCTTGCGTCGCGTGCGAGTGCCGATTTTGCACTGTCACTTGGGCAATAATGTAGTTCACATCACTTAGACGAGCCAGAATGATGAAGGATCCTGAGTAGGTGGCGAGAAGCTCGCGGTGCAGTCCCTTTTTCTGAACTGGTGTCCACAGCCCTAGTCACTGGGAGAGAAGCTGACGGAGATATGCCGGTCATCGTACCAGCTTTTGCTGGGGCCTTGTGAGGACAGAGTCCTCAGACGTGCAAGTTGACGAGCTTCTTCTGCTCCATGATGCTGGAAGGGCAGGAGTGTGTCCAGGAAGCTCCGTCGATTGCGTTTGTAAAGCAAAAATAAGGGGGCGCATATCCAGTAACTTCATGTTTGGCATTATTGTACATGCCATGACATAATATCACATGGTGCAGCAGGAAAGAAGAGACGTCAGCTGCTGTGGCAGACGTAAGTGCTGCTGTTTCCGTGTAACAAATCCATGCAGACTATAATCCAGTGGTTCCCTGATGAGGTCCTCAGGAGTGGTACGAGTAAGTCGATGCCCACTTTTTCAGAAGGCAACGTCGGCGGCGTGACAGGTTGCAAATAACCTCCAATAAAATTTGTTGCTGGGCTAGTTGGTGCATAGTTAAAATATAAGACGGTGGTGCAAAATGGGACAAGGACGAAACAGGAAGAAGCGACGTATACAAGCGCACACTACCAACTGATTTATTTTGGAAAAGACACTCAATATATATATATGGCATTACGCACATGTGCAGACGGGCGAAATCAAAAGCGATCTTGCAAAAAAACAAACTCACTGCTATGCAGGATGATAGAGGGAACACTGACACACCCACTCCCGTACAATTTAATGAAATAGGCCTCAGCCAGTTCTCTTGCGACTGCGTCACTACTTCGCTTTAAAGTTTCCTAGATGAAAACAGGGGCACACATGCACAAGATTTACAATGAAATGGCAGATGCGAGCCCGTACCATTTTTCATGGACAGCGCATGTTCCTGTAGCCGAACATTAATGCATCGGCCTGTTTGGCCGATGTATACATTGCCACAGCTCAAAGGGATCAAATATACCACACCGACACAACACTCTCCAAAAGGATGCTCATGCTCAATATCGCAGCAACGCTTCGTATCACCAGGTTTCATTACTCGCCTACAAACTCTGGACAATTTGCATGGCGCCGAGAAGACCACAGGAACATTGAACCTTGTAGCAACCTTCTTAAGATTATGAGCGACTTTGTGAGTGTACGGTATAACTACAGGTCTCGTCTTTTTCTCGTGGTGTTCTAAGGCAGGACTCTGAGTCTTGCCTTTCATCTTCTTTAACATTCCTTCTACTACAGAAGAAACCACTGTCCTGGGAAACCCGGCAGCTGAGAGGCGCGAAATTTGTAGGTCAAAGCTCTCCTTCATGGTGTGCATACACGACTTCTTAAGCGCCGAATCTAAACACGCAGAAGCAATAGCTCTTTTGACAGTTTTGGAGTGGGCAGAGTCAAACGGTAAAAATTATTTTCGCACACGTGGTCTGTACATCCAACAGACGTGTTTGTCACAAACATGTAAAAAGATGTCTAAATACTGAAGCCCGTTATCAACCGGCGTCTCAAAAGTAAAAGTAAGCCCATTCCCACCGTTGATAAACGCATCTAAAACCACAGACACACGCTGTTGCAACGATACTCCCTGGTCTTTACCCAGGATAATAAAAAAATCGTCAACATATCTAAAGGTGCGTAAAACATTGACCCCCTGCATTGCCCTATCCAAACCTTCATCAACTTCTGCCAAAAATATTTCGCTTAGCACCGGTGCTACACAAGACCCGATGCAGATTCCGCGCTTCTGCAACAAAAAGTGATCCTGAAAAGAAACAATCGTGGCACGAAGATAAAACTCGAGTAAACCTAAGAAGTTATCAACGCTAATGCCACACCGGTTCTGAAAAGCCAAAACCCCATTCTTTTCAATGCACACCTGGACTGCCCTGAAAAGCTCTTGGTGGGGAATGGAATAGTATAGATCTTCCACATCTATAGAGAATACATCGCCTATTGACTGGTTATCTTTCAGAAATTCAATTATTTCAGTCGAGTTCTTTACGCAGAAGGGATCATCCAGTTCTAAGGACTCTAGGTGCCTCTGAAGGTACCGGCTAAGATTCATATCTAAACCTTATTCTGAGCGCAACCACACGACACTTCCACACACACACCCGCACACCCAGGCATCCACCACGCACAGCGCTCTGCGTGGTGGATGCCTGGGTGTGTGGGTGTGTGTGTGGAAGTGTCGTGTGGTTGCGCTCAGAATAAGGTTTAGATATGTTCTACCAACTAGCCCAACACCAAGTTCTTTTAGGGGCTAATGGCGTTTTTCACTGGCGGATCCGGAGCAGTCACCGAAATCCCGGAGGGAGCGCTCGGATTTCACGAATCCGAATCTGCCAGCGGAGTGCGAGAATGCTCCGCGAGCGAGTATACGGGAAGTCAGTTCAGCACGTCATACATACCCCACTTCCGCTCCGTGCGTTTCCGTGGCAACCAGAGACGCCTTCCCCGGGCACATTTTGACTGCAGCAGTTTCTGAATTGTTTACATTCAATTCACGCATTCTGTGCTCAAGCTTTATTACTCAGAGAGGGCACTAAGCGCTAAATACACGGTATGATTCTGCGTTCGGTGCCGTAAGCTCCGGCATGAAGCGGACGATGGTTGGGGAGGGGAACGATGAGAACGTAGGGACGCAGGCTCGGCCGCATTTTGCACCTTGGCATACGCGCTCGTAGGAGTTCGTGTCTTCATCAACAAGTAGAAAATAAAGAGTTTTGCACATCCCCGATCTATAACGCCATTGAAGAACACTCTCAATAAAGCTGTGCCTTCGCGAGCGACAAGCACATCCAAACAGTCTTACGTCAAAGACGACTCCGAGGGTAGGCTTAACGACGCCGCTTCTATTCCGTAGTCGTTCGCGACGAACCGCGAACTCGCAATGAAGCGCTTACTTTTGCCAACACGATAAACGTTTGTACTCACATGTCAGGCGTTAACACATCCAATCGGTTTTGAAACATCGGTGTGGAGCGCAGCGATGGAAACGAAGCGAGCCACATCGGTGAAACGGCCAGTGCCACTGTTTACCTTTCGTACCGCGGCTTCAGATCTATCGAATGTTTTGAAAACAGGCGCTGCTTTCCACTTTAAACATACTTACACTCATTTGTAAGCTATTTCATTTCACAACCCAATCACAGTCAATATATTACACGCCATACCGGCAAATGCAGCCTACATCACACCTATTCGAGCGTCGGGGAGAACCAAACGGTGGCCAGCGGCGCGACGCCACACGTACGGCGCACGACGCTACGTACAGCACGTCGTAATCACTGTCTTCTGAGCTGGAAAAGCTTCTGCTTGTCCTGCTGTCGTCGCTAAACGGAAGCTACACTTTCTTGTACACTCCAGCTCCACACCCGCAACGAGCGCAGTCATTTTGACAGGCAAGACGGAAGTGACGCGAGGACGCGGCCCGCTTCCGCCCGGATCTGTCTGAATCCGTGCCTCGGCGCCGGAGCAAGCCGGAGCGCTCTGGCGCGGTTTGAGTTGCTACGAATCTGCCAGTGAAACGCACCAACCCGCTCCCGCTCGACCAGTGAAACGCGGATTCGTCGCGGCGGAGCAAAAAAACCTGCTCCGAATCTGCCAGTGAAAAACGCCATAAGATTCAACTGCCAAGCACCATTCTCACTGACAATCCACCTGAAGGGGACACCAGGCTTATGTGTCTTGGCCGTAAAAAATACCGAGAGGCACTTCCCTTTAGAGTCACTGATACCCTTAGCAAGCTTATTCAACCCAAGATCTTTGCACATAGAAATCGCCTTTGATTTTACCCTGAGCGCAGCTTTCTTCACTTGAATGAAGTGCTTCTCCAAGGCCTGGGCAGCTTTCACACCAAAAGTCCCGGACGTCATGACCACAAAACCACCCTGCTTGTCGGACACCAGCAGGCGAAGGTCCCGTTCCTTGAGATAGTTCTCGGCGATTTTTATGTGGTCCTTCTTCGGGTGCACCTTTGGAGCCGACCTTATGAGACAGTCCACACCATCCAAAAGGCATCTTTGCTGATCCTCCGTCTGTGCTTTCCTAGACACACGCCGATTAAGTGACAGGAGCTCATGCGCAGGTATCCTGGGTTGCACACTAAACTTCGGCCCTTTCTCGAGACCATCGGCAACTTCCTCCGGTATCTGTAGGTCGTCAAGCACATCCAGGTTACCCACACCACGTCGAGACTTGGCAATGTATACATCGGCCAAACAGGCCGATGCATTAATGTTCGGCTACAGGAACATGCGCTGTCCATGAAAAATGATACGGGCTCGCATCTGCCATTTCATTGTAAATTCTTGTGCATGTGTGCCCCTGTTTTCATCTAGGAAAATTTTAAAGTGAAGTAGTGACGCAGTCGCAAGAGAACTGGCTGAGGCCTATTTCATTAAATTGTACGGGAGTGGGTGTGTCAGTGTTCCCTCTATCATCCTGCATAGCAGTGAGTTTGTTTTTTTGCAAGATCGCTTTTGATTTCGCCCGTCTGTGCATGTGCGTAATGCCATATATATATTGAGTGTCTTTTCCAAAATAAATCAGTTGGTAGTGTGCGCTTGTATACGTCGCTTCTTCCTGTTTCGTCCTTGTCCCATTTTGCGCCACCGTCTTATATTTTAGCAAATAACCTGAAGGACCAGTCGTCGTTTGCTTGTGACGCTGACAAACAGCACAGCTGGCGACGTACTGTTTCAGGGTTTTCCATAGTTTCGGCCAATAAAACTGCTGGCGGATCCGGTGTAGCGTGCGTGCGAAGCCAAAGTGACCGGATGTGATGTTGTCTTGCATTGAATGAAGAACCACCAGGTGTAGATTTTCAGGCACTACTAAGAGCAATCGTGTGCCGTCAGCTGAGTAATTCTTCTTGTACGGCAAACCATTATCAATCGTAAAAGGCTGCCCTGGGAAATCGCATGCACAGCTGGCGACGTACTGTTCGTAACTTTTTCACGGCAGGGTCGCGATGCTGTTCACTCTTGAAGTTGCTGAGATCTAGAAAGTCTGACGAAATAGAAACTAAATATTAGTCATAATCATCATGTTCTGCATTTGCATGCGGTGAACGAAGGCGGCAGAGACAATCGGCATCTGTATGGCACCGTCCTCTCTTGTATTTGACGGAGAAACTGTGTTCTTGAAGGCGCAGTGCCCAGTGGCCTAATCGGCCGGACATATCACGGAGCCCAGCGAGCCAGCACAGTGAGTGACGGTCATTCACTATTGTGAACTCGCGGCCGGGCCGATACGGCCAAAACTTATGAATGGTGAAAGCAACTGTGAGGTGCTAGAGCTCAGGGATGGTGTAGTTTTTCTCCACTTGGTAAGTGTCCGACTGGCATAAGCGACAACATGCTGCCGGCTGTCGCAGATCTGGACAAGCACAGCGCCAATACCAACACCACTAGCATCAGTGTGCAGTTCAATGAAGGCATCAGGATCGAAGTGCATCAGGACCAGACCCGAGGTCAATGAAAACTTCAGTTGCTGAAATGCAACCTCACAGGAGTCCGTCCACAAGTATGGTGTATCTTTGGGACGAAGGGTGTCAGAGGCGAAGCAAGCTGCGCAAAATTCTTGATAAATCGGTGGAAATAGGAGCAGAGGCCCAAGAAACTTTGCAGATCTTTCACCGTCGGTTGTTCAAAGTTAAGGACTGCAGCAATCTTTTGAGGGTCCGGTTGGATTCCTTGTTTATCAACCAGCAAACCGGGGACAGGAGCTTGAAACTCACTGAAGTGACACTTTTGGGACTTCAAAATAAGACCAGCTCTCTGTATGCAATCAAGCACAATCGAGAAGCGGTGATTATGCTCTTCAAGTGTCTTGCCATAAATAATCACGTCATCTAGATAACACATACAAATTTCCCACTTGAGTCCATGGAGCTCTGTATCCATAAACCTCTCGAATGTCGCCAGACCGTTGCACAAGCCGAAAGGCATAACTCAAAGAGCCTGTCAGGTGTTACAAAGGTTGTCTTTTTCTTGTCTGAGGGGTGCATAGGGATCTTCCAGTATCCTAATCGCAAATCAACGTTAGAGAAATAGGATGCGGAGTGCAGACAGTCGATGGCGTAGTCTATACGTGGTAGTGGGTACATATCTTTTTTTTTTTTTTTTTGTGATGGCGTTAGGACAGCGGTAGTCCGTGCAAAACCTCCACGAGTTGTCCTTCTTGACGAGAATAACCGGAGCTGCCCATGGAGTACATGATTCTTATATGACTCCTTTCTGTAACATTTCTTGAACTTGCTCGGCAATGATTGGAAGGCGAAATGCGATAAGGCTTCTGACGAATTGGCGACGCTTGTCCGATGTGGATCCAATGTTGCGTGCGAAACGAAGGCAGCGTACTGGTTGATTTTTGGTCTTGCACAAAGTCATACACTGAAGCGTAACTTGCCAGCACCTCCTGCAGCAGATGCCACTAAGGAGAAGGAAGCGACTTGTTGATCATGCACTCAAAGTGAAGGGAATAATCAGGGCAGGAATTGAGGTGCGATTTCTTTCCGGTAGGCGACAGTTCTCCAGTTTGGATATTCATCGTAGTTTCTTCATCAAAGCTTGCCACAAAGATACTCTCGTGACATTTACTGTCCACAAGTGGGTATAACCATGAACAGCGAGCACGAGGCAACGATTGCATTTTTCTTGAGTACGTTTTTGAGATTGGGCTCGGCTAGTTCGTACAAGGACGAGAAGAGTGCTCGGGTACGAACATTGCAGTAGTACATGGGGCCACGCAAACATTTTGCAACACCGAGAAAGTGTCTGAGGAATCTTTCGTAAAGTCTGTCACAGGAATAGGCATTTCGCCACATATAGAAATGGCGCCACTACCACAATCCTACGTTGCCCCGCAGTTGCGCAAGAAATCAATGCCTAAAATAATGTCATGGGTGGCACGTGGAAGCAGAGTAAGTTCAGTCCTAAACTTTTGTATCCCTATGGTTAGCAACACACACCACTGGGCACATTTCTCCGCCGACACCACGAAAGGTGGCGTTCCGGTCCCAAGCAAACATCACTTCTGGTCCAAGACAATCTTTGAACGACATACTCATGATAGAGACTACAGCCCCCGTGTCCACTAATGCCACAGTATTCACATTGTCTGCACAAACAGACAATTTGTTCAAAAGGACAGAAAGTTGAGCGAGTTGGTAACATTCCATAATCAAAAGAAGAGGCGTGCAGGACACGGACACAAGAAGAGCAGTGAACACCACGAACGCCGACTAACAACTGAAGCACAGCACAGAGGCGAAAAAGAAAGAAGACACACAGCTTATCTGCGCATGCTCGGAATGGTAGCGCCACCTGTCATACTGTTACACGTGCCGTTCTACGCGATAGACAACTGCTAAGACATTCTATCTCCTCTCTGTTTAAGATAATCGACGGTTGACTCACGCATGCACTTCCACTAATACTAATATGCCAGGCCTCAACCAATAAACGCGTATCCACGCAGTTTCGCACAGGCTTAAGAAAGTAGGAAGTAAATATGGGGTTAATGTTGTGTTTACGGCTCCCAATAAGTTAGGAAGGGTTTGTGCTGCCGTGCATAGAAGAAATGAGCAGATGGAAGGTAAGAAGCGAACAGATATCTGTCCGGTTAAGCACTTAGCCAAGAACAATTTCACCGACTGTCGCATGGGTGTAGTGTATAAGATTCCTTTTAGCTGCGGACGTTTTTATGTAGGACAAACCGCGCGTTGTATTAATCAAAGATTAATTGAACACAGAAGGTCGCTATCAGGTGGGACGCCGTCCAATCTATCCTTGCACTGCCAGGTCTGTAGCTGCATGCCCGAGTTAGACAAAACCGAGATCCTGTACAGGCATAGGAACGAAGATACGCGTTTATTGGTTGAGGCCTGGCATATTAGTATTAGTGGAAGTGCATGCGTGAGTCAACCGTCGATTATCTTAAACAGAGAGGAGATAGAATGTCTTAGCAGTTGTCTATCGCGTAGAACGGCGCGTGTAACAGTATGACAGGTGGCGCTACCATTCCGAGCATGCGCAGATAAGCTGTGTGTCTTCTTTCTTTTTCGCCTCTGTGCTGTGCTTCAGTTGTTAGTCGGCGTTCGTGGTGTTCACTGCTCTTCTTGTGTCCGTGTCCTGCACGCCTCTTCTTTTGATTATAGACAATTTGTTCTTTAACATCACTGCACAAGGGGTTCTTGAAGGTAACTGTACTGCGGCCTTGCCCCCATGAGTCACACCCACTAGTTTCCCAGCGGTGGTGGCGACTGCGAGCGACGACGCAGTGACGGGGATCGCCGTTGTCGAGTTAATGGCGGAGTAAGGCTGCGGTCGGACACAGGGTAATCAGCTTGTGTGGTGTGCTCCTGTTGCTGTCATTGAAAGGAACTGGGGAACGA
Source organism: Hyalomma asiaticum (assembly GCA_013339685.2). NCBI lineage: Eukaryota > Metazoa > Arthropoda > Arachnida > Ixodida > Ixodidae > Hyalomma > Hyalomma asiaticum. The sequence continues at coordinate 75,388,604 of CM023481.1, read as the reverse complement.
CCACGTCTTGTCTGTGGATGCACGACGGGTGGAGGCATTAAACCGAGGAGCCCACTGTTGGCGGTGATAGCAGAACCTAGCGATGTGTCCACAGTTGTAGCAAGTGCGGGAATCACGACTTGCCAACCCCGGTGAAAATGGACTGACTGGTAGGTGGGAGATGGAGCCCGCGTAGCAAGTCCTTGTGTTGCAACTGGCCTTTGTTACTGATTTCCGAGAGGGCACGTGCTCCTGCTTTCAAACTGCTCGGTATAGGTCACACAAGGTTCCGGGTGGGTCTGGGGCGACTAAGATGCCTGCAATGCTTGAGGGCGCTGGTCCAACATGCACTGATGACGCTCACGAAGCTGGGTCAGCAACTTGTAGCAGAGCAAGTTCTTCTTTAAGTACTTTCCGTATTACCAAGGAGATATTGTCATGGGATGGGACTGTTAAACTTGCAACAATGGGGACATTGTCTAAGCGTCCAAATTTTGGTAAAATTTGCCTCATTTTGAGGGCTTCAAATGTCCAGCAGGGCTTCCTTAGATCAGAAAGTGTTCTGAGGTCTTCTTTTGTTATGAGGAAATGATAAACATCTTCCGCGATTCCTTTCAGGAGGTGGCCCACTTTATCTTTGTCAGATATTGCCATACTCACTGTTCTGCATAGCTTCAAAACAGCCTCAATGTAGGTTGTGCATGTTTTACCGGGTAATTGAGCCCTACACAAAAGCGCCTGCTCAGTTACCTTCTTTTTACAGATTGAGTCCCCAAAGCACTTCTTAAGGGGGGACGTGGCAATGAAGACTATCTTTGTTATTTATGGGTATAAACTGATGAAATTTGGCACACTGATGTAGTTTGTTATGGTGATACCTTAAATGAAATCGGTGTTAAGCTACCTATCATAGTTTTTGAGTTACATCACTTTATAGACTCTTACAGTCACCCCTAATTAATCGGTTAATTAGATAAAATTTCAGTACCATTCTTACTTAAGCACATACACTAAGGCCCACTGTGTGCCGAAAAGCTGTTCATTGATTTTTTTTATGTCCAAATGAGTACAGAAAAAATTTTTTAATTGTCCTTGACATATTTTCTTACTAACAACTTTTGCAGAAATACAATTATAAAGGTGTGTATGATTTGCAGGTAAAAATGAATACCTTTACAGCACTCACTAATGTTTCAGGATCTAAGTGAAAAAAACAGAATGAATTTAGCTTCGTTAGTTATGAAACGACACTGGGATGACTGACAGCAACTGCCAAAAAAATGGAAGCTGAGAAAACGGAGCTCAAAGTTTTATTTCATGAAAGCAGTCAAATGTTAACTTTGAGCAGCTAAGTTCTTGCTCACTTTTGCTGGTTGTATTTTTTGTTGGAGAAACACAACGGTGTGTCTATCCTCAGGTTCGATCTCTCCTTTTTAAGATGATTCCAAGATGGCGGCACTTTCAGAAGCCCGATTTTCTTGCGGTTTTGGATGACAACACATAGATAAAGTGGCATTTTCTCTACTACTAATGCATATTTCGTTATAATATTCCACCACATGGTAAAAGAAGGTCCGAGGATCATGAAAAAAAATAAATTGAAAAATAGAAAACTTTGACCAAATTGAGCATTCCCATTGCCACGTCCCCTCTTAAATTCGTTGACAAAATTGTCCCATGCAGTCAACATGCTCTCATGGTTGTCAAACCAGAGAAGTGCTGTCCCGACGAGAAAAAAAACTATGTTCTCGAGCTGCTTCACAGTACTCCATCGGTTGTAGCGACTCACTCTTTGGTAGTGCTTCAACCAGTGTTCCACGTCCTCATCCACCTTTTCCCGAGAGGGTGCATGGCTGTCGCTCTGGGAGCCCATAGCCATCGGGCCACTTGTACACCGGTCTTGGGGCTCACCACCAGTGAGGTTGTTGTTGCCTTCTCCTGAATTGGCCACGATAGCTGTGTGTCGTGGCAAGCCAGCCGAGCATCTGCTCCATCACAAAATTGGTAGAGCTGGGTCGTCCAAGAAGTGTACCCCGCACCTCCACCAAATTGTTACGAAGGTATGCGTTTATTTATAGGAGATGAGCAGGCAAAGGCTGAGGCCAGTCCGGTTCAATCAACCGCCCAACTTACACATGCTCTACGTATCACTTCTCCTTTGTCTTCCACTTGCCACTGCGCATTGCCGCGACAATATGACACGCTGAAACTGCCGTCATGGAAATGCGTTCAATGTAGAACCGCAGTCAGCCCGTGGCAGAAAGCAGTTGCATGCTGCACTGGGTCAGGATATCCATGCAACCTATTAAACTGCATCTATTTCAGCAAAGGAAAGCATTATGGGTTCTCGCATTGTGAGAGAGAGCTGCCTGTGGTGGGCCTGCAGGACATATCCTGACGGGTGACACCATGTAGTCAAAATGATTAAATGTGTCTGGTAGGTGGCCCACTGTATGTGATGTGTGAGATGGAACATGTGGCAACTCATGGAGACACTGGGCGGTGTGCTTGGAGGAATTCACTGGGACTGGCTGTGTGCCACAGCATTGAAGGCCTGCAAGAGTCAAAAGAAGTTTGCATCACTACCAAGAAGGGGATCGTCCATTTCTTGCCACGTAGAAAAGTGTCTCATCGGTGTGATTTCGGAGCGTTACCAGAGCATGAAAACACCCGAGAAGTGGTAGAATAGTCCCTGAATAGTCTTTCAGGTTTTTGGGGGGAGCTACGAGTCTGGAATGAGACCGTGAAGGCTCGACAAAATACTACATAAACAAGTTTTTAGATGGAATGGAAACTGAGGAGCCAGTGTCCACAAATAAAGAAAAAGGTTTTCCGTTTGCCTCAACATCTGCGTGAAATCCCGGATTCTGGAGATCCGATTGGGACGCCTAGGCCTGAAGGGTGACCTGGAGGCCTGCCGACGCCATGCTGGTGGTGACCGCTCAAAGTGGCTACTGTGACACACTGCGGCAAAATGTCCCCTCTTGGAATACTGGTAGGAAACCTGAACGAAAGGGAAGGGGTCAAGGGCTCGTTCTTTATTTGTTAGAAACAAGTTAATGAGCAAACAGACAATGAAGCCTAGGGGAAGTTACTTGTGGTATTGTAATTGTGGAGAAAGTAGAAAGGAATTAAAGTGGACGAAAAGATAAACCTGCCTTCGGTGGGAACCGAACCCACGACCTTCGGATGTCGCGTCTGATGCTATACCAACTGAGCTACGAAGGCAGTCGTCCCCCCCGTCCACTTTATTGTGTATTTATGTACGTATTATCCTGGGAGTGTTAGGCAGCGCCACTCATGGCCAAGGCGGCGTGTGTGGAACACACTTTCTTTCCAGGAGGCGTCGCGTAGAACGTGAACTTAGATAAGATGGCTGCTGCCCAATAAGCCCTCGCATGCTACCTAAGGCACCAAGTCTGCCGCAACGAGGCCCAAGCTATGAAATAACAAAAGTGAAGGGGTCAAGGGCTAGTTCTTTATTTGTTAGAAACAAGTTAATGAGCAAACAGACAATGAAGCCTAGGAAAGCATAGGGGAAGTTACTTGTGGTATTGTAATTGTGGAGAAAGTAGAAAGGAATTAAAGTGGACGAAAAGACAAACCTGCCTTCGGTGGGAACTGAACCCACGATCTTCGGATGTCGCGCACAGGGCAGTTCTGAGTAGGAGCATGCTGATAGCCACAGTTCGAGTAATCCTGCCACGTCGATAAAGGTAGTGAGTAAACGAGGGCGGGGTTATGAGGAAGGCGTGAAAACCAATGGCAAAGAATGGTGCTGCGCTGGACTTGGATAGCACACTGTACCTGTACGAGTGCTTCAGGGTTGTATTCCTGGAGGTGATGCTGGGCGCCCTCAGCATCCTTGATTATCTTCACGGCCTTCTCGAATGTACGCATGGTCTCCTTGACCAGCAAACATTCACGTAGCCGCATAAAAGTCAATCCATTGAGTAATCATTGGAGCAGTAGATGGTCCTTCAGTTAAGTTGCACTGGTTGTCTGCGTCTTGCAATTTGAAGAGAAAAATCCTGGGGGGAAGACTTGCCTTGAATGAGGTCCCGAAATGAGTCTGGGTGTGGCTACTACATCTAGAGGGCTAAACTTGGCCGTTAGCCTTTTCACCAATCCGGAGTAGGCATCTTTGGTTGACCCCAGCGTTTCTGATGCTGCGGCGAGTGCAACCCGTGCTTACCTCTGACCTTCGGTTCCAAGCAGTGTTTTTAGCAATGCGGCTTTGCGTTCCATGGAAAAATTTCACCGCCAGGGGTGAGCAAATATATTTCAAAATCTTCCAGCCACTGCGTCCACGCTGGTGTTCCCGAACGATTCCAAAACACGGGTGGTTTTCCTATCAGGTTGGCCATATCTGAGCTTTATGACTGTGCATTATAACGAGGCAATTTGCTGAGTTTCCTGGGGCCAATGGCTGGCTATGTGCGACGCGATAACCGGCGATGCACTGAGAGCAAGGGCTGCTTTGGCAGCTGGCTGTGATGCAAGCAGGCCAAACAGATATTGCCACAGCTAGTGTTGCCTACGTGGTCTGCTTCATGGCTTCTGGTTGCAGTTGGTGAGCGGCGGAAAGTGGAAGGCATTCAGGACGCATGTCGACTGCACCATTGTAGTGTTCGCAAAGGGAGACACCGAGCACCGGCGGTGGCTCCTCAAGGAACACACATGCCCAACTTTCCCTAAGGCTGTAGCTAGGGTGTTTATATATATCTTGACGGCACCCCCTTGGGCCGTGCAACAGAACAAAGTATATTACAATATACAACGGTTCTTTTTTTGGTGCTCTTCTTTTTGTTCTGTTTCATTTCTGGTGTGTTGTACCAACACATGCAACCAAGCTTTCAATAGGATGGATTTGCAGGCTAGTTGGTGAAGCATCATGGAAAAAACAGCGCGAACACAAGGACGATGAAAAAGGGGAACACACACCACACCACGGAGCGCTGACTATCAACTGATTTTATTTCGGCGAACACGTACATATATACGTATGTATGAGCCTCGTCACAAGTGTTATACACTGATAAACACACAGGAAAAAGCCAAACAAGAGAAACCTCGTAGGTGCACTGTAATTCCCTACATTCATAAGCTGTCTCACAACTTGAAGCGAATCGGCCAGCGAGTTAATGTTAGAGTCGCCTTGAGCGCCCCTAATAAGCTCTCAACCTTGTGCAATCGCGTCAACAAACCCCCCAAACCATCTCCTCCTGTGGCAAGAAGCATACCCCGCCATTTCTCCCTTGATTGAGCGTGTGGTGTACCGTTGTTGTTGTTATGTGGGGTTTAACGTCCCAAAACCAGCTCTGATTATAAGAGACGCCGTAGTGGAGGTCTCCGGAAATTTTGACCACCTGGGGTTCTTTAACGTGCACTGACATTGCACAGCACACGGGCCTCAACATTTCGCCTCCATCGAAATGCAGCCGCCGCGGCCGGGATTCGATCCCGCGACCCTCGGATCAGCAGCCGAGTACCATAGCCACTAGACCACCGTGGCGGGGCGTGTGGTGTACCGTATACCCTTGTCTTGTGGCAAGTTTTACGTAGGACAAACGGGCAGATGCCTGAATGACAGGCTTCGTGAACATAAAAATAACGTCACCAGCACTGTTAGAGGCCACCTTGGTGATCATTGTAAGCGTTGTGGTTGTAACCCCCTATATAAAAAATGTGAAATTTTAGCAAAAAGCCCCTCCCAGTTGACGCGGGAAATTATAGAAGCACATAGGATCACCTTGCTGGAGGATAACTGTGTCAGCACCCCATCTGTCGCTCTCTTAGACAAAGAAATTTCATATCTTTCCGCTAACAAGCCTTAGATGACCGTTTTTATAATGTACATGCAGCATGTGTGGTGGTGACATTTGCTTATTCCTTCATGTGTTGTTTTTTTATCATGAGATGACCTTTGTATCTTCCTGTGTGTTTATCAGTGTATAACACTTGTGACGAGGCTCATACATATGTATATATGTACGTGTTCGCGGAAATAAAATCAGTTGATAGTCAGCGCTCCGTGGTGTGGTGTGTGTTCCCCTTTTTCATCGTCCTTGTGTTCGCGCTGTTTTTTCCATCAAGCTTTCAACTTAACCCCAGCTGGCCGAAATTTCAGGAGCGCTCCACTAGAGCATGCCTGATCATCATATTGTGGCTTTGGCCTGTAAAAGTCGAGCGCAGTTGTTCATATGCACCGTGCAATCCTGAGCCCCTCTTGGGTGACAGATGGTTCGAGAAAGTTAAGGTGCTTCCTTGGTCTCAGACCAAAACTCAGTGTGGTAGCGGAACAGCTATGGACTGCCGGAGTCGTTCTTTTATTTATTTGTGAACAAGTTTATATATAATACTTTCTAGGTGTCATTATTCTAGAAGCTGTGGTCAAGTGACTATTTGGGGGGAAAAATTGTGAGCCTGTACAGCACTGAACACTAAATTCATGCTAGCAACTGATACAGCACACATGCGTCCATCACAAAGCCTGCTGTGGCACCACTTGGTTGGCTGTGACAGAGTCACTATCGGGCCTTGACAGAAGTACTACATTTATTATGCAATTTGCTAAAATAACTGAGCAAGGTATACTTACCAAGCAGTCTGGCAGTGTGTTTGATGCAGTAAATGAGCCCAAAAAAAAGGGGGCGGGAGCTGCTCGGGTCATAAGCTCCAATCTGAAATCTCTCAGAAAATGGAGGGGGTAGCTTGCGGGAGTGGGATCAGGATTTTACGGTAGCACTGGTGTCCTTTAAAAATCCCTTCAGATGCCTTATTAATAATTTGGTATTGAAAGGGACAGACAAATGCTGAGAACTTGAACTGGAATTACCTCGCTGATGGAAAGTGTTGTATAGGCTCAAATTATCCCTACATGTTATTCCAGTTAACTGCAGGTTTGTATCTTTATTCCCCAACACCCAAGTCTCGAAGCTGGTTAAACCAAGCACGTGACGCTACACAAGAGTCCATTCACGTGACCTTCTAGAAGCTTGTTCTTTTGCTGACGTTTCTATTACTTTTGAAGTGCGTGCACACTTTTCACATTAGCAGTTTTTTTTTTATCTAACACTGCACAGGTAACCTGCCACACACCTGCTCTCATTTACGTCAGCAGAATGATGGCACTTGCAGCCAGCCATCCAAGACGTAGTTGTGTACTGAGGAATGGTCTGGACAGCAAACAAATTTGTTGTAGCGTGACGTCACATATCACTGCGCACTCAGTGCGCGCATTGCTGTGCAACCGTTCACGTGGTTCTGCGCCTATATATATATGGTGCGCCTTCTAATAAATGTTCAGTTGCTTCTTGGTAAGCTGTCTGCGGCTCACGTTACTACACTGGCGACGAAGATGGGATCCGCCCCCTTGTACTTGTAGCACTGCGAACGATCGGCGGTCGAGGGCCATGGACCAGAAAACAACGGCAGCCATGGCCTGCGGCGGTTGAACGCGGCGGCACTACCTTCGGCACGAGGCAACGCAGTCGTCGGGGGAAAACAACCCGATAAGTATACTGCACTTACTGAACAATGGCGCAACTAGGCAAGTTAGACGAGTTCGACGAGAAGGATCGGAATTTTGAGTCCTATCTGGAGCGTTTTGAGCACTTCGTTACCGCAAATGACATCAAAGAGGAAAAGAAGCTCGCAGTATTCTTGAGCGTGATACGGCCACAAACGTACGAGGTTCTCAAAAGTCTGGTAGTACCCACTGTTCCTGGGGACAAGTCCTTTGAAGAGGTCACAGTGCTGTTGAAGACACACTATAGCCCACAGTGCTCGGTCATTGCCGAACGTTGCAAATTTAACAAGTGAGCACAAGAAGAACAGGAAAGCGTCGAGGACTTCATAGTGGCCTTAAAGCATTTAGCAAGGAAGTGCGATTTTGGTCAGTTTCTGCAAGACGCGCTGCGAGACAGGTTAGTGGCAGGCATAAGACGCGAGGAAACGCAACTCGCCCTATTTGCTGAAGAAGATTTAACCTTCGAAAAGGCGTGCAAGATAGCCCTGGACAGAGAGCAGGCTGCGCGACAGACAGCGTTACTTCATGCAGAAGGCAAGGAAGCGGCTTTGCATGCCATAGCAATCAGAGGAAAAGGAAGCGACAAGAAATGGAAGCTTCGGAAGTTCAAGGAAGCCAAGCGAATTTGCGAAAGATGTGGCAAGGCGCATACGGCTAGTGTTTGCTGGTATAAGAACGTCCAGTGTCACAGCTGTTCTCAAATCGGCCATCTACAGAAGATGTGTCCAAGTAATTGCAGAGAATTCAAGACTGCAAATGTCGTGGACTACTCTGATAGTGACTCTGAAATAGATGTTTACCATGTTATCAATACAGTGCGTTCTGGATATGAAGTGCAACTAAACGTAGAAGGGCAAGACCTCTGCATGCAGATTGATACGGGGGCAGCTGTAACACTCATTCCTGAAAGTGTGAGGCTGAACGCAGTTCCTCATGTGAAGTACGAGCCATCTCGAGTCACTCTAAAGACTTACACTGGGGAACCTGTTCCAGTAAAAGGGCAATGCAACGTTTCCGTTACGATGGGAAAGCAGTCTTTGCGACTACCCGCTATTGTAGTCAAGGATCACTGCAAGCAGCTGCCATTGCTGATGGGGCGAAGTTGGCTTGAAAGGCTCGGGCTCGACTGGAAAGGTGTGTTTACTATGAATGTAAGTGACTCTCGCAAGGTAGAGGCGGTAAAAAAAGATGTTCCCAGGGGTGTTTTCCAAGCAACCCGGAAAAGTGAAAAACTATCAAGCAAGGATAGTTCTAAGCCAGAATTGTACGCCTATTTTTGGCAAGGCCAGAAACGTCCCATTTGCGCTTCGAGATAAAGTGGAAGGCGAGCTAGAAAGGCTAGAGAAAAGCGGTGTTATACGCCCTGTAAATCGGAGCGACTGGGCCACGCCAGTAGTCGTAATTCAAAAGAAAGATGGTTCACTGAGGTTGTGCGGGGACTACAAAGTTACCATTAATCCCGTGTTAAAGACCGACCACTACCCATTGCCTAGACCAGAAGATTAGTTCTCTGCAATAGCTGGCGGCAAAATGTTTTGTGTGTTGGATCTTTCGGCCGCGTATCAGCAGATTCCGCTCACTGCCGAGTCCCGACCACTACTAACCATTAATACGCACAGGGGGCTGTTCGAGTTCCAGCGCTTACCATTTGGGGTAGCCAGCACTCCAGCTATTTTTCAGTCCTTCATGGATGAGGTGCCCAAAGGCATAGCGCACGTGGGATGTTACATAGACGACATCATTGTGTCAGGAAAAGACGTCGCCGACTGTCAAAAGACATTGGAACTAGTCCTGCAGCGACTTAGTGACTACGACATGACACTGAAAGAGGAAAAGTGTCGTTTTTTTTCAGAGCACTGTGACTTATCTCGACCACACTGTGTGTGCTGAAGGTATCTATCCTACAGAAGAAAAGATAAAGGCGATCACAGAAGCACCCGAGCCCACATGCCAAACAGAGTTAAAGGCTTATCTAGGCATGCTAACCTTTTATGCGAAGTTCTTAAGTAACCTTGCCTGCGTGGCAGAGCCATTGTACCATCTGTTGCGCAAGGGCGAAAAGTGGTCGTGGACATGGGAGTGTAGCGAAGCTTTTGCTTCTACGAAACTGTTACTTGTCAAGAGTAATGTGCTCACTTTTTACAATGTGGCGAAACCAATTGCTATGACATGTGATGCTTCGTCGTATGGATTGGGTGCTGTCATTTTTCATGAGACCGCAAACGGACACGAAAGGCCAGTGGCATTTGCATCTAGAACACTTACAGCAGCGGAGAAAAACTATGCTCAGTGCGAGTGCGAAGCATTAGCACTGATGTTTGGGTTAAAAAAATTCCACCGCTACTTGTATGGGCGAGAGTTCACTCTTTATACAGATCATCAGCCACTACTCGGAATATTAGGCCACGACAAGCCTGTGCCTGCTCTGGCTGCAGCGCGAATGCAAAGATGGGCAATTACTCTGGCAGCGTACCAATATAAACTAAAATACCGAAAGGGAAGAAATGTTGAAGTGGCTGACGCCCTGTCTCAGCTTCCTCGGCCTATTGTGGCGGCCGATGAACCTTCCGAGTGTCTCTTGCTATTTGACAGCATGCCCCTCGAAGCGGATGACGTGGCGCGGGCCACACGACGTGATCCCACTTTGTCTCGCGTGACGCACTTCATTCTAAATGGATGGTCTTCAGAGTGTTCTGAAGTACTTAGACCATTTTATTCCCGGTGCGACGAGCTATCAGTAGAGCAAGAATGCATAACTTGGGGATCAAGGGTGATCATACCTGATAAGCTCCAGCTACTGGTCTTGCAGCTATTGCACGAGGACCACCCGGGATCTAGTCGCATGAAAGTGTTAGCAAGAAGCTTTGTGTGGCGGCCTGGCCTCGACCTTTCGGTTGAGAGCTACGTTCAACAATGTCAAGTGTGTCAGGCCGTCCAAAAAGCTGCTTCACCGGTCCCTTTGCAACCATGGAATTATCCCACAAGGCCCTGGCAACGCATTCACATAGACTATGCTGTAAAGGGCTCTCAGGCGTTCTTGGTTCTCGTCGACGCATTCTCTAAATGGATCGAGGTCTCGCCTATGTCATTCACTACGGCTAACAAAACCATTGAGAAACGTAATTTGATGTAGCGCAAAAAACAAGACACGGACAACAAGAAGGCACATATGGACACCACACAGCGCTACTAGCAACAACAAGTTTATTTTCAAAATCAGACCGCTTATAAACCGCTCACGTGCTGACCTTTGTGCTTGGCGATTATGGTTTATAAGCGGTCTGATTTTGAAAATAAACTTGTTGTTGCTAGTAGCGCTGTGTGGTGTCCATATGTGCCTTCTTGTTGTCCGTGTCTTGTTTTTTGCGCTACATCAAATTACGTTTAATATGAACCACCAACAAGCCCGCATCGCTACTCTTGTCGACCATTGAGAAGCTACATAGTGTGTTTGCCGCGTATGGTCTGCCAGAAGTACTGGTGAGTGATAATGGACCGCAATTCATTTCCGAAGAGTTCGCGGCATTCTTGAGTGTAAACGGTATAAGGCATGTCAAGACACCTCCGTATCACGCGGCTTCTAACGGAGCGGCCGAGCGTTTAGTGCAGACTACCAAACAAGCCCTGTCAAAGCATGTTTTGCAGGACAAAACTAGCCACCCGAAACACTCATTCCGGGAATGCTTGGACAGCTATCTAATGAGTTACAGGAATACTCCGCACAGTACTACTGGCCAGACCCCTGCAGAATTGTTTTTGAAAAGACAGCCACGGGTAAAGCTGTCATTGCTAAAACCAGATTTCCAGCTCTCGATGCAGGAGCAGCAGCATTTTACCAAAGTGCAAAATGACATGTCGCGGGGTGTTTCTCGATGTTTTGCTGAGGGGGACGCTGTGTGGGTGAAGACTGTGCGAGGTGAAACAGTGTCATGGGAAGACGGTGTCGTGACGCAAGTTATCAGTCCCGTAACCTATCTGGTGAAAGTGTCTCAGGCGGCGCGATTTACGCATGCCGACCACATTACTACAAACATTACTGGGTGCTATTTAAATATTTCACTCTTTTCTTCACATAATTAATTCCTTCTTTGAAAACATTTTGATTCACTCTTGTATACTCTGCTTACTGGCTTTTGTTTCATGCAACACACATTGGGTAGTCTGCTTTCTATGCTATGCATGTTGTAGTTGCGCAAAATGTTGTGCGGCCGAGCTTGAAAGTGCAAGCAAGTGCATAGATGAGAAAGCGTGTGTTGTTGTCACTGTAATCTCAGTTGAAGCCTCTCATTGGGAAGCTGTGTCTACTCTGTCTACCAGGCTCCTACTACAGCTTCAGCAAGTATGCCGAACTACGGAACAGCATGGACAGTGGCAGTGAGAACCTCATCAGGCAGTTTGATGTGTCCGTGTCTTTCACACAAAATCTACGGGCTTACTCCGCCAACAAGAACACCTGGTTGGTTCTAGGTGAGTCTGGGCTTCATTTGCCCTTGGTTCATGTGGCAACTTATTCAAGGTGTCCAAATCTGAGGTATTTGAGTGCGCCATTTGGAGCCCACATGAGGCATGCAGAGCAGTCTGCTTGCTTGTCATGCTTCATCACTTATAGAAGGATTGTTTCTGGGACCGACAGCTGAAATTGTGGCAACTGAAGCGTGGCATAGCCTGGTGTTGAGGCCTTGCTACTGCATTCTGGAGGATTTAAAGTACTGGACGCTGCCTGCTGCTGTTCATGCGACCATAAGTTGGGCTTAAAACTGCAGTCAGCACATAAAAACACATCCCTGCCCTACTGTTTACTTTCTGCGCAGTAAAAGGAGCAGACGCTGAGAAGTGGTGCTGTCTTCACGGTAACTGAAGACCTGCTTTTAAGCGTAGCGCTTGCATGTAGCGTCTCCCAGGTTTTGCGGGCATGCACTTTGTCACGACAGAGCTTGGCACAAACACACTCGATGGCTATCTACCATCGTTGGCAACATGTGTTGTGTATAAGACTCCATAGCCAAAAAATTCTGATAAAAAAATGTTTCAGGACGTTTTCCCTCATTGCCGTTGCATGGTTGGACAACCTGTCTGGTAAGCCTTCTTGTGAAATAAAGAAAAGACATACCTTAGGTACCTTACTGTCGGTCCCTTTATATCTATTCCGCTAGTCGTGTTATTACCCGTCTATCCAGTTGCACTTCTTTTCACACAAGTAACATTTTGGCACTATTGTTGTATAATGCACCTCGTATAGTAGGTTATCCTTCATGACCAAGCCATATTTTAGCATCTGAGCTGGCAGCGGCCCATTGTGATGACCTCCTCTGGCTCTCTCTGCTGAGTATAAAAAAGTTTGCATAGATGTTTCTCTTCGTGGTTGTACACATTGCACACTGGTAGATCTTTGAAAACACTACCCACCATGCCCTTTAGTTCATATAAACTTGGACTTCATTACAATTAAGTACGGGTGTGCAAATACTGAAATTGTCGAATACGAATCAAATACGAATAAGGCAAAAAAAGCGGGCCTCAAATATTGAATCGAATATCAAATATGTGCGTAAAACTAGAGAACTGCAAAACAAGAGGTAACGTAACAGTAAGATTTATTAATTCCAAGAGAAATTAGTGCAATATGCTGCGGCTAATTGACGAGACTTATGAAAGCAAATTTCTGTATTTACTAGCCTAACAAATGCACCTTTTTTCCAAAAAACAGAAGCAAGTTTGGGAGGTGTGTCTATCACGTGGGGTAAATCTTATGAAAACTTTTTTCAAGCTGAGCAAGACATTTAGCGCGCAATAAAGATGGCGTTGCGACTCACGGTAATAGTTAGAGCCACACATGCGATGAAATTTTATTTAAAGAACAGTAAAGAAAAAGCTGTATAGCGTCAGTACCATGCGGCTCGGCACCCACGGCGACAGCCTTTATGGTGGCTCCAATGCGATGGCCTTTTGCTTCCGATTAACTCTCGGTTAGGTCACAATGCCACGAAACCAGAAAAATGGCGACGCTGTCGAATGGTCGAGAGTGAAAAACGAAAGAGCGGCACGCGGCGGTCTTTGGCCCGCATGTAGTTTCCATAGTTTCTATGTCGCCGCGGGTCCCGCCCGTAATGACGCACACTATGCGTAGGCCAATGATCCTCGCGGGTGCAATCTTGAAAACGCCCAGCCGTATCAGCGTTCAGTCGCATTCGCGTGTGGCCCTAACGGGAAAATGTTTCCCACAACAGCATGCAGAATGGCTCACCATCATTCATATTCTCCCTCGTATCTGTGCTCAGCCTCTCAGTCGTGCACGTTAAAGCATGACGTTCGAGATAGCCACGATGTAATCTAGGAGACCACACCTCAACCACGCTTAGGCTTAGCAGCACCAGCCTGCGCAACACGCCGCAGCGAGCGGTGTGAAGGAACTGCGACTGCACGCGGCAGTTTTATCGGGGCGCGGGAGTTTTCAATCGCCACACCAAAAAGCGCCTGAACATTGCGGATCAAGTGATGTGGGAAAGCTACAGCGTGGCCGTTTGCACGTCTGCAGGGGTTCAAAGTTAGGGGGTACGTTTATTATGTGGGAGAAAAAAGTTTGCGATGGCGATGGAAAGTCGTCCATGATCTCGCGGTGCCAATGCGACGATGGCAAAACACTCACGACAAGGCCTTTTCTTTATTTGTTCATAGCATGGAAGAAACTCGCATCTCTTTCGTTGAACGGCTCGTCTGATGTGCGTGCCGCGTACAGCGGCCTTTAATGGCGCGAGAGCACGAGAACCGGCGCGTCTTGTGGTTTCATTATCAAAACGTAGTTGATGCCACATGGCGCCAGTCCTCCCGGCCTAGTTGCGAGCAGTGCGCTGACTGCTTGCACGTTCACCACCACGGTGGTGCTTGTAGCGCCGTGCGTGCTTCCTTGCCGTCGGAGCGTTCTGCGTACCCACTCTTCTGACTATACAGGACTCCGGCGAGTGTTGGGTTAGATCAACGCGGTGACAGCACGCTGCTTCCGTTTGATCAAATGAATTGCTTTTCACGTCGCTGCGATGTACTTCGTGTTCCCACACTAGCACGAAACAGCAGTGTGCGCACTTGGATCATGTACTACGCTTACAGCATCGCTGTTTTACACATGATGCTGATCAGATGGGTGAAGATCTGTTAACGTGATCAGTTGTCGCAAAAGCGAGGTGGTCTTTGGCACGCATAGTTTTTGTAGTTTCTATGTCGCCGCCGGTGCCTAACGATGCCACGACGCACAAGATTCATAGGCCAGTGAGACTCAATCACCGCGCAGGCTTGGCCATCTTGCGGCCAAACAAAGGCGCTATGTCGCCGATGCAGTCTCTGAGATGCCCAGCCGCAGCAGCCTTCGGTAGCATTTGCGGGTGGCCGTAACGGGGGAAAAGATGTTTCTCATCACTGCACGCAAAACGGCTCATCATCACACCTCTCCCTCATATCCGTGCTGAGCCTGAGCCTCTCAGTTGTGCCTGCTGACCACGCCCCGCTTATGCATGCTTAGGCTTAGCTGCGCCAGCCTGCGCCGCACGCATGGCAGCACGCGGACGCGGCTGTGAGGGAACTGCGACAGCATGGAGGAATGCAGCATTGCGATTAAATGATGTTACTGCCGCTTCCACATGGCTACGCCCGGCAACGTGCAGCAGTTTTGTCGGGATGCAGGAGTTACGAATCAGTGCGCCAAACGTCATCGAGACGCTGCGGATAAAGTGAAGCGGGAATGCCACAGCACGGCCGTTCGAGGGACTGCAGGGGTTCAAAGTTGGCGGTCTGTTTATTATGCGATTGCGTTCATTACATGAGTACGGCATTTGTTTTTATGAATGTGAGAAGGTTGATTACTAAGGGCGTTTTTTTTTTTTCGTGGGTGCGCATTATAATTGCATGTGTCACTTCTTTTTGTGGTCACGGGAAACGGGTGCGCGTTACTATCGAGGGCACAGTAGAATCGAGTAAATACGTAAATCTTCTGGATTCCGTTTTTCCAAACTTGGCAGGTATGGTTTCAGTACTCTCGGTTCCGAACCCTTCCGACTACTGCCGTGGTGCCATGTGCTGCGCCTAAGATTAAGGCATAAAAGTTTAATTCTAGCAGCTCAGGTCAGTGATATATTTTCGATTTCATGACAACAAAGCGAGAGTCGACTGTATTCTATTGAAGGGTGTTAAGAAACCTTTTGTCTAACCTTTGGATGAGTGGAGGTATCATTCAAACTAGGTGGAAACTCGAGAGAATGAAAAAAAAAAAGCATATACCTCAGAGTTCAGTGGTCGTAGAAATTAAAAAGTGAAAACTGCATGAGGAAGATTTTTGAATCATTGCCTTCCTGATTTTATTGCAAATGCCCCACAGAACTTCTGGCACTATTTAGATCATGAAAAAAAAGGCAGCACATAAATATTAATGGTAAAATTACTGGAGATACCCATGAAATTGCTGAACTTTTCAATGATTACTTCCAGAGTGTGTTCTCTGATATAGATTGTTATGAACCATGCAATGCAAGTAGGTCTTTGGCTCACTGCATTACAATTTCACGAGAATGTGTCTTGGAAGTGCTCCTTAATCTTGATGTACGCAAATCTTCACTAGTCCTGATGGGAACCATATGTTTTTTTGTGAAGGCATGCAGAACAAATATGTGTCTTTTTAACAGTTTTTCAAATTATCTTTACATTTAGACGATATTCCACCTCATAAAATTGTCACTGGGCTGCTGAGATCGGGATTGAAGGCGTTGCCCCCGCGCGAAGCTTTCAAACTGCTGGACGTCCGAATACTTCACTGAACCTTGTTTTGAAGGCTCTCCAGCTGGGAGACGTCTGTTTCGTGGTTTCAAAACCACAAGTGGGCAATTCCGGTCAGGTCAAAAGATACGGTGGCTAGTTTTGTGACGTCGTCCCATTTGTTGTAGACACTCACGCGTTCGTAGATGGAGAGCCAGTCATCAACGTCGTGGTCGTCGGTGCCACTGAATATCGGAGGGTCCCGCTGACGGGTCGCTCCATGGCAGACGCTGGTGTGGGGAGAATCTGGTGTTGAGCTCGAATCAGTGCCGGTAGCCATGGTGGGACGGAGAGTCCGGCTGCACAGTTCAAGGATGATAGGAAACTCAGCGATCCTCCACCAATTGTGATAAGGAAGCTCAACCGCAGTTGTGGATGACGAGGTCGGCACCAACTGGCAGACACGATGGCGTCTGGGCTTCACTAGCCCGAGCAGCAAAAGCACCTTCAGCTCGCGCCCCACTAGTGTAGCATTGGCGATCCGGCTGCGGAGCTATCGAGGGTGCGCTTCTTCACTACATTACAAATACTTGCAATAAATTCTTAGAACACATAGCAGGTTTTGTTCGTCAGTAGTTGAGCGATCACAAGGTCCTCTCCCCACAGCAGCATGGATTTTGAAAGGGATTATTGATTACAACCCTGCTTGTGTCAGTTGTTCATGAAATCTGTGAGGTACTTGACTCGTCCGGAGATGTTGACATGCTATTTTTTTATTTTAGTGAAGCATTTGCCAAGGTGCCTCATGGAAAATTAATCTGCAAGCTATAATGCGTTGGTCTCCCTTCAAACATTATATCATGGACCCAGGCATACCTTCGGCACAGGCAGCAGTTTGTAAAAATCAACAAATGTTCATCCAATGCGCGCCATGTAACCTCAGGCGTGCCGCAAGGCAGCGTATTGGGACCACTCTTATTCTTGATCTACATAAATGACATAGTCAAAAATATCCCTCATGATGTGCTTGTAAATTTATTTACAAGCACATCATGGGAGAACAGATAACAGATGGACAGTAAGAGCGACGGAATGGATACCAAGAGAGGGAAAACGCAACAGAGGCAGGCAAAGGGTTAGATGGAGCGATGAAATTAAAAAGTTTGCGGGCGTAAAGTGGAACCAACTCGCTCAGGAGAGGGTGGAGTGGAAATCGATGGGAGAGGCCTTCGTCCTGCAGTGGACCTAAATAGGCTGATGATGATGATGACATAAATGACATAGTCAAAAATATCCCTCATGATGTGCTTGTAAATTTATTTCCGAATGACTGTGCCATTTTTAAAACGGTAGCCTTGGCAATAGATCACCAATGCTTGCAGAATTCAGTAATAGCAATTTCTGATTGGTGTAAACTTTTGGGGCATGGAAACAAATGTACAGAAAACAGTCTTGTTTTGAGTAAGACGGAAGAAAGAACCTGGCATATTTTTTTACTTTCTAAACAACACGATCCTAAGAGATGAAAGGGGAAAATTAGCATCCACCCATTTTGTAGCACAAGGCTCATAAAAGATGTTCATCAGAGATGTTGAAAAATACGAATACTTTGGCGTCACCTTTAATAACAGATTTACTTCTTGAGCCCATATATCTCTTACATTTTCTCCAGCCTTGCGCAAGTTGTGGTTTTTTTTAAAAAGAAAACTTACAAAAGCACCGGTAAATACTAAAATTCTAGCATATAACACACTCGTGCATTCAAAGCTTGAATATGCGGCAGCTGTATGGGGTCCTTACATCGAGATGGACATTATTCATTCGGAGCATGTGCAAAGAAAGGCTGTTAGATTTAGCTTTGGAAAATATAAAAGAGAAGATTCCCCATCATAACTGATGCTTACCATTAATGTAAGTTCACTGGAACATTGGTGTAAACTTAGATGCCTGCAGTTCTTACGTGACATCACAAGAGGGGAAACTGGGCGCCAGTTCCCTCCGCTTTTGTAGCACCCCTAAAAACACGATCAACTACCGTATTTACTAGCATCATGATCGCACGCCTAAATTTTGTCATCAAAATTCGATTTTTTATTCCCCTGCGTGATGATCGCACCCGGAACTTGCCGCAGCGATATGTTGTGTTCCAAGTGTAGATGGCGATCATCATGTTTACCATCTGTCGAAGGTTATGTAACTAACTCTTCAAGACTCACCACGTGAACCGCACGCACCAAGCAGATGCCTAATTTTTGCCCACCCTTGGCGGAAACGTGCCGTATTAAAACAGCAGTAAAGACAAATGCCGTTGTTCTCACCACGCCAACAGCTTCACGAAGACAGGCATATCTAACGCCCTCGACGGAACAGAAGATAACCTTCTGTGGGACTGCAATGACACTGCCGATTCTGAAAGGGAATCGAGCGACGACGACACTGACGCCAGTGACGCTTCAGACTCTGAATGAAAGTTAGGGGTTCAGTGAATGAAAAAAATTAAAGGGCAATATGCAATGCATGTAGTTCCTGCTTAATTATGTGCTTTTATTACAAAGGCAAGCCTTACTCTACTTTTATCTTTGGTTATGTTCATGATAGCTATCGTAAGAATTCTGATACGCGACTTGTTTGCATTCTTGGTGCTCAAATTATTATATCGCGGAAAATTTACCCCGCGTAATGATCGCACCCCGAAATATGTGTCAATTTTCTTGAAAAAAAAAAGTGCGATCATTATGCGAGTAAATACGGTAGACGTACACACAACTTTTCCCTCATGCCAACATTTGCTAAATCTCACATGACTGCAATCTCGTAACTAAACAGTTTTTTTCTGTGCACCATAACTGTATGGAATTCCCTCCCTCCTCATGTCATACAATCGAAGAACTTTGCAAAAGAGTTAGAAAACCATTTTTCCCAAAATCCAGTAGAAACTTGAGCAGTGCTTAAAAATTTCCTTCTCATTTTAATGTGTATTCTTGGGTGTGCACTATGCGGTGTTATTGTTTGGAGAGAGATTTCATCTGTGCATTTTTCATGTATTTAGTGTGTTACATTTCAGTTCACTGCTGTTATTGACATTTGTGCTAAGTGAAAATTTTGTCTTTAGTATTATGGCTATAGGTTGTATCTTTTTCATGTACTCTTTATATTTGCTTGCATTGTTAGCCTCTTGTGATTATTTTTTTCATTTTGTTGCCCCTCCTGCATGGGCCAGCATATTGGCCTGCACTATCAATAAATAAATAAAATAAACAATGGCATTACGGCAATCAACTATGAAACCAACATGATCAGTCAGCAATCAAGATGGCTGCTGTCACATTTTCAATATGGTAGTGCCCATGCATGTGGTCTGTGGTGTTATTTTGCTAATTTAAATGGGCAGAATGTGTGGTTGAGTGCGTTTCTTAAACTTAGTTGGAGTCACTGTAGGCCCTGGCAATTTGCGTTATCGCAGGATCACAGTTTAGAGAGTTTCGTTTACGAGAGATGTAATGTGCATTGAATCCTATGGGCTTTTGTCGGGAACTGTGGGATGTTTCATTTTTGCAGGATTTATCACTTTGCTTGACTGTGATCCTGCTTTGGTTGTAAATAATTGCCTTCATTGCAGGCATTGTGTCCATCGTGATCCTGATTGTTCTTCTCCTACTGCTTATCTTCTTGCGAAAGCGCATAGTGATCGCCATTGCTTTAATCAAGGAAGCCAGCAGGTAAGTCGTGTTGCTCTGTTGTTGGTGACACCAGTATGGGAAACAACCAGTACTGGAACTTTCTTCTTGGTTCATGTTGACCTAGTAACGTGCTGTGCAAACACAGCAGGAAGCACAGCAGGAGGTATCACCAAACATTCACTCAGACCATGGGCATATGTGCGCATATTGAATGCATCCATTGGCATCTTTGTGCATTTGTGCTTTCGCAGCTGTTTAACAAGTAAGTAGTGCTGAAATGAACAAACAAAATTATATTTTGCTGTTTGGCACAATGTGTTTATGCTCTATTTTCATGTTACCCTGAATGTTCACAAACTTGTATTTTGGGTGCCATGGAAAATTTTTACGATTTCTCTCTGAGCATGTTTATTTGAGTACTGACAATGTTTTGGAGTTGATGCTGGAAAACAACTAAGCATTCCCACTGGACACATGTCCAGCAAGCGTGTATGCTAAGCTGGAGCTATTAAGTTGTCAATTTGCAGCCATAGTTATTGTTATGGGCACATTAATCTGTCTACAAAAAGTGCCATCATTGCAGCTGTTTTTGTAATAGTGCTGTGGTACAGAAATGTCTTTGGCTTGTATGCAGCTGGCATTTTCTTCATTCTTGCACTTGGAGTTTGAAATTTTTTATTTGTTCGTATTAATTTCTACCCTCCCTGCATCCCCATTTGTGTGCATGCATACACTGACATATTCTACGTATGTCGACTGCTGCCCTGTGCCAAAGCCCTGCAAATGCATTTCTTCTGATATAGCTTGATCACCTTTCAGCTGCAGTTGCGATCCCTCTTTGTACAGGCAGCTTATGATAAGGCGTTTGCTCAGTGCTTGCAGGTGAAGCTATGTGACCGCTTATGTGAAAAGAATGATCCGGGCACTGACCAAAATTCAGTTCAATTTATTTCTTTCAATACATCATAACATTGTTAGTAATATGTATTACATATCACTAACAATGATTGAAAAAAATGTATTAACGTTTTGACCAGGCAGTCACACTCATGACTTTGTGTGTCTGCTGTGCCATTTTTTAGACTGCAACAGTATTCTTTCAAATACACCAACAGTGAAAGGCAACAAGTGAGCTGAATGTAAAGCAACTGTAAATCTGGCAGCAGTCTGTAGCAGTGGCCTTTACTTGCATCAGCATGATATGCGCATTCTGACTGTTGTCCATGCAGCATGCTGTGCACAAAGATGAAGCCTCAGAGGTTTAAGGCCCTGTGACGTCGTCGTTTGTTGACAAGTACAGTTCTCAAAGGTGATGCTTTTGTAGGATATTCTCACTGATTAGTTGCTTCATACATTTCACACATGTTAAATTCCATGAAATAAAAAAGGATGGTTGAAAAGGAAAGCACTGCACCACGGGTGTCCTCAGGTGTTGTGTGCGTTGCTTATGAGCTTCCTTTCCATCTGCACAAATGCATTGAAGGACCAGTAAAGAGGCCCCAGTTGTAGCGTCCCTTAGCATATATGTGCAATGTTATGGCCAAGCATGTGTGATGGCACATGACCCTATGACTCTGACTGGCATCATTTTTAATACTCTGGTTGCTGTGGCACCCGCCAGCAGCACGAGTCGACACTCCATTCCCCTTCTTTAGGAACCGTAGGTCATGTACATAGCACTACACAAGTTCTCCAGATCCGTCTTTCAAACCGTGACACATGAACCGGATGGGATGAAGCCAAGGTGTCCGTGGTGGAAGTTGCTACCTCTGACTATGCAGCACAATTCTTGCCGCCTGATGGCTCCTTCTGGGGTTCCTCATCAACATCAGCCAGCCAGCTCTTGGGCTGTTGCACACTGGTACGAATTATGCGGGGGGAACTCCCTTCGGGGTCTCCACAATCTATGACCGTGAGTGCTGAGCTGACCCCGGACCATCACACAGCTATTGACGTCACGCAACCAGACCTGCTCACCTATCTAGCCATGGTGCACAAAGCAAACACTGACACCAAGGAAGATACACAAACAAAGCGCACACTAACAACTGCCGTATTTTGTTTTATTCTAACAAAAACATTGTATATGTATAAACCAGAACACGTTTAGCCGACGATAGCCTCGGAAGAAACGCACAAGTGCAAACAAAAAGTAGTTTCAGTGATGTGCATCCAAAAAATGCATGTCTGTGGCAAGCATCGTGACTGAGGGTCTTGCAACACATGCGTCAGCCTCTATGAATAAGCAAGGCTTCCTCAATTTCTCGTGTTGTCCAATCTTTAAACCTTGCTAACACTTTTGTATCAGTAAAGCTTGGGGTGCTGCCACATTCTCTACTGTCAAGAGACAGTTGAAAGGGCAGCTGCAGTCTAACCTCCCTCTTCACAGTGTGTGCTGTGCCCCAAGGTACTGACCCAGACAACACGTGGACGTCCTAGGGACTATGAAAAGACGTCCAACTTGGGAGGTGGGGATGTCCCATGGAATGTCCCATATACCGCAGAAAAACATCTCAAGTGATGCAAAAAGAGATGTTTGGCGATGTCTTGGATGGCGAGGTTGTGGGATGTTATTGGGACCTTCTTTGTTTTTTTTTCTTTCTTTGTGAGATTTATTAATTTCTCACATGCCGGCAATCGTTCACTGAACAGATAATTCTTTGGAAACCCAGGAAAAAAAAGTGTCCAAAATAAGGTGAATACTACGATCATTTATTGCACAGCACTAGTCCGGCGGAAGTATCATATGCATATATTCTCCCACATGTCCTCCGCTTTTCGCCACCAGTGGTCTTCATTGCTAGACTATTAACAGTCTGCTGTACAGGTGAACGAGGGCGTGTATGTCCGAGATTGTTTCTTCTTTGTTCTGCATTTCATTATGCAGGCAGTCTGCATAAAAGAAAAATATGACACGGGAGTGAGGAAAATGCAGTGAGGCAGTAATGCAAGTGATGCAAATGTTAGCATTGTAACAATACTCAGCATACGACCTACCGTGGGCCACGCATGTAGCATCCATGTCCCGTACCCGTTGCTTCCATGAGCAAACACTACAGTAGGGGCTGCAAACAAAATGTGAGAAGGCTGCTAAGAATGCAATAACTGACATGCTTTAAACTTACCTCAAGCGTAATGAAATCAGGCTGAATTGCCGAATGCTACAAAGACACTGGACGCACAGATAAGCTCGGGACAATTTACGTACATCAGATACTGTACAAGTACCACGTACATCAGACTACGTGTGGCGACAAACTGCACAAACCACTAGCAATGACCTAGGGTGTCGGCTGTGAAGGCTCTTGCCAAAGTGCACATATTCGAAAAATTTAATTGTACATTTATTACCTCTGACAAATATCAGTGCATACATTTTTTCAATGGCATGTCTCTTTTATAGCAAAGCTTATTTACAAATTATTTTACCGCTTCAAATGCAACTTTTCGAAAGGTGTGTTTGTATATGACACTCATGCCATTTTAAGCCATTTCCTGTTTTGTGTCTGCATTACCGCGTATAAGCAAAGTCGAAATACAGTGGTACTGTGGCTCTCTAGACTTGAGCATTTCCGTGCGGTGATCGGAAAACGACTTGACAAATCAGCACAAGAGGCCTGCACTTGAGAATATTAATTCACTACTTTGGAAGAACTAACAAAATTATAACCGGCGCCCTCGATTGTCGCTGTCATCAAACATGCGTGCACTCCATTAACCAAACACTGGCATGCAAAATTAAACTACCGGGTTATCTGACGTTATACCGCAACGCTGAAATGGCGGCACTAGCTGAAAGGCACTAATTTGAAGTCCTCGTAATGGCCAACTATGGATGTGTTTGGGGTTGATCCCTGTCATGGCCTAAAGCACACGCCACATGGCGCGTGTAATGTAACTAACGTAATGTTCTAATCTAACTAATGTAATGTTTGGTAGCCTTGGGCAAGAACAGTTGTTTGAGATGGGTGGAAGGGAATATGTCTGCTCAGGCCAGGCAGTCATTGACCCCTGATCCGAATCATGAGGCTGAGGTAATTAGGAGGATTAGAATGGGGGTGGAGTGCATTTGGCAAGCATTCTCACATAATGGCAGCTTACCATTGTCCCTCAAGAAGACAGTGTATAACAGCTGCATATTACCGCTACTTGCCTACAGGGCAGAAACCTGGAGGCCTACTGAAAGGGTTCAGCTTGAATTGAGGATGACGCATCGAGCAGTGGAATGGAATATGGTAGGTGTAACCTTAAAGGGCCGCTAAACCACCCAGAGGTCAAAGTTGTGGTGTTGCTTTTGTGCTGGTGTCAGCACTGAACACATAGACGTAAGAATTTTTCAAAATGGTGCTGAAATAGTGAAGTTACACGCGTTTGATTATTAAAACCAGGCACTTGCTTGTTTCACCTGCACCATACACCAGCCCCTTAGTTGCCGGTGCCACCTCTCACCAAGTGCTCCTGCAGATGTCACGTGAAATACATTGTCAGTGACGTAATGATAGGGAAGGGGTCAAGGGCTCGTTCTTGATTTGTTAGAAACAACTTAATGAGCAAACGGACAATGAAGCCTAGGAAAGCATAGGGGAAGTTACTTGTGGTATTGTAATTGTGGACAGAGTAGAAAGGAATTAAAGTGGACGAAAAGACAAACCTGCCTTCGGTGGGACCCGAACCCACGACCTTCGGATGTCGCGTCCGATGCTCTACCAACTGAGCTACAAAGGCGGTCGTCCCCCCGTCCACTTTATTGTGTATTTATGTGTATATTATCCTGGGAGTGTTAGGCAGCGCCACTCGTGGCCAAGGCGGCGTGTGTAGAACACACTTTCTTGCCAGGAGGCGTCGCGTAGAACGTGAACTTAGATGAGATGGCTGCTGCCCAATAAGCCCTCGCATGCTACCTGAGGCACCAAGTCTGCCGCACCGAGGCCAAAGCTATGAAATAACGATAGGGAAGGGGTCAAGGGCTCGTTCTTGATTTGTTAGAAACAACTTAATGAGCAAACAGACAATGAAGCCTACGAAAGCATAGGGGAAGTTACTTGTGGTATTGTAATTGTGGACAAAGTAGAAAGGAATTAAAGTGGACGAAAAGACAAACCTGCCTTCGGTGGGACCCGAGCCCACGTGTCATTGTCAGTGAACCCATTGTCAGTGAACCCATTGTCAGTGACGTGCAGTTCAAAAGCCTGTCCACTGCGGGTTGACACACCTCCACCAGCCTGGGCGCTCGCGCAAGTGTTTTGTTGTTTCTGTGCCAACACTCTGTGCTAGCGCTTCATATCGTCTTGGTACGGTTGTTATAGTTTCTAGTCCACACAAACGACACACGACGAGGAGGAACAGACAGGCAGGGAGCATGTGCAGTTACTAGCAGACTAACCGAAAGTCGACGTTCTCCTTCGACCAATCAGCGGAGCTCTGCCTCTGTTGACGACACCGAAACCCACATTCCTGTCCCCTGCTATCGTCGTGGCTTGGGAATGCCTGGAGAGGCACACGGGATCGTTTTTCAAGTTTGTGGCGGGGCCGCGGCACGTAGTGCTACTGTTTGTCATGGTTGCTCATGACAGCATTCTCAACTTGATGAGCACGTTAACTTGAATTATTAAAAAAACATGTCGGGGTTGGTTTAGGGGCCCTCTAAGGGACAAGGAGAGAGTGGAGTGAGTTAAGGAACAAGCACGTGTTAATGACATATTAATAGAAATTGAGAAGAAATGGACATGTGCGTGGCATATAATGTGAAGGTAGGATGACTGTAAGTCTTTATAATGGTAACAGAACAGATCTAAAGAGAAAACAAGCAGGGTAGAGGGCAGTAGTAATTTAGGTTGGACAGATGAGATCAAAAAGTTTACGGGAATAAATTGGTCGCAATTAGCACAGGACCGGGATAATTGGAGATCTGTCGGAGAGGCCTTTGCCCTGCAGTGGGCGTAGATAGGCTGATGATCATGCCTGAAAGAAACGTCATGCAATTTTTAGATATTAGGGGCGAAGCTCCTCCTAGTCTAACCTTGTCCTGCGTCAGGAGTCAGGCGTAACCGGCAGTATCTCCCGGGAGGCACGCGCTCGCCCTCGGCGCGTGCCTCTCGCCGCGCTAGCTCTCTCACTCTTACATCTGCTGTCTTGTGAGAGAGAGAGATAGAGAGAGAGAGCGAAAGGCGCGCGTTGACTATGGAAACACTCTTTCTTAGATGAATGCTCTACCAGCTCGCAAAGAAGGAGAACGCGCCCTCACCCGCGAGAGACAACGTTGGCGCAGGCAGCGTCTCCTAGCGAGTTTCTTGATTGAGAAATACCGACTGCTCGCGTTGGAGAACCGTTCACCTGGCCACCCATATATATATATATATATATATATATATATATATATATATATATATATCTAGGCACTGGATCTTGACTTGCAATGAAGTGCCGGTGGGAGATTTCACTTGTGCATAGTTGAACCATAAGGATTCGTAGTGTGCGCGTTAACTAAATTAATCCGGAACTCCGCACGATCTACGATGAACCTCCCGAGGTTCGCCCACTCATCATCATTCACTCCGTGGATATGCTGTAATTTTTTTCTTTTGTATTTGAGAAAGCCGTTGTTAAACTTCCACGCCAAGCACTCCAAGGTGGTGTAAGGCAGAATAGCTATGAACCAAATCGTGTGCGCGCAAAATGAACGCTAGCTTTAATGCTTATGTCAAGCGCCTATTCGATGGAGGTTACTCTAGCTTAGCTGTAGCCTCAGAATGCCTAAGTGCGGTAACCCATTGAACGACACGGCCCAAGCTCGCAAGTGCGCATGTGCGCAATCTTTATCCTCCTTCCCTCTCCCCTTTAGTTTCCTATATATATTCACGAGTGTGAATAAAACGGGCGCTTTGTTTTCTGTTGACATGGTCCGGCTGTCATGTTTACTGCGGGAGCGGCGTGGCCGCCTCCTAACCAACAGTGTCCGCCGAGCTAGATCGACTCGTGGCCGAAGGCATTATTACGCCCATTTCCTATTCAGAATGGGCAACCCCGGTGGTGCCCGTGCTGAAACGTGATGGAACAGTCCGCATCTGTGGCGATTTCGAGGTTACTCTAAACCCAGTATGTGAAATGGAAAGTTATCCTCTACCCGTAGTGGACGACATTTTCGCTACGCTTCGTGGAGGGCAGCAGTTCAGCATCCTGGATCTACGTGATGCCTACAACCAAATTCTTCTAGACGAAGATTCGCGCAAGTTAGCGGTTATAAACACTCACAAGGGCCTTTTTTGTTATAATAGGCTACCGTTTGGGATAGCCTCGGCCCCTGCGATTTTTCAAAGAACAATTGAGCACGTGCTCCAAGGCCTCCCAGGGGTTCAAGCGTACTTAGACGACGTCCTGATAGCGGATGCGAACGATAAGCCTACTGCGAACCTTCAGGCAGTCTTGCAGCGGTTCAGGGAATACGGTGTGAAGCTCCGCTCGGACAAGTGCCGAATAGGTGAGGAGTCGGTTACGTATCTAGGACACAAAATTGACGCGGCAGGGTTGCACCCGTCAGAGAAGAACATCGCGGCAATTAAGCTGGCACCGACTCCTTGCAATGTCACGGAGTTGCGGTCTTTTTTGGGCATGCTAACTTTCTACAATAAGTTCTTGCCTAATCTGTCCACACTCCTGAGTCTCCTTCTTCTGGAAAAGAAATCGAAATGGTCTTGGGGTGAGCGCGAAAACGATGCCTTTCGAAAAGCAAAAGCCGTTTTGTGTTCCGCGCCTGTGCTAACTCACTTCGATCCTGCACTAAGAGCTGTTTCTGGAGTGCGACGCGTCACCCTACGGTGTGGGAGCGGCACTATTCCACCGAATTGAAGGACAGTATCAGCCCCTTGGATTTCGATCCAGGACGCTTACTGCCGCAGAAAAGAATTATTCACAGATTGAACGTGAGGCGTTAGCTCTGGTTTATGGCGTCACGCGATTTCGAGATTATCTGCTGGGCAGACAGTTCACTCTTCTAACCGATCATCAACCATTGTTGGGTCTCCTAAGAGCGGATCGTCAGACGCCGGCTATGGCCGCTGCGCGCATTCAGCGTTGGGCCATCATACTTGGTGCCTACCGTTATCGGTTGCAACATCGACCGGGTAAACTCATGTGCAATGCTGATGCTCTGAGCCGTCTACCCCAACCGTTACAGGAAGAAGTGGACCCGGAGGAAGAAGCTCAAGTCGTTCTGACCCTGGACCAGTGGGATCAGCCGGCCCTGCCTTGGAAGGAACTCCAGGCACTCGCCGTCGCGGATGAGGTACTGTTCCAGGTACGCAAGTACACCCGGGAAGGTTGGCCGAAAAAACTCGACATGGAAACAAAAGAAATCGCCGATTTTTACAAAAAGTGGCATGAGCTGTCTGTTGGTGAAGAACTTCTTTACTGGGGCCATCGCTTGGTAGTGCCGACAGCAGCGCGCGGGAAGTTGCTAATGCTACTGCATGAAGCCCACCAAGGAGTTTCCACCATGAAGGCGAAGGCCAGGTCGTTATTTTGGTGGCCAGGCATAGAGCAAGACATCGAGCGCGTTGCGGCGACATGCCAAAACTGTGTGCAAGCGTTGCCGATGCCTCAGGCAAAAGAACCAGTAAATTGGCCCGAGACGCACGAATGGTGGTCGCGTTTACATGTGGACTATGCGGGACCAATAAAAGGGAAAATGTTACTCGTCGTCGTCGACGCGCACACAAAGTGGATTGAGGCGCTTCCCGTGTCGCAGGCCAACTCTCATAGCACAGTCGAGGCCCTGAGGACTATATTCAGCCGTTTTGGTATACCGCGCACGGTGGTTTCCGACAACGGGACACCATTCACGACACGAGAGTTCGAGCAGTTCATGGAGCGCAATGGAATTGCGCATGTTCGAACACCTCCCTATCACCCCCAGAGTAATGGACTAGCAGAGCGAGCCGTGCGCACTATCAAAGACGGCTTGAAGAAGATAGGAGGCACTTGCCTCCTCACATCACTGGCACGTTTATTGTGCAATTATCGGAACGCACCACACCAGCAGAGAGGCTGTTAGGATACTGTCCGCGCACAAGAATGGAGATGTCTTTTCCTCCCAGAGTTTATCCTGCCAAAGCTACGAGTGACCCAGGCTGGAATTTCGCACTGGGAGACTACGTGTACGTGCGAAATTACGGCGCCGGCGACAAGTGGTCCCCAGGCACAGTGGAGGCTACGCGTGGCACTCGCCTCCTGGAGGTAAAGACTGAGGATGGGCTTGTCCGCCGCCACGTGGATCAAGTGCGTAAGCGGAGCACAGATGAAACGCCAGCAGCCGAAGACATGTCGAGGCCATCGACACCGGGTTCCCCAAGGCCGGTACGACTAGAAACAACGGCGCCGGCTACCTCCCAGAGTACCCCAGAATCGCAACCATACGTACTACGTCGCTCCACCCGAACCAAGAGACCGGTCGTGCGTTTTGGCTACTAAGGGTGAAGAAATGCGGTAACCCATTGAATGCCACGGCCCAAGCTCGCAAGTGCGCACGTGCGCAATCTTTATCCTCCTTCCCTCTCCCCTTTAGTTTCCTATATATATTCACGAGTGTGAATAAAACGGGCGCTTTGTTTTCTGTTGACATGGTCCGGCTGTCACGTTTACTGCGGGAGCGGCGTGGCCGCCTCCTAACCAACACTAAGAGAGTTGATTTTGCTGGGGACGCGCATAGTAGCAGGCAGCAATAATAAAATTATAAGAGTCCTGTGTATTCCATATATCCGTTCTGTCTCATACAGGCATGAGAAATTGTGCTTAAGAAAAGAAATATGCAGCACAGGCTGCATATTTCCTTTGAGCCAGCGACATGTTGCTATGCAGTGAAGCAGGCTTTACGGGCTGCACTTTGGGACGCAGGCAGTGCTCAACATAACTATTTCTCACTTAAAATAAAAAACACGTTGACTAAGCTTGCACAAATAAATATCGTTTGAATACTCTTCCAAATAAGCGCAAGCGTGTATTTTTGCTTGGACCGCCTCATTAATCTAAATGCACCTGAACATCGGGAATTTGGCACACTTTTCAATATGTGCAGCCTTTCCACCTAAAAATTACTTAG
This sequence comes from Hyalomma asiaticum, assembly GCA_013339685.2. Taxonomy (NCBI): domain Eukaryota; kingdom Metazoa; phylum Arthropoda; class Arachnida; order Ixodida; family Ixodidae; genus Hyalomma; species Hyalomma asiaticum. The sequence goes on along the minus strand of CM023481.1, from coordinate 75,358,582 downwards.
TTGTGGGCTCCAATACTTTTTGACAAGCTTAATGCAAGTAGCTAGCCATGAGATGTCATCATAATGTGCTTTAGACATCGTAGAATCTATAAAAATAAAAAATGGTTCAGAGTCTATGTTTTACTTCGCCTTAGAGCACATCTTTATAAATAGTAGCGGCTCTCGTGAAAAAATATCAGTGAGTGTTATTATATTTCTAACAAATAGGGATAGTCTAGGTGCTTCGTGCAGTATTGCATTTTTAAAGTAGTTTTTCATAGCTTATATTTCTCCCTCTACAGCGACTTCCGAATCACTATAAGGGACAGGAAATTTTTTCTTCAAGAAATGCTTCATGAAAGCAAATGTTGCACTCGAATGATTGTCCACAATTTTTGAGAATAGACTAGAAGAGGGCAGAGTGCAATGTCTGGGACATTTTGCATGGAACGACCCGTATATGTTGCATAAACAACAGCACCTCCATTGATGCACTGCTACTCTCCATGGCAGTGCATCAGTGTCCATTTATAAGGAAAACCTAAATCTATAAGGAAAGTCTTATCAATGTCTAAAAGACCATTTAATAAGGAATGTGGAATACATGAAGGGCTCGTTTCTTGACCACCTAATGGATTCAACTGACAATGAACCCAATGGACAATGTTTGTGTAGTTTCTTGCGCTGCAGTGTAGAGAAACACGTTTTGCCTTTGTGTGTTCACAGAGTTGTGACTTTAAGAAAGTACAAAAACACATTTTTTATTTATTTATTTTATTATTTTATTCAGACTGTCAGCACATAAGCCAAGACAGGGGTTGGGGTTACATAACTGTCATGTACAAACATAGTACATGCTAAAACAGATTTCACACGGAACGCTCAAGAGTTGCGCAACATATCAGAATAAGGAAACAAAACACGAAATATTAGAAAACATCCCGTACAGCTCACCAATATATGTAAAATAACATGTTCGAATACATCCCGTACACGTCACCAAAGAAAAGAAAAAAAGAATATTTGAAGTGATATAGTACATTGAACATGTTCAGGCAACGGGTAACCAACAAGACTATTGAAGGGCGAACTAATGCTAAAGCAATACAAATCGCTTACAAATATTCTGACAAAGCCTTTTCAAAACTTTGTAAATCACAACATTCGACTATGTTTTGAGGTAACCGATTCCAATCATCAATGCTCCGAACTAAAAAAGAATGCTTGAATAAATCTGTTCTGTGGTTGATTGGTGTAATATGTTTCGAATGTTTTGTTCTGGATGAGGTAGTTTTCTCTAATGCGATGTGTTCACCTAGGTTAACCCTGAAATCTCTGTTCAGTATGTGAAAAAAGAATATCAGTCGATTAAGTTGCATTTTTCGTTTCACCGTCATTAGTCCGGTTTTTTCTCTAAGCTCGCTGATAGACTGAGTTCTTGAATATGAGTTTGAAATGAACCGTAAGGCTTTATTTTGAAATCCAGGGTTCGACGGAAACCCGTCTGGTCGGGAAAATTCATGGCGGAAGAAAGTAGCGCCCACCAATCGTTCAAAAATAAAACAAGACGTTTCGGCTCCGCTACGGGAGCCTTGTTCACAATGAAATTTGTGAACAAGGCTCCCGTAGCGGAGCCGAAACGTCTTGTTTTATTTTTGAACGATTGGTGGGCGCTACTTTCTTCCGTCATGAATTTTCCCGACCAGGCGGGTTTCCGTCGAACCCTGGATTTCATTGCACTTCGCGAGGCATATGGCCATCCTGTCATTACCGAGATTCAACGCTTCATTTCACTAGTGACCCATGCTTCTGCATTTAAAGGACATCTTCATTTCAACCTAACCTGCAAGGCAAGGGAGGTTGTTCCTCGCTCCCTACGCTTGAACAGGCCCGTAGCAACAGCTTTTGGGTTCCACGTCATTGCAAAAGCCGAACGCCTTCTCCTGCAAGCCAGGATAATGGACTGCAAAGAAAAAATCCGCTCAAAAAAAAAAAAAGCATTTCATTGTGAACAAGGCTTCCGTAGTGGAGCCGAAACGTCTTGTTTTATTTTTGAACGATTGGTCGGCGCTACTTTCTTCCGCCAAGGCTTTATTTTGTATACGCTCACATTTTAGTGTATTTGTTTTAGTGTAAGGTTCCCATATATGACTTGCGTAGGTCAGTACTGGAAGTACAGTCATTTTGTATTCCATTGCTTTAGCCTCTGGGGTAGCATTGTGTAGTTTTCGTCATAACGACCAAAGTTTGCGCATGGCTCTATTGCAAACATCATCAACATGATCACCAGAGAGCGAACGAGGACAAGCACAAACTCACACTTTATTCATCCGGAAACGCCAGAGAATGTATATCAAAACAAGGAGCAGTGAGCATATATGCGAAGATAATGGTAGCAATAATCACTCGTACTCAAAAAAAGCTTTTCTCCTCTATACAGACTGATCGACGCATCACTAGTCTGATTGATGCATCACCCAAAGGCCTCTAGTCTAAACAGCCGTACATTCGTATTGCCACTTCTTCCAATAATCTTAATCTTCCCAAGCCATGGTTCACCAGGACTAGGGTTGCCGTGCTGTGCCATACTGGTCTTTTCTTTTTTAAGTAGATCTTGCACCTTTTCCTTCGCCGTGTTATTTATGCAGCATCCAGTTTGACCTATGTACGCCTTTCCGCAGCCAACTGGTATCTCATACGCCATGTTGAGGTCCGTGTACTGTACAATGTCAGTGCACTTTAAAGAACCCCAGGTAGTTAAAATTTCAGGGGCCCTCCACTACGGCATCTCATAATCATAGCTGGTTTTGGGAATAAAACCCCAGAAATCAATCAACATGCACACCAACGGCGCATTTCCTCAAGGGCCTGGTATGTCCCTTGTAAAGTCCGAGGACTTCGATGACTAATAACCAGGCTTCGAAGTGCGGCGGAAGACAATACGCCTGTAAAGCGCCGAGCAGCGAGACGCCACGATCCGTTTATTCCAAAACAGAAAAAAAACAGAAACACACGTGCCACGCGCTCGCGATCCTACTTTGTCTTCTTCCGTGCCCGCTACAGTGGAACCCCGCTGTTACGTTCCTCACTGCTGCGTTTTCCCGGCTGTTACGTTGTTTTTCATTGGTCCCGGCATAGCTCCCATAAGATCCCATGTCTTGCGAACCCCGCTGTTACGCCGCAACTGCGGGCCTGTTCCCGCATGATGCGTTGCAACCTGGCACGCCGTACCCGCCCGGGCGCTGCTATTTTTATGTGACTTTTGACGGTATTGGTCACTCTTGCAGGAATCGCCGGCCGCTGATGACTGCTGAGATAGTGCGAGCGCCAGCGCTATCTCGGCAGCCATGCGATCGCTCGGCAGCTGAGCGACACTCCCCCCCCACCTTAGCGTCTTTTCACGCACGTTAAAGACGGGCGGGTCATTTTTTCCCCGCTTCGACGGGAGGCGTCCTGATAGGGGTGATGTTATCGCCTCAGAGCGACGGAGATGGGCCGGGCGCGTTTGATCTCTGCTTCAGCCGTTTTCGTCGCCCCCACTCGCGCACTTTTATTCTCCGGGGGCTTTTATTGGGCTCCGGGGGTTTCTGGAGAAAAGAATCGGAAAAAGGGACATCGCACTCGCAGCTCCTTTTGCGTATGACTGCGCTCGCCTGCGCAGCGACGGGCACGGCTGCGCGGTTGTCCAAAGTCTGTCCGTGCACGCCCCGGCGGGCTGGTTCGGCCCGGACGGCGAGCGCAAAATATGCGAAGAATTTTTTTTGTAAAGCTGGCTAAATATCAAGGGTGCCCAAATTATGAGAAGGCGCAAATTATGCGGGTGAATACGGTAAATAAGCACTGAACACGGAGCGTGAAGGCGCTATCGAGCGATCACGGACCCGACGCAACCAGCCGTACTCGCAATTACAAACCACGCGCAGGGTGCCGGAACAGGATGCGGTGATCGCAGTGATGGGGCGACTTGCCTCCAAAATTGGCGTGTCACGCTGGAACTAAGCCTCAATGATCACAGCTTTGATTGCGATCTCTGAGGCCATACTTTCTCTCGTCGGGACGCCGGGGGCTATAATGGCGGCCCATTCTATGCGCTCGACAGCCGTGAACCGAATTATCGAATTTAGAGCTACAGACCGTCCTAAATATCGGTCGTCTCAACACATGACGTCTGTGGGGGCACTGGTGGTACCGCGCGGCTGTCAGAATTATCGGTCGGGGACCTAGATGGCTCACTTTGCTGAAATAAATTGTTTGAAGTCAAAGCGGCCCTGTCATCATTCATTTTCGGAGCTTTCCTCACTCTTGCGTTTTCCTGGCTGTTACGTTTTTTTCCCCCCAGTCCGCTACAAAACGTATGAACGGGGTTCCCCTGTATTTCTTTTCTCTTATTTACACTCCCGGCCCACGAAATGCTATGGGCGCATTTCCAGGAAGCGCAGATGCTGTACCGGCCGCGTGACTATTTTGCTGTTTCCAAGCCTTAGGCGACATGCATGTACAACCCCGTCGCTTCCCGTAATGTTCTCTGGTACACGTGCGAGTTTCCAACACAACTTGGGCGCTGAATCTTTGCGCACGCCAAGTATACTGTTCTATCACTTTTCCCACACGCTGTTTCCCTTTTGTCACCCAGAAACACTCTCGGAGTTCTGCGATGGTCGTTGCGATCCCAGCATGGAAAAGCCTTTGGTGCAGGTGCGTTGCGTTCAGTGGCGACATCATAACCGAAAAGCCGAATCGGGTGGTTGATGACTCTCGTCCCCAACGTTTTGTAGTCTTGTTTAAATGAGCAGCAAACCATCCACCTCCGCAAGAAAGGGATGCGAATTCCGAATTGTAGAGGCCTTGAGAATATTTCGTCCTGCATAGAGGGTTGCTGATTCTCGACTAAATAGCTGCCTTTGAGTAATCGAAATGCAGTGCTTTTCAGAGCTGGCAAGCTCCTCTGCCGTTAGGTGCCCTTCAGGGGATGGTAGGCCGCGGGAAGCTCCGACGAACTTCAAAATCCATGCATCGACCCGGAATCGATATTGGCAAAAGCACAGCAACGTCTTCAACATTTCGTTGTTGAGGTTTGGACCTTTTTCCAAGTGGTCATTTAGAGAAGTCATTACAGTGCCATCGGAGGACGCATCGAAGACAACTCTGGTTGTATACAACGATTCTGTGAACACTTCTCGATGGGGCATGTAATACCTTGTGCTATTCACATCTTCGATTACGGTAACTGGTTTCGCATGACGATCCTCAGGATACTGTCAGACTTCTGCATCATAGCCGCGCCGAACGTTCTTTTCTCGAGATACCAAATGAACGAGGCAACAAAGCCGCTTGATCGCTACGGCGCGGTTATTGTGCAGGTCGGATGGCAGGTTTTTCCACGGAAGACGAACTTTATATCTTTTGTCGTAGTATTGAATGGTCTCGTTAAAAGTTTTCAAAACTTGCTGATCATGAAAGGATGGCTCCGCAGCATCTCTGATCCCTAAACTTTCGAGTTGCCAAAACTTTCTGATGTCGAAGCATGCGCCTTCGTCATCCAAGCAGCAATTCGTTCGAAGTACACAAACATTTGAGTTTGGATGTGGATGAACAGCTTCATCGTGGTTTACGGGTCCTTGGATTGTCCAACCCAGTGCCGTTTCAATGGATAGAAGACCTTTGCATTTGTCATTCCACGTGACGTCCTTTCCAAGGATTTTCCACACCTGGTCTAGCCCAGTTAATAAGTTAATTCCTTCTTCTTGTTTAATGTGCGGGAAACAAACATCAGCCAATCGGACGCCACTATTCTGCAAGTCTTTAATGAATTCGTGATCGCTAGGCACTTCGACAAGGACTTCACAAATGTGCTCGATTTCTGTTGCCTGAATGACGTGGTGAACACCATCAAACTGACTCTGTAAGTTTACTTCGACCAGTCGGCTATGTGTACTTCGACCTACATTGTTGTTTCCAAGCATGTTGACGGTAATGTCAATCTCGCCTAGCACTTTGAGGCTCATTTTTCTTGAAACGTCTTCTTTAATGAAAGTATTCTGGCTACCATTATCCAAGATGCCTCTTACGTAGCACGAACTCTTGGCGCCCTTTATCCATGCTCTGAACGTTTGAAGAAGTATGGTGTCATTACTTCACTTGTCTCCCTGTGACACAACATGCATGGAGGTACTGCTCGTTGTTTGCAGCGGTGGCGTTGGTATGTTAGTACCTTCCGCATGTGCTCTGAAACACATCGAAGTAGCGTGTCTTCTTTGGCAATGCGAGCAGCTCACCTTACATCGACAGTCGAGCAAGCGACTGTCGACGTAAGGTGAGCACTTCATGGATCGGTGCAACGCAATCCTGTGTTGGATGTGCCTCCTTGCAGAAGACGCATCCCTCGTTCCTCGTCCTGGCGCTGTTGTTGAGAACTCCAGCTGATGCCGTTGGCCGATTCCTACGGTTGCCGGAGGTACGCTGTTCACCGTCGTACGACGCCTGCTGCTGGTAGGTAGTCTGCTCCCTGCATTGCACCTCGATGCGCAGGTGATCTAGCAGTTGCTTAAGTTCTTCCGATCTTGGCTGGTCATTTTCACTTGATGCCGCAAGTCGCCGCCGTCGGTAATATTCCACCATTATGTCCTGTGGAGTCGACTTCGTCAGCACCTCACAAAGCATGGCAGCGTAGTTCGATTCCGTGACCCCGAGACCTTTGAGGCCTCTGATGTTTACCTGGACAAAGTCGTAGAGGCTCCTAAGTTCACTAACGTTTGCCGATGTAGTGACAGGCTGTAGTGTGCGAAGATTTTCTAGGTATTTTTGTTCAATAATGCACACGTCTCCAAACCGCTCTTTCAAGATGGAAATGGCATCATCGTAACTGCTGTCTGTTGTCAGGATGCCTGCAATAGCCTTTGCCGCCGGGCCGTCTAGCAGAGACCGGAGGTACTGGAACCGATCGACGTTGTTAAGCCGTGGGTTCTCGTGCACCGAATGGCGAAAGAGGTCCCAAAATGGAAGCCATTTCGTGGGGGAACCGTCGAACCTCGTGAATTCGATCTTAGGAAGCCTTGCTCCAGACATGACGGAGGGTTCGCTCAAAGTTGCTGAATGCGAGGAAGAAGGGTCAGTTGGGCGATCACCATTTTGTCTCGAAGTCGACAAAGTCTGCATAGTCAGCTGTTGGATGTGGTGCCGCAGAAGACCAACGCATGCTGCGGCCCAGTCTTCATATTCAAGCACCGAGTCAATGTCCACAGCCATCTCGTCATCCGTCATCTCTGCGTGTAGAGCTTCATTGGCCTTCGCGAGCTCATCGACGCTTTTCTCGATGCACTGAAGAACGGTGCGAAGACCCGCCAGATTGAATGCTGCGCTGGTTAACAGATCGTTGGCTTCTTGGATGATCCTCGTGCTGTGTCGCCATCGAGCAGCTCTCACATTTCGCAGGCGTTCCATGGTCCTCCACGAAAGCCAGGTCGGGTTTCGACACCAGTGTAAAGTCCGAGGACTTCGATGAATAATAACCAGGCTTCGAAGTGCGGCGGAAGACAATACGCCTGAAGAGCGCCGAGCAGCGAGACGCCACAATCCGTTTATTCCGAAACAGAAAAAACCCAGAAAAACGCGTGCCATGCGCTCGCGATCCTACTTCGTCTTCTTTCGTGCCTGCTATTTCTTTTCTCTTATTAACATCCCTTGTTTCAAGGAGCTGTTGCCGCAAATTGGGGCACATGGCGAGGACAGCTCACTTGGGGCTGAAAATATAAGGGCTACCCCACATTTATTAGCGCACAATCACATAACCAGGAAGAATAGGAGACACACAGGGATAAGCACTTCCCTATGTGTCTGCAATTCTTCGTGGTTGTGTTTTTGTGCATTAAAAGGTATTGAAAATGGATGTATTCCAACTAGGGGCCGACTCATAGTTTGACTGATGCGTGTAAGACCAGCGTGCATCATGGACATCGCGACAGAAACTAAGACCTGGTGTGCTGTCGTGGTGCATGCTGTTGCTGACCCGCATGGGTTGGGCGGGTTCGGTGAGCAGTCTGAGGTGCAGGTCGTGAGCATGGTGCCACAGTCCATCCCAGGCTGTCCGCTTCTAGTAACTTCAGTCTCGGTGTTTCAACTCACTGACGAGGAGGAGGGGGGATTTGGCCGCTCTTACTTCCGTTGTGCGAGAAGTTTGGGGTCATCTCTGACCTCTGGGGGTTTGTAGGCATTGTGTATAGAGGGAACCACCAAGAAGGGACCCAGTTGACTGTGGGCGTCTGCCGGGTGAGGAAGGCTGTGGATGGATGGTGCATAGCACTACAACGGTGGCACTGATCTTGTCATGGCTTGGCACGCATGTCAGTTTGGTGGCCAGTCGAGCAGCAGTTGAAACAAGCCTCCACCTTGTTGTGGAAAGAAAGGCGGCACAAATGGACATCGTGGTAGAGAATCCACTGCGGTTACTTGGATTCAGTTATGGTGACAAGAATGCTGGAAGTCTTGCCCGTGCGGCTGCTTCCCACAATCGAAAAAGTTGGGTTGCTAGATTGTAGTTCTTCGAGGATTACTTCATCCGTGAAGCTGTCGAAGGTGTGTATAAATGCCTCATAGGGTGTCGTCTGGTGGCGGGGCATAGAGGTGGACGGTGAAAGTAGTGTCAGACACAGTGATGGATGTGATGTGGAGGTAGGGTGTGAAGGTAATGTGGATCCGTACGGTGTCATGAGATGTGGATGGAAGGTCTCGCAGGTTCACTGCTTGCAGTAATACATGGTGCAAGTGCCAAGGCTGAAGATTATTAAGGTCGCCAGAAGTTCTAGGATGGCTGACAATGTGAATAATGTCGGCCGGGAGGTGAGCGATCGGAGTGTGATGAGAAAGTGGTAGCGGGAAGGCTGACCAGGTGGGGGCCATAGCTTTAGTGGCAGCAGTGAGATGTAACACTGCATGGCGTTGCCCTTGGGTGCAAAGGCCTGGTGACTGCCAGGAGCCGTCAGATACTTCACCTTCGACATTATACTCCACGGCGGTGGGCAGCCGGGAGACGGGCGGCGAAATAGCTGCAGGGGGAGACGGCACTCGAGCTGGGCTTGAGCAAGCCTAGCTTGGCGGGCAGCGTGGTCAGGACTTCCGCGAGCTCTCCTGGCCCACCCTGGCCAAGTATCGGGATTAAATGGACCTCTGAATGATCCTGACAATTTCCTCTTCCACTTCTTGAGAAAATTATCCAGATAAGGTGTGGAGAATGGCATGAGGTCCGAAACTTGGCAGATCCGACATCAGGTGCGGCAGGAAATGAGAAACGCCAGCTGCTGAGATTAGCACGGACCATGCTGACGAGTAAGAAGCCTCGGAGCTGGCGTTTTATTTTGTAAGTAGATGCAATTACAAAGGAAGCTTTTATTGTCGTGGAAATTATCTAGACTATGGGCACTCTTTTCGGGGTTGCTTCCTGCGAATGCACAGATGTTGGTACTCTATAATGCACCACAAGTAGAATTTTACTTTAAGCTGCTGTTGCAGAACGTTCCAACAAGCACTGATCCTAAGTTGCGTAAAAATTGCGTTGGACATTGAACATTTTATTCTGCATTGTCGCTACTATGCTTACCCTTGCTACTATGCTTAACAGCTGCCCTTAGAAGATTGGTGAGGCATATTCCACCAATAATTAAAAACATGAGGCAAAACCACCTGTTATGGTCATATCCTCAGTAAGTTAATTAAAAAGTTTTCTTGATGTATTAGACTCGGATGACAGCTGACCCCCGGTCGTTTGACGATGCCCAGTCTGCGGTGTTAACTTTTTACGAACGACTTTTTAAACACAGGCTACCCCGCTTACATACAGGTTTCAGTCGTGGAAGCTTTGCTCAAGAAGCTTAAAACCCTGATACAGGTTGCACCACAAGACCAGTCAGCAAGGCCACAGAAGCTTGCCATAGTTTTGTGTATATATGGTGTTTCCCACAGCTTGAAAAAGGTAGGAGCACGGGTCAATGTTAAGGTTGTTTTTTCTGCCCCTAAATAACTGTCCTACTTGAGTAAACTGCATGTTTCAAATTCAATTCCAGATTGCTCTAAGAAGTACAAGAAAGATCCCTTCGTTACATGTGAAAAAAATGTTGTCTACCATATACATCTGTCATGTGACAAGCAGTATATCGGCAAACAGGCCGCTGTGTTAATGTTAGGTTCCTAGAATGTGCTTGCGAAGTAAAAAATGGTCACAACAGTTTCCTTGCCTTACATTGCAGCATGTGTTGCTGCAATCCACTTTTTCGCCAGACCACCATGGTAGAGAGAAACAGAAATAAACTGACAAGAGAAATAATCGAGGCAGAGTGCATCGATAGATTAGGGCCAAATTGCGTCAGCACTCCCTCCCTTGGGCTGTGCAAAAAAGAGCTCGACTTATTGAGATCGTAAGATGTTTGCGCATGGCATATGTGTGCTTCCTGATCGGTTTTGTTGTTTCTGTTTTTCCGAGGCTATATATATGTGCGCTCTCAGAAATAAAACGTTGCTGAAAGTTAGCACTCATCCGTGTCCCTTCTCAGTCCTGTGCGCTAAGTAACCGGTTATGCAGTACCAACAAGCCCAATTCCACACTCTTGGCCTCCTGAAGTCGTGCGGGTTATATTCATTAGATGCTGCCACGACTTACACACAGTGTTTCTAAAGGAAGTTTCGCCACTGCCCAGTTTTGAACGAGATGGAGTGGCATGCCTTTCTTGTGCCCCTGTTTGTGCTACAACAGTGCTCTCAGGAGTGTGCTTTCGAATGGTGCTCTGCCCAAGGGCTGCTGTAAAGCATTCGTTCTCCTAAGATGATTTCTATCACCTTTCTTTCAGAGCGGTTGCCCTCATGCCGTCGGCACTTTTTTTCCCCATCCTGCCATACCTGCTGCACTTGCTGCTATTTGCCTTCTGGGGCTCGGTGGCCGTGTATCCTCAGAAGTGTGCAATCTCTTGTCTCTGTAGTGTACTGCATCTCTCATACCATTACATGAGCCACACTTTATGAGCAACCAGTGCATGGCAGCCGACACCCAGTGTGATGGATCTGTTTAACCACACTGCTCAACTCTCTGTTACTCTCTCTCACTTGTCCCAGAGTTCGACACCATGGTTCTTTATTTATGGACATTGCCCCGTGAGGATTTTGACAGTAGCAGATGTGTTTAACATTATTGGATGTTCTTGACAGGGATATTATCAGCCTTACCGAAGTTGGAAGACCCTTGCCGAAGTGGGAGAAACATTTCATGCTTAACCATAGACACATCCTCTGCTGCAGAGCACTACCTGAAGAGCATGCATATGCCTTGCAGTTCCTAATCCACAAAAGCATTAAAGCAAAGTATTTGTGGAAGGGTGGTCGATGTTGTGATAAAAGTAAGGCAAAGATCCACTCCAATGGCCAACCGTATTGATGGTGATGATAAAAGTAGAACAGTTTTATGAATCAGCAATGCAGAAGGCACGGATACACAGTTATGGGGGACTTAAGCGCAAATAAAAGCGAACAGGCACTTGGCTACTGCGTTGGGGTAGCAGGGGAGAAATGTCAGTGGAATGGAATCAAATCTCTCTTTAGAAAGCACAAAAACATGGAAGTGCACATCTGGAACACTCAACGAAATGAATTTTATATGGGCCTAGCTATAGTACAGAAGTTGTTGGTAGGTCACAGGAAGGGCAAAGTTAACTCTCAAGCTAAAACAGACTAGAACAAAAGTAGTTGCACAGAAACAGGTCAGCCGTGATGTAATCAGGCAAAAACATAATAATTAACAATTGCACTATTGAGTACGTATGGGACTTTAGGACAAGAAGAAAATGGGAATTAGTGGAGAAGAAAAACCTTACTAGGCATATCTCTTAAGCAGCACTTGAAGTTGTAGATAGAGCTGTGAGAAAAGTCAATAAGCTGTTATAAAACAATAAAAAAATGATGCATGTAAATTACTAGAGGCAAACATTATAATTGTTTTGAAATCAAATAAACCTTAAAATAATATAAATAATAATGCATGCAGTGCAACGATATGCAGTTGCTCTTGACAGGGAAGCCATGTTGGCACGACTCCACGTACTACTCACCTGTGCTGCTTTGTTCGGATTCTCGCTGTCCTGTGAATTGAATTGTTCCGTGTTGTTTAAGCACTGTGGCAGTGTAAGTATAGCACCGGACCGCACTTTAAACACGGTAGCCTAATGCAACAAACATGGAGGGATGATAAATGCGACAATAACTTACTTTCGTGCTCACTTCCCATAGTGCGCTTCCCGCCAAGAAAACAATGTCATCACACGTATGTTCACAGCTGTGATTGAACAGTTCGAAAACGATGCTGGCCCTCAATTGAATCGTAGACCGACTCCACAAACTCTAATGTGAAAAATACTTGGACTGCCAGCGCGCATAAGCGGCCACACGTGGAGTGCAGGGAACTGTGCCAATACAAGCGGAGGCCGCGCGACCACGTGACTAAACTCTCGACGCTAGTGCTCTTGGTGGGTGATTTGAATGTCGTCGAAGCGGTCAAAGTATGGTTGGCATGGTTGCATGGTCGAAGCCGTGCATTCCGAAATAGTTGAAGAATGTTGGTGCATCAGCCCGCCCGTCGGGGCAAGCGCTGTCAGGCGCTTTCGGCCGAGCATAGGTGTTTCCACGATGTCAGATTTGGCCTCGTCGTCCCGCTAGCTTGGTACACAAGACATCAAGCAAGCCTGGGAAGCTGCATCTTCAAGGGAAATGTGTGCACAAAGCGCCTATGGGGTGCCAAGCCAAATTGTTTCTTTTTTTTTGTGTGTGCCTTCTCCTGGGTCATTGTTGTACGGTAGATGAGTAGTCCTGTACGTAATACACAGCCATAAAATTTAGTCAGCATCCTAGTATAGCACATGCTTACTCTCATGCTTAAGAATTAGGCACAATGGCCATGCTGATGTGAAAACTTGTGGTTGTGTGTACATCGTGCGATTTTCCGCCATTGCGTGACAATATAGGGCAATTTAAAACCGTAAAACTAGGCAAGATCATTGGTGCTTTTTGTGAATTTTGTGTTTTTGAACACATTAAGTGGGCACGGACTGGTGTATTATATAGCAATTTATATTTACAGTAATGGCAACTGCACTGTTTAATGTAGCGTGATTTCTGTTTCTCAACAGTCCCTGGCAGTCCTTGTACTAGTAATGCCGAGGTCACCCAAACTAATGTCACTTTTCGTAATATTACACATGCATTGTTTCTTATATATGTACTTGAGATGTAGGGGCATTATTCTGTACCGCACTAAAAAATGAATGAACATATTTTCAGAAAACTGTGCCAATCAGTCGTGGGCTCCTGTGAACATATGCACGAGCGAAACACACTATTGCACGTGCGCACAATAGAATTTTCAGTTCGGTTTACATCATCATAATCATCATCATCAGCAACCTCTCTTATGTCCACTGCAGGACGAAGGCCTCTCCCAATCCTCTCCATCCTTGCCTGTTCTGCACGAGCTGATTCCATTTGATGCCTGCAAATTTCTTAATTTCGTCCCCCCATCTTACTCTCTCATCTACGGCTACGCTTACACTCTCTTGGTATCCATTCCGTCGTTCTAACTGCCCATCAATGATCTTGCCTTCACGTGGCCTGCCCTTGTCCATTTTTTCTTCTTAACATCGTTTATTATGCCGACTACCCTCGTCTATTCCCTGACCCAATCTGCTGTTTTCCTAACTCTTAATGTAACACCTATCATTTTTTGTTCCGTCACCCGCTGCATGGTTCTTAACTTCTTCTTGAGCTTCTTTCTAATTCTCCAAGTTTCTGCCCCGTGTATCAGTACTGGCAAGATGCATAGTTTCCACTTGAGTGATAGTGGTAGGTTCCAGTTCATGAGTTGGGGAATGTCTCCCATATGCGCGCTATATTCTTAGGTGTATTTCTTTTATATGGGTGGGTTCTCCTGTCAGTAGCCTAGATATAGGTATTCCTCCACGACTTCTACTGTCTGGTTTTTGATTGTGAAGACATGGTTTTTCACTGTGCCACTTAACATTAGCTTTGTTTTCTGCATGTTCATCCTTAATCCTACCTTAGAACTTTCTCAGCTTAAGTCTTCAATCATCTTTTGCAGTTCGTCGCCATCATTGCTAAAGAGTACTATGTCGCGTGCAAATTGTAAGTTACTTTGGTAATCTCCATTAATCCTTAGCCCTCTCTCATCCCAGTCTAATCTTTTGAAGATTTCTTCCAAACATGCAGTAAATAGCGTTGGAGAAATTGTATCTCCTTGTCTGACATGTTTCTACATTGGGATTTTCCTGCTTTTCTTAAGTAGTAGGGTGGCTGTAGAATCTTTATAGAGGTTGGCTATTGTGTTTACGTAGCTATCGCATATTCCATGTCGGTGTAATGCCTCTAGAACTGCTGGTATCTCTACCGAGTTGAAAGCCTTTTCGTAATCTATGACAGCCATTAGAGGGGTTTGTTGTATTCCGTGGACTTCTCGATTACTTGATTGATGACATGAAGGTGGTCTATGGTGGAGTATCCTTTCCTGAACCCTGCTTGCTCTCTTGGTTGATTAAATTCAAGTGTAGCTCTTATTCTGTTTGAGATAATCGGTGTGAATATTTTGTAAAGTGCTGAGAGTAGACTGATCGGCCTGTAGTTCAAGTCTTTTACATCTCCCTTCTTGTGTAATACAGTCAACTCTCACTACAACGAATGCTGCTTCAACGAAATTTCCGGTACAACTAAAAATTCTCGGATCCCCGTCAACAGTCCATAGGAGTCAATGCATAAATATGCTCGCTACAATGAACACATTTTTTTTCTGCCGTTTCGCTTCAAGTAAATTTGACAATGCAATTCCAGTCTCGAAAATTCGATTTGCTGTGCAGTAAACACAAACCCAAATATTTTGGTGAGTTTCAAAAGATAAAAATTGGCACCACCAGAAAGGCCACTGTTGACTACGTGGTTGATTACCGATGTCTACCGATGCTGTTTACCGATGTCTGTCGAGATAGCGCGCATGACCGCCCCATCTCCCACCGGCGCTCCTTTTGGTCCTTCACCCGACGAAAGAAGGGATGGGCGTTTCCTCTCAGCTTGAGAAGCAAGCGTCGACAGCCATCACACGCGGTGCAATGTTATCACATTGTTCAGTTTGTTCGGCGGAGATGGCCGGGTCGTTTCATTTCTGCTTCAACCGCATTCGTCCCCACCATTAGCGAGCTTTTACTTGTGCGTAAAACATACGATGCGTGGGCGGTGTTATCGAGTTGGACTTCGTACAGAAAAACGGTGACGGCAAAAATCCGCTAACAGTGTCCATATTATTGCAATAATTCCTCCACCCCACGGTCGACAACATCCTTTTACGGTCCAAGCACCCCCCCCCCCCTTCGAGTACCGTATTTACTTGAATTTAACGCGCACTTTTTTTGATAAAACGGGTCCAAAAATCGTATGCGCGTTAGAATTGAGAGAGAACGAACAACAACATTACCATATCGCCGTCGGCATCAAAATGGCCGCCTCCTTTATGCTTCGGGCGCTGTCGAACGGTCACTGGCGAAAAACGAACTCGAGGCGCGGCGGTCTTTGGCGCACGTAGTTTCTGTAGTTTCTATGTCGTCGCCGGTGCGTAACGACGCCACGACGCACATGATCCGTAGGCCAGTGATACTCATAATCACCACGCTGGCTTGGCCGTCTTGCGGCCAAACAAAGTCGCTATGTCGCCGATGCAGTCTCTGAGACACCCAGCCGCAGCAGCCTTCGGTAGCGTTTTCGGGTGGCCGTAACGGGGGAAAAGATGTTTCTCATCACGGCACGCAAAACGGCTCATCATCGCATTTCTCCCTCATATCTGTGCTGAGCCTGAGCCTCTCAGTCGTGCGCGCTGCATGACGTCTGAAATTGCATCATGGAAATCTCGGAGACCACGCCTCGTTCATGCTTAGGCTTAGCTGCGCCAGCCTGTGCAGCACGCTTGGCAGCACGTGGCAGTGGGTGGGAGGGAACTGCAACAGCACGGAGGAATGGAGCATTGCGAGTAAATGATGTTACCGCCGCTTGCACGCGGCTACGCCAGGCAACGTACGGCAGTTTTGTCAGGGCTCAGGAGTTATGAATTGCCGCACCAAACGTCTTCGAGATGCTGTGGATCAAGTGAAGCGGGAATGCCACAGCGCGGTCATTCGAGGGACTGCAGGGTCCAAAGTTGGCGGTCTGTGTATAATGCGAGTGCGTTCATTACGCAAGTACGGCATTTGTTTTTATGAATGTGAAAAGGTTGATTGCTAAGGCCTTTTTTTTTCGTGGGTGCGCGTTACAATGGATGTTTCACTTCTTTTTTTGGTCGCGAGAAACGGGTGCGTGTCACTATCGAGGGCGCGGTAGGATCGAGTAAATACGCGGATTTCCCGGATTCCGTTTCTCCAAACTTGGCAGGTATGGTTTCAGTACTCGCAGTTTCCGAACCCTTCCAACTACCGCCGTGATGCCTCGTGCCGCACGCAATATTGAGGCATAAAAGTTTTATTGTTCTACCAGCTCAAGTTATATTTTTCGATTTCACGACAATTAAATTCTCACTTCAACGAAATTTCTTCTGCACACCGTCAGTTTCGTTGTAGTGAGACTCGACTGTAATCGAATGTTTGCATTTTTCCAGCTTCAGGTACATTTGAAGTTTTGAGGCATTGTGTGTATAGTGTCACGAGCTTTCTATTTAGGAAGTCCCCTCCATCTTTGATCAAGTCAGTGGTTATGCTGTCTTCTCCAGCCGCTTTTCTAGGGGACCTGCCCTGAATTGCGTTTCTAACCTCGTCCACAGTGACGCATGGGATTTCATTGTCCTGATTGGCATTTATTACCCTCATGGTGGGGAGACTCGTATTTGAGCTGCAAGGTAATCGGCAACCATAGCTGTATCACTGAAGTTAGTAACGGTGTTGACTTGCCTATCTTTCACTGCATGCATCATGTTTCTTTCGCGTTATTATTGTGTATGTCCCTGACTCTGCTTTTATTGAGCCCCGCCATGGTGGTGTAGTTGTTATGGCGCTCGGCGGCTGATCTGAAGGTCGCGGGATCGAATCCCGGCTTTGGCGGCTGCATTTCGATGGAGGCGCAATGTTGAGGCCCGTGTGCTGTGCGATATCAGTGCACGTTAAAGAACCCCAGGTGGCCGAAATTTCCGGAGTCCTCCACTATGCCATGTCTCATAATCAGAGCTGGTTTTGGGATGTTAAACCCCACAAATCAGTCAAATCAACCTGCTTTTATTGATGAGCTGAGACAGCATGGCTAATTCTGTCTTATCTCTTGAGTTATTCTCATCTGTTGGCATTGTTTGATTCAATTTTTAGCAGTTTGAGAGAGCTTATCTTCCCATCTTGTCTCGGTGGTTTGCCTCGTACTTCCATTGCTGCTTTGGTGGTCAGCTTAGTAATGGTTTTGTTCATCATGTCTATATCCTCATTTTCTTACTGTCCTAGAGCCTCATACTTGTTCCTAGGTACAATTCAAAATTCTGTTTTCGGCCTGACGACATCGAGGTTGGCCTGTTTCCTTGTGATTAACTTTGTTCTTGTCCGCTTTAGATTGAGGGTTATCTTCACGCTTACTATCACTAATTTTGACCTTATTAACCACTTGCGTGTCTTGTGTGTCTACCTGCATCACTGCACATTATGAAATCTTTTTCGTTTTTCGTTTATCTGTTGCGGCTTTTCCATGTCTACTTCCTGTTCGTACGTTTCTTAAAGAAATTATTCATTACACGGAGGTGATTTCTTTCTGCGAATTCGACTAGCATCTCTCGTCTGCTATTCCTATCACCTTCACCGTAGTTCCCGACTGCCTGTTCTCATCTTAGTTTCTTTCCTGTTTTCGCATTGAAGTCGCCCATAACAGTCATATATTTGGTGTGTACCTTGTTCATTGCCATTTCTACATTTATTTATTTTATTTATGAATACTACAATCCCTTGGTTGTTATTTTGGTAGGGTGGGAAGATGGGGGGGGAACAATACATGACATTATACAACGAAATTTGTAGAACAAGTGGTAGGTGCAACTGGGTTACGTAATTTGCGCGACCGAAAACAAAAAGGTGCTTTAATAACGAAAGAAACGCAGTAAAGCATGCACGTACATATGAACAAAAAAATATATATATATGCACTAAATATATATACGTACACATACGCATATATATGCAATCTGCAGTTCAATTATGTGTACACAGCAATGAAATACCAAATTTTTATTAGTTTGTATTTGTATTAGTTTCAGTTTGTAATGCCTCTTTAATTTTATCTTGATACCTGCTACCCTTTCGTTGAGTCTATAGAATTCTTCAATGTTACCTGCCATGTCCTTGTGTATAAGGAATTCCCACGCCGTATTCGCGCTTCTCTGGCAGTCCTCTGTAGCAGAGAATGTGCCCTTCATTAAGGGATAAGTATCCTTTACCTGGTTTCCTAACCTCGCTTAGGCCAATGATATCCCAATTAATACCCCTTGATTCTTCTAGTAGTTCAGCTAGTCTGGCTTCACTTGAAGGAGTTCGCGTGTTAAGAGTCGCTACATTTAATTTCCAATGATGGCCTGTCAGAGTCCAGAGGTTTTTAAAGACGATAGTCTTTCTTGGGATACTTCAACGCAGAAATTTTGGTCTGTCTGTCTGTGTGTGTGTCTGTGTGTGTGTGTGTGTGTGTGGGTGGGGTTTGTGTGTCTGTCCTGCTGCGAAAGGTGAACCCCTTCCTCAACGACCACCCAGCTTGAACTGGTGGCTACCTTCATACTTCTGAACACAGTCGGCCAAAAAGCAAATATTACGCATATCTGAGGCGCAACATCAATACGTATGTATTGGACGGTGTGTTCCTTTAGTAGAAAATACATAGATGCGTAATTCTAAAGACCCTAGTGCTTGTTAGGATGCGCAAAAGCGGACGTTTCCTGTACTAGGCAAGCTTCTTGCGTTTCCCGTAACCATGGCCAGATGGCGCCCTTATCTCGCGCTCGTGCCGAACGGAAGGCAGGGAACGGCCGCCCGCCACTCCGGCCGGTCCCTTTCTCTCCTCGCGTCTCTTCGTTTTCCCTCTCGCTTGCGCAACTCCTCGGGGGGAATAGAAACACGCGATACGGGACTCATGTAGTACGGCTGGTAGAAGGCTATCGTCTTTCGACGGCATTTGCAGCGAAGCACGGAGATACGCGGCCAATTTTTTTCCTGTGTTTCCATTTTCGTGTAGTCGCAATCATGGCTAGAAACTCCGTTGATGTCGCCATCGCAGCTCCGGGGTTCGGTTGGTTCGGTCACTTGGGAGGTATTGGCCATGGTGTTGCACCAGGGAGGCCAGTTCCTGTTCTGGTGCTCAGGTGAGTTACGTAGATGAGGCATGGTGGTGGTGAGAGCATCGTTGTCCTAAAACTCCGTTGTGAGAGGGGTCTTTCAGAGATGTTGAAGTGTATGATTAAGTCGGGTGAGAGTATAATTGTTAAAGGGAAGCAGGAGAAACGAAAGAAGATACCTCCGGAGCGTGCGAAGAGGATAAAAAGATAACAATAATAATAAAAGAAAATCACAAATCACATGCACTTAAGGATTCGAACCTGGGACCCTTTGATATGCTACAAAAGCGTGGCCAAGTCATCTGGGTGGCTGGGTCGTCAATGTGTTTAAGAACAAATTCCTGCTGCCCCGTCTTGCAAACTGTGGTGCGATGAGCTTCAAAATGTCCGTGATACAGCACTTTTGTTGATTTTGAATACCAGAAAGGCATGGCTAATTGTCTCGATTGCGTTGTGGCAGTTTCCACAGTGTTAGTCCCGCCATTGCACGTAGTTTTTCACACTGCGCGTCCTGTCTTTTTTTTTTTGTTACTGCGGCAAGGTGGTTGTCTCGGGGAGGGAGGGAGAAGGGGTCATAAAGCACGAAGCCTGAATGATGCGTAGGAGCCCTACTCGCACTCGAGGAAGCACTGTGATAAATAAATTCCATGCCCATTGTCAGTGTTTGGTGTGCGCTAGTACTTGCAGCAAAAGGGAGAAAGAAGAGTGAAAGTTGTGAATATTGATATGTGTGTGCAGTGAAGATGGCACTGACCAAGGGGGTTTTAACGGATTTCCCCCTGTGGGGCTATAGCCCTGCGGTGATTAGAAGATGTAGATGTCTCTGGGATATACTAGTTTTGCTTTTTTCATGTCCTGTTACTGTTTCTTGTCGTATTATATCACGGCAATATGTGACACACATCAATGGTTTGGATTTCCTTTGGTTCGGGCACCTACTTCTAGGGCGCAGCGCAACTTTCATGCAATAAAAGCACAGTGAAGCACACAGAAACCTCCTGAGAAACTTACTCGCACGAAGAGACAATGGTGAAGCAAACAATATCGAGTGCCTGTGGAGTTTTCATTTGCATCATGTAACACTGTGTAACTCGAACAGCTTCACTGTTCGGTCATCATGGTGCATTGGTGGATTTTTCTGGAATTATGGCTAAAAATTGCTTAAGTGTGCTGTACGGACAAAGCATGCAGATTGGTTAAAGTGACTGTTGTACACACTGTTCATTGTTGAACAAGATAATGCGGCAGATTAGAAATGAATTTTTCTCTGTGCCTTTATACAAACTACGACTTTTTCATTTGCCCAGACGGAGTTTTGTTGTGTGGGATGCACACTCCTGTAATGTCTTGAGTGGCATTTTAGGAGTATGGGTTCCACACAGCGAAAGTGCGTGTCTTGAGTGGAATATGTAGCATGAAAAGCACAGGCATGTGTAGTGTTTTTAGTGTAGCACCCATTGCACCTGAGACAGAGTTTTTAACTTGCTCCGAAGTGAGAGTTTCAAATGGCATAAGCTTGTTTAGTTTGTGAAATTCATTAAGTGAAAAGCAAGCAGTTTAATTTGTGATGACATAGTTTATGGTTCTTTTATGTATGCCCTTAACTGCAAGTGCTCAGATACCTTGCCTCCAGTGGCACCGCTGACTTCAAGTACATGAACTTGACTGATGGAAATTACAGCATGACTACTCAGAGCTGCTCCCTAAAGGCAAGTGAATTTTTTTTCTCTTGCACTAAAGAGGATGGTGTAAATACTTGGACCAAGGTGTTGAATGGAGCTTTTTAATGCAATAGCATTTCAGAGAAATTCTTGTGTCTGCACAGGCATCATTGGTTGCAAGCGGAAAGTCACTGTTGTTCGTGAGCAAAAATTCGAGGTAGATGCAAAGAAAAAGAAAAACATTCAGACTGAGTAGGAATCGGACGTGCGAGCTCTCATTTCGGAGCGTGATGTGCTGCACGCTTGGCCATGGCGAAACCATTGTTATGAACACTAACAGGGGATCTTTCATATACACCATTTCCCATTGGCGATATGTACACACCTCGGAGGTGTTTCAGTGTGGCCGAGGCTTTGACTATCACCCGTGAGACAGCGCAAAGGGCCTGCGGCACCTAGGGTGGCTCGGTGCACGGCAGTGTGTACAGTTTGGTGACATGTCCGGCAACACCACCATATTGTGTTGGAGCTCACAGAGGAGTCTGCAGAATCGGAGTCTGCTGATGCCGGAGTCTGCTGAATCTGCTAAATCCCGTTACTTTTGTCATTTTGCTCATGCGCCCATTATTAATTTATCCATCGCTACAAAAGCTGCGGTGTCCGTGTCATGTTCAACACTATATGGTGGCGTGGCGGTTAATGGGTGTTACCACCCTGCTCCCAGGAGAAGTGGTGTTGAAATCGAGGCACCCTAGCAGTGCCTGGTGAGAAGTATATACAGGGACACTAACAGCACTGTGTTTTGCCGCCCCACATGCATGGAGCATGAAGGGGGATGCTTGCACTTTGGCTTAAGGGCGTGGTCACCTGTGCTTGCGCCTGTGTTCATGAACATATAGACGTTCATTCACACCATGCTGACACGTTTGTGATGGATTCTGTGTTGTTTACAAGTGCCAGGCGTACTGTGATGCCTTCTTCGGCGAGTTTTGATGGCACATTGTCACTTCGTACTTTGCCCATTGCTGTCTCCATGAGTGTGAAGACACAATAACAATTGTGGTATCATGACAATTATGTGGCTAGGTGACTGGAGACCATGACAAGCGAAAGAGTGTGATGAGAAGGAGCCCTGCATCGCTATCTCATTGAACTCTGAATGCGAAGCTTGAGGGTCCCACAGCATTTTTTTAAAGCTGCAAACGCCATTTTGGTTTCAGTCATGTGTGAAAGTATCAGTGTACTATCTTTCTTTATGACCATTGGTTAGCCATTCTACCCTTTCTGAGTGTTGGTTGCTCTATGCTGATAGGGAAATTTGTTACTGCTTTGGACGTACTTGGTGCTGCTTCTCAGCCTGTCCACAGGCTCAAGGAGACCAGTGTATCAACTAGTGAAGATTTTCGCTGGGCTACGCAAAACTCGAAATGGAAACCCAGAATTTACAAAGGCAACTGGCCAGCCACTTTGCAATAATAAACTTGTCGTGTATAAATTGATGTATTTTTACTGCGCAGTAACTGACATGCACTGGTTTGCCATGATTGCCAAGGGTGCAACATAAGTCTGCACGAGCTCGCAGTTCTGGTGTATTATAGCTATGTCGCAGTCTAGATGCTGCATAAAATGCACCTGCCCTACCCAGTATACAAAATGGATGTGTTCGGTTATCTTCTGCTGTCAATTTCTGCTCTCCTGATATTATTGGTCTGACTTGGCTTTCTGCAAAAGCTGAGAAATTCTGGACTGTGAAAAGTGCTACAGATTTTGTAGATGTGATTACTTCTCTGACGGTGGTGTTCTTTTGGCAGTTGCCAATGCTCTTGCCTCGCATGCCACTCCAATTATATCCTCACTTGAGCTCGTGTTCTCGTGAAATCATTTTTTTGTGTCTGCTTTCCTTCACCAACTGCATCATAGAGCCTTATGTAATGACATGCATGATGTCAATCAGCTCTTCATCAGATACCCTAAATCACTAGTCTTCATACTGGGTGTCTTTTTCTCGGATATTAACGGGGAAAGACTGGATTTTTTTTAACAACTCAGCTGAAAATAATGAACTTTTTGGCTGAACTTAACGCAGGTCATTCACTTTCCCACTCTCATAACTTATTCCATCAATACTCTCAGCTTAATACTGTGCCAGACCTAGCTACCTGCTGGACTCATTCACCAGGAATTAAGGCCCACTGTATAAAATTTTCACCACAAGGTTGAAGCAGTGAATGCAATAGCAGCTCGTTTATTATACAGTCTAAGACTTGCAGCTTTAGGGGCGATGTGTTTACACTTCGTTCCGCGGAACTGCGTGATCCTCTCAGTCATTGAGCGACAGCATGTAGAATGTGGGTACGCCCTTTTCCTTAGCATTGCAGCGCAACTAGCCTGTCGCTGTAGCTTCGGCCAGCTGTTCAACCGATGCTCTCCTCGTCCTAATCATCGTCATCAGCCAATTTAGGTCCATTGCAGGACGAAGGCCTCTCCTAACGATATCCAATCCACCCTATCCTGGGCGAGTTCGTTGTACCTTATGCCCGCAAACTTTTTAATTTCATCGCTCCATCTAACCTTTTGCCTGCCTCTGTTGCATCTTCCCTCTCTTGGTATCCATTCCATCGCTCTTACTGTCCATCTGCTATCTTTCCTCCTCATGACATGTCCTGCCCAGGTCCACTTCTTTCTATTAATTGACATACAGTCAAATCTCAATATAACGAATTAAGTGGGACCGCCGCAACTCGTACGTTATTTTGAAATATCGTTGTAATGAAAAACTTCGATTGTAAGCAAGAGGTCAAACCTAGGAGTTTGTTTTGTTTGTTTTGTGGGGTTTTACATCCCAAAACCAGTTCTGATTATGAGAGACGCCGTAGTGGAGGTCTCCGGAAATTTCGACCACCTGGGGTTCTTTAACGTGCACTGACATCGCACAGCACACGGGCCTCAACATTTCGCCTCCATCGAAATGCAGCCGCCACGGCCGGGATTCGATCCCGCGACCCTCGGATCAGCAGCCGAGTGCCTTAGTCATTAGACCACCATGGCGGGGCTCAAACCTAGGAGTGAACATGACGTACCTTGGCAGTTGCCGTGTGCGCCGACAAGCAAACACCGAAAAAAAAGGAAAAATTTACACACACTTCAAAAGTTCCTTATTTGAAGAAATCGGTGATTTTCTTCTGACGCGTGGAGCACGAACGGCTGATTAAGTACGCCTCAACACCTTCGACATTACGTAGCACCTCATCGGGCACATCACTGCACCGACCAATATAGGTGCGGACTTTGTTCATGTGCACTAAAACATCTGAGTGCGATATTGTCTCATCCTCTTCAGTATTCAGTGATACAGAGTCCTCTTCCTTCGGGTCGTCGTCGTCACTGGAGACGTCGCGAACGCTGTTGACAATCTCCTCGGTTGTCATATCCGCAGACGTTAGTGCTGCGCTGTCGCTCTCCACGCAGTCGTCGAAGGAAGAGACGTCGGGCAACAGTTCCTCAACCTCAGTCCACAGGTCTCCTGGGTTGCTGTGGTCCTCTTCCAGGTTGTCTTCAAGTTGGGCAGGCACCTTGATTAGGCCTGCTTTTCGCCAACAGTTACGGATTGTTGACGTCTTCACGTTCCACCAAGCTCCCGTCAGCATTTCCGCAGCTTGACGAACGTTGACTGATGTCGGTTGCTTTAAGCGGAAATTTATAATGAAACGCTGCACAAGGCACTTGAGAAATTCCGCCTTAACACTCTTTATGATTCCTTGATCTAGTGGTTGCAGCAACGACGTGTTGTTCAGTGGCAAAAACTCCAGGCGAACGTGCGTCAGGCGAACATTCACAATGTGGGCTGAACAGTTGTCAACGATCAAAAGAATTTTTCTGTTTTCTCTCCTCATTTGTTCATCGAGTTTGATGAGCCACTCCGAAAACAATTCTCTTGTCATCCAGGCACGCTTGTTCGCACAGTAGTCGCACGGTAGGGATACGATGTTCTTCATGCAGCGAGGCTTTGCGTTTTTTTCCGATGACAAGCGGCTTGATTTTCTTCGTGCCCGATGCATTGCAGCAGAGCAAGACCGTCACGCGGAGATGCGACTTCTTGCCTCCTTTACAATGCTGACCTTTGAAGTGCATTGTCCGATCTGGCAAGAGCTGGTAGAAGCACGCGGTCTCGTCCGCGTTGAAAATGTCGTCTTCGGAGTACGACTCTGCCATCTCTTGGAAACGATCGTTCCGCCAGGAATCTGCACCCTCTTTATCCGCAGCCTTCTTTTCACCTGAGACTACCTGCCAGGTTATGCCGTTTCTCTGGCGAAAACGAAAAAGTCAACCCGCACTTGCATCAAACCCAGTTACTTCAAGTGCGTCGGCGAACTCGCGGGCTTTTTCTTGAAGCATTGGGCCAGACACTGGGATGTTTTGCAGACGGGCATCTTTAAACCAGGTCAGCACAGCTTGGTCGACATCTTGAAAATTTCCCAGGCGCAACCGTTTCCTCGTAGGTGCAAGTTGTGACTTTCGGTGAAGCTTCAGAATCTTTTCTCGGTCTTTCCAAATGGTCGCGACAGTCGACGGGACAATGCCACGCTCCCTGCAGAGGTCGATCTGCTTTTTGCCCGAGTCAATTTCCCTCAACAAATCCACCTTTTCCTGTAGGGAAAACTGCTTTCGCCTCTTCTTAGCGCTGTCACCTGCTGCATTCATCGTCGGGTCTCCAAAAACTTTGCAGAAAGCTAAGAAAGAAAAACGACAACAAAACGCAGCAGACTTCACACGTGCGTGGCACGAAGGACGCATGACGAAGGACGATGCAACGAGGCTAGGCCAGCTAGGTCTGCTAAGCCGCCACACATCAAACCATATCTATGTGGTGGCGCTAGCAGTCAGCTCTCAACACGGTGATGATGATAGCTACCGTGCATGGGAAAAAACAGCGGTTACTGCGCTACGTGAGAGTTGCGGTGCTGCTACTTTTAACTAAATTCGTAATACTGATGTTCCTTGCGTATAGGCGAGCAAATAAATTATGCACGTTATTCTGAAATATACATTATATTGAAATTCGTTGTTCTGAAATATTTTTACATTGAAAATATAGGCAATCTGGCGGGGATTTTCAAAATATTCATAAATCTGAAAAAATCGTTAATTCGGTGTTCGTAGTAACGAGATTTGACTGTAATACTATCAGCTACTCCTCTCTGTTTCCTGATCCATTCTGCTCGTTTTTTACGGGCTCCTTAGTTTCATCTCTAGTTTTTTCGTTATTTTCCACGTTTCTGCACCGTACGTTAGTACTGGGAGAATGCAGTGATTGAATATTTTTCGCTTTAGTGAGAGCGGCAAGTTCCCAGTCATAATTTCGTAATGCCTTCCGAATGCGCTCCAGCCCATCCTTATTCTACGGAGAATTTCTGTTTCATGGGTAGATGCTACTGTTAGTAACTGTCCCAGGTGTACGTATTCATTCACACATTCTAAGGGTTCACTGGTAATTTTAAATTCCTGTTCTTTAGCTAGGCTATTGAGCACCACTTTTGTCTTTTGCCTATTCATTTTTAGTCCAATTTTAATACTTTCCGGTTTAGGTCATCAATCGTGTTTTGTAGTTCATCTCCATCATTGCTAAAGAGCACAATGTCGTCTGCAAATCTTAAATTGCTGAGTAAAACTGCTTCTTGGGCTAGTTGGTTCATTATAAAGTGCAAATGCTTACAGGGCGCAAATTGAACAAACAAAAGAGAGGGACACACAGACACACACCAAGCGCCACTACCAACTGATTTATTCAGGACAGAAGAAAGGGGTGTCTATTTATACTAAAGCACATGCGCAACACAGGGCAATGATACTACAAAGCAAGTATGCCAATCATTTCAAATGCATGCGAAACAGATGCATCTCAGCATCAAACAACGATATGGAGGTATCACTTACGCACTTATCTCCTTTCATTTTTATGAAGTGAGCATCCAAAAGTTCTCTAGCCATTTTATTAGAGCTCCTACCAAGTATGGCGACGCACCTAAAATGCGGTTCACACGCGCAGGCTCTACAATGCACGCTAAGATGCGCACCGTCCATCTTACTTAATCTGTTCAAGTGCTCTCTCAGTCGAACGTTCAGGCACCTGCCTGCTTGGCCCACATATGACTTTCCACAACTTAGTGGAATTTCATAAACTACCCCAACTGCACAGCGCCCAGAAGGATCAGTGTGCTTCTTCTTGCAGCCTTTTGTCTCGGAACTCGTGGTCCGATGACAGAGCTGCGCAAGTTTGTTGGGGGCAGAAAAGGCAACACGGACGCCGTGTTGCCTTTACCTTAAATAGCACTTTTCAGCATCCACGGCGACGCGGACCGCTCGGAGCACCACTGTTGCCCACCAATAGGAAAACGGCTTATACGGACCACTCAGGCAGGTCGAAGGTAACGATGCTGCACGCGAGCTTTTATGATCGCGTGCATCCGGCCTCGCCACGAAACTAATACAAACAACGCTTTCCAGAAAATGGCCGCGACGCGCACACATGGTCTTCATTTTCGGTGCCCCGTCGCCCGGAAGACTCCCTCCGGTGCGCCGGCTCGTTTGGGGCACGAAGGGACTAATCAGATACACCTGCCTTTCGCCGGCTCGAAGTTTTCCTCGAATGCCCCTCTACAAAAGCAGTCGAAAAAGAAAAAAGAACAAGAAAACATTCTACGCGACGCGGTCTTCGCGACACCTCCCCCCTACGAAAAAGAGTGACCCACTCGTTTTATTTGCAAGACAGGAAAAGAAGTATGAAAAAACAATTTTACATTCAACAATTATGTGTGGTGCCCGTTTCAGAAAAGTTATACATCTATCTAAAAGGTGAAAAACTTAAAACACCAAATGGAAAATCGCGAGACTGAAAAATCACTAGGGCTATACATCTGTCTAAAAGGTGGAAAGCTTTTAACAACAAAGGGAAAACCGCGAGACTCAAAGATCACTAAAGTTCACTTGCTGGCACTGTAATACAAGTCAGTATCAGTGTCGCAAGCGGCGACATTTCGTTGTCCGTTGTTGCCGTTTGATAATGTCTTCCAATTGCTGTAAAGTTCAGTTTCAGAGTCAGAGCTCTCGTGCTGCTGCACTGCATCACTGGTCCCTGACTCGCGCGCACCATGACGCAACTGAAGTCTTGGTCCACTCACGAACCGCATTCGCACACATCACCATTGACGTCGCACTCGTGCATAACACTGGGGTGTAATTCGTGGTCATCACTCCCCGCCCTGCGCTCGCGCACTTTGGTGGAATTCGCGGTCATCACTGCACTCGCGCACATCACCACTTGGATCTCGCACCTCGTGATTAGCACTGGACTCATCGTCTGAGTCGTCGGCATCGGAACATGATCGAACATGGTAGGGCTTTAATCGCACAACATTCGCAACGTCACGTTTTTTTTCAGTTTGCTCTACCACCTCCCAGTCATTTTCGGCTACCCAGCGCACTAGACGGAATGGTCCGTGGTATCTGTGAAGAAGCTTCGTTGTCTTTCCTTTCACTCGCGAGGGAGTCCATACGTACACCAAGTCCCCCTGACGATAAACAGCACTGCGTCGTTTAGCATCGTAGCTGCGCTTGTTCTTTTCTTGCTGGCGCCTTTCCCGTTCATTCACTAATTTTCGAGCCTGCCGCAGCTGGCGAGCCACTTTCATCGCATCCAGGGTGTAGTCGAATCCACGTTGTGCGCCCCACCCGACATCTACCGGTAGCGTCGGCTCATGCCCGTGAAGAAGAAAGAAGGGAGTGAATCCGATCGTCTCGTGGGTGGAGGAATTGTACGCAAAAAGAACGTACGGCAGAAATTCGTCCCAGTCGCGGTGGTGCGAGGAAACGTACATGCCGAGCATGTCAGCCAACGTGTGGTTAAAACGCTCGCACAGCCCGTTGGCCTGTGGTTGGTATGCTGTTGTGGTGGCATGTTCGCTACCCACGAGCCGGAATATTTCCTCAGTCAAATTAGCAACAAAATGCTGTCCTCGATCGCTTATCACTCTCTCCAGAGCACCATGACGCAGGACGATTTGCTGGACGAAAGCCCTTGCCGCCTCTGCGGCAGTGGCTGCTGGACACGCAACAGCTTCGACCCATTTTGTATGGTAGTCGGTAATCACGACGATGTAGCGGTTCCCTGCTTTGGATTTGTTGAAAGGTCCAAGAAAGTCCATGCCCACTTGCTGAAACGGTCGACCTACAGGTGGGCTTGGTTGGAGGAAACCGGCCGGTTTCCCCGGCGGTTGCTTTCTCGTCTGGCAGTCAGGGCAGGAGAGAACGTACTTGCTGACGTATGAGAACATCTTCGGCCAGAAATATCGGTAATGCAACTTCTCCCATGTACGCTTGACACCCAAGTGGCCTGCCGTACAGTTGTCATGGCAGTGCCTTAATATCTCAGACCTCAAGCACTTGGGGACAACGAGAGCCGCGCGATCTTTCTCAAAGCCTTTCGCCCTTCGATACAGTACACCGTCGATTAACCGAAAACTCCGTGCCGTTCTTTTGGTATTCCTGACAACGGGCGCACTCGGGTCTTCGAGGTGCTGTACAATGGCTCTAATCCATGGGTCTGCCCTCTGCTTTTTTCCAACATCCGCCTGATCCAAAACCGCCAACGGTAAAAGGTTTTCTTCGCTTACTGGTGCGTGGTCGTGAGGAAGGCGGGAAAGTGTGTCGGC
This sequence comes from Hyalomma asiaticum, assembly GCA_013339685.2. Lineage (NCBI taxonomy): Eukaryota > Metazoa > Arthropoda > Arachnida > Ixodida > Ixodidae > Hyalomma > Hyalomma asiaticum. The sequence goes on along the minus strand of CM023481.1, from coordinate 75,328,868 downwards.
ATTTCCATTCTTGAGGTTAGGGCGGTGTCGCAACGTTATTGTACCATTGGCTCGTGTGGGGACTGCGTGAAGCTGACTTTCCAACAATGTGCCGATGGGACGGCCGGGCTGGCCCCTTAAACCCGGCCGTTCTCGTTTCCCGAAGGGTTATGCTGTCCATCCCGGAACCGCTGCCAGCACTGTTGTGCTTCGTGGCCGATGCGGCTGCAAATCTGGCATCGGGGTCGCCCGTCGTTGGCACGGGACGTTCTCGGTGGCCAAGGCATTGGGGGCCGACGCATCTTGTCTTCGATGTTTCTTAGCCGGTCAGATAATAAGGCGATGGAGTCTGCAATCACCTTTGTCTCCCTCGCGGTCGGCAGCCTGCCGCGGGCAACGCAGTTCTGCTGCGGCGCAGGTGGCGACACATGTAGGAGTAGGCTGTACTGCCGCGGCGGCGGATGCCATCCCTACCGGAGGCGCGATGTTTTGCATCCACGACTGCAATCCGGTAGGATAGTGGGTGTCGATCGGACGTGACCCCGAAGCACGGCTCATCAAAGCTGCGTGATTTATGCGCTGTAAAATTTGGAGGAATGCGGCGCAGGTTTCCGGGTTTGCGATGATCATTTTTTCCTGCACATCCGGACGCAGACCGCGCATAAGGTGCCGCAACCGATCATCTTCTGCCATAGACGGGTTGACCCTTGCACAAAGCTGCACGGCATCATAGTAGTACTGCTCTGGAGTTTCGGACGGCAGCTGTGTCCAGTTTTGTAGCCGCAAATGGGCGATCTCGACTGAGTGACGGCTAGTAAAGGATGTCTTCAATAGCGTTGCCCATTCCTCCCATGAATTAGGGGAACCCGTTAGACTTGAAGTCATGGCGCAAAAGGTTAGACAGGACCGAAGAAGACACGTAAGACACAGACAAGCGCACACTCGCAACTAAATTTTATTCCTCCGAACGCTTAGTTAAGTACCCTCAAGCATGCGCAACACCACCGAGGCAAAATAACAATCTCTGAACACACTGCCTGATCAAAACCTATCAACTAAAAACCGATACTCATTCTGATACAGAGTTGCAGAAGGAACGCTGACACACATATCGCCAGCATTCTGTATGTACATAGCCTCAGCCAATTCCCGTGCCACCTTATCCTTGCTCTTCCGCAAAATGCATGTGTTGTGCAGCAGTGGTTTACATGTACAAGCCCTGCAATGATATGGCAAATGAGATCCGCTACCATTCCCTATCGACAGGGCGTGCTCTGCCAGCCGATCATTAATACACCGTCCAGTCTGGCCGATATACACCCTACCGCAACTCAACGGAATTTTATAAACAACACCAATTGAACATTTCTTAATATAATGCGTTTTCTTCGTGTGTTTCTTCCCACACTCAGGACTCTTAACAGACGACACACGAGCACAAATACGAGACAGTTTTTTTCGGGGCCGAAAACACTACCGGTACGTTATATCTAGCAGCCACATTTTTCAACGAATGAGATACCTTGTGTACGTAGGGAATGACGACAGGACGTTTATCCACATTATTACCTGGCGAAGCACCACTAACATCACGCCGAGCTTTTTTCACTAAAGCCTCGCAAACAGAACCTAAAAGGACTGACGGGAAACCCGCAGAAACAAGTCTAGAGACTTGCAGTTCAAAGCTTTCTTTAACTGCATGTGAGCAGGACCTGTCTAAAGCCATCTGCAAGCTAGAAGATGCTATCGCTCTCTTGACATTCTTCGAATGGGCGGAATGAAATGGCAAAAATTCTTTCTGAACACGAGGGTGATACATCCAACAGATATGGTCTTCGTTAATCGTGAGAAGAATATCTAAAAATTGAAGTTTATCACCAGTAGGGAGCTCATGAGTAAACCTGAGCCCTAGTCCTAGCGCCTTAAAAGTGTCTAAGACTTCAGCCACACAGTCAGAATAAGCGCAACTTGGTTGTTTTGTCAAAACAATTAAAAAATCATCAACATAACGAAACACCTTCAAAACCTTGTCACATTGCAAGGCGGCGGAAGCTGTGGAAAAGAACTTCAGACGTGTGCAGGTGGTTGCGGCCAAGGTAAAGGCTCGGGCTGTTGCCTTGTGTAACGACCATGGCTTTTCCAAGTTGGCAAAGAACATTAGTAAGTGCAAAGTAGACAAGCTTTCGGTGTTTTTTAACGTGAAAACTCACAAACCTGGCATGCCGTTTAGGGCTATTGTCAGCGAGAACAGTACATGGCAAGTGTTGGTCAGTCAATATTTGTTAAACCAGCTGAACGGTCTTGCTTTTGACGATCCTTTCATGGTTAAGAATTCAGACGTAGTTATTAAGTTTTTTGAAGATAACCGCTCCGCTGGATTTTTCTTCTCGATCGACGTGGAAGAGTTGTTTTATTCGGTACCCCATGCAGAACTATTTAAGGCTGTTCGGGCGTGCATTGATAAAAATGGGGAGATACCTTTTATGAACAACGCCGCTGTCCCAGTTGAAAGTTTTTTAGCACTGTTGGAATTTTACCTTGAAGCAACGTTCATATCGTATCATGATCAACTGTTTTTGCAGAAGAAAGGCATCTGTATAGGATCGTGTGTAGCTCCAGTGCTGTGCAACATTTTCCTTTCTAGCATGGACCGACACCTAGGAACCGCTCTGCAATGTGACAAGGTTTTGAAGGTGTTTCGTTATGTTGATGATTTTTTTAATTGTTTTGACAAAACAACCAAGTTGCGCTTATTCTGACTGTGTGGCTGAAGTCTTAGACACTTTTAAGGCGCTAGGACTAGGGCTCAGGCTTACTCATGAGCTCCCTACTGGTGATAAGCTTCAATTTTTAGATATTCTTCTCACGATTAACGAAGACCATATCTGTTGGATGTATCACCCTCGTGTTCAGAAAGAATTTTTGCCATTTCATTCCGCCCATTCGAAGAATGTCAAGAGAGCGATAGCATCTTCTAGCTTGCAGATGGCTTTAGACAGGTCCTGCTCACATGCAGTTAAAGAAAGCTTTGAACTGCAAGTCTCTAGACTTGTTTCTGCGGGTTTCCCGTCAGTCCTTTTAGGTTCTGTTTGCGAGGCTTTAGTGAAAAAAGCTCGGCGTGATGTTAGTGGTGCTTCGCCAGGTAATAATGTGGATAAACGTCCTGTCGTCATTCCCTACGTACACAAGGTATCTCATTCGTTGAAAAATGTGGCTGCTAGATATGACGTACCGGTAGTGTTTTCGGCCCCGAAAAAACTGTCTCGTATTTGTGCTCGTGTGTCATCTGTTAAGAGTCCTGAGTGTGGGAAGAAACACACGAAGAAAACGCATTATATTAAGAAATGTTCAATTGGTGTTGTTTATAAAATTCCGTTGAGTTGCGGTAGGGTGTATATCGGCCAGACTGGACGGTGTATTAATGATCGGCTGGCAGAGCACGCCCTGTCGATAGGGAATGGTAGCGGATCTCATTTGCCATATCATTGCAGGGCTTGTACATGTAAACCACTGCTGCACAACACATGCATTTTGCGGAAGAGCAAGGATAAGGTGGCACTGGAATTGGCTGAGGCTATGTACATACAGAATGCTGGCGATATGTGTGTCAGCGTTCCTTCTGTAACTCTGTATCAGAATGAGTATCGGTTTTTAGTTGATAGGTTTTGATCAGGCAGTGTGTTCAGAGATTGTTATTTTGCCTCGGTGGTGTTGCGCATGCTTGAGGGTACTTAACTAAGCGTTCGGAGGAATAAAATTCAGTTGCGAGTGTGCGCTTGTCTGTGTCTTACGTGTCTTCTTCGGTCCTGTCTAACCTTTTGCGCCATGACTTCAAGTTCAGCTATGCACCAACTAGCCCGACAGCAAACGTTATTGAACCCGTTAGAATCTGAGTAGTGTGCCACTTCTTTGCATCGCCGTCTAGAGCCAAATATAAAAATTTAAATTTTGTGGCTTGGTCCCAGTTGTTAAGCGACGCGACATGTTCGTAGCAAAGTAGCCATTCGGAAATAGATTCCTCTGGCGCGTCTAAAGACTGGCGGTCCGACGAAAGGCATTGCTTGGGGGGTAGCCATAGCAGAGAGCGAGGAGGGAGGTTCCGTCATAATGGAGCAGTCCGAAGTAGTTTCCTGATGCTTGTTGACTCGGGGCATAATTTTAGAGCGGGAATATCGCTACCGAGCAACCTCCACTACTTTGTAGCGAAACTTCCGGGCCGTTAATGTTAGACGCATCGGAAGGTCAGGAAGACGAAGAGGCGTGGGAGCCACTCCGCGCAGGCAAGCGATGAGGAGTCGACACAATGAATTGGGAGAGCACTCATTGGGGGGTTTATTTAGCTAAGACAACTTGAAGTTAGAAAACACACAGGGCAACAATTATACAACATAGAAAATGGTATCATACCCTGTCGGCCTGCCGGACTGGTCCCCGGTGGTGTCGAGCATCATGGTCCTCGAGTCCGCTCTCTCAAAAAGGCCAGTGCCGCCGCTTAAATAGCACTTTTCAGCATCCACGGCGACGCGGACCGCTCGGAGCACCACTGTTGCCCACCAGTAGGAAAACGGCTTATACGGACCACTCAGGCAGGTCGAAGGTAACGATGCTCCACGCGAGCTTTTATGATCGCGTGCATCTGGCCTCGCCACAAAACTAAAACAAACAACGCTTTCCAGAAAATGGCCGCGACGCGCACACATGGTCTTCATTTTCGGTGCCCCGTCGCCCGGAAGACTCCCTGCGGTGCGCCGGCTCGTTTGGGGCACGAAGGGACTAATCAGATACACCTGCCTTTCGCCGGCTCGAAGTTTTCCTTTAGCGCCCCTCTACAAAAGCAGTCGAAAAAGAAAAAAAGAACAAGAAAACATTCTACGCGACGCGGTCTTCGCGACACTGCCGACACCTGCTCGTCGTTTTAGCGACCAAGGGCTAGGCCCCTCCCCCACTTAGTTGGGCACCAAAATGTAGGGGGTTTTATTCTACTAACTACTACCGCTAGCAGCGGAATCCCCGATAGCAACCCCGTGCCGTGGATCCGAGCACTCGACGAGCAGAGAATGTGGTAGTTGCGTCCGCGCACTCGCTATCTCAGCCATGCATCACCGCGCTGCCGCGCGCGCCAGTCCGCGGCCCGACTCGAGGCAGGGCAGCGCGAACCGCCGCACGTGGCGAAACAGGAGAACATTAGGTGCCACTCTCCCAGCATGGTGATTTAATAAACACGTTAAATGAAACAAATAATACAGGGCCGAATCAAGATCGAATTACATATAAACAAAGGTTAACAATAACGATAAACAACACGCAAACACACACGAACACAAACAAAGGACAGTAACAAAGAACAACACGCGAACACAGAATAACACACAAAGAAGATGCAAGGGGGAGAGCACCTAATCCCCGGCCAGCGTACCCGCGACCGCGAGCCCTCAGAAAAGGAAAATAGAAGAACATACAGACATGGGCGTCGGTCGCAGGTCGCCGCCGTGGTTGCTGGGGCCCGAAACGACGTGCGGTCCGGACGGTCACAAAAGTGCGTCCGCAACGCTCCGGGTCCCCGCGAGTTCTCTCGAGCATCTCCAAAACCCGAACGCGCGAAACGTCAGAAATTACTGCTGTCCAATGGCAGCCTAGTTAAAGCCACATGGAGCGAAGCGGGCGGCCCCTCGCAGTGATCGGCCGTCGCTCCGTCCAGCTGGGAGAGGGGGATGCGGGGCATTCCTAGGAAAACATGGCGTCGCGCGGGTCGAGCTTTACCCGTCCCCACAAAGGGTCCGAGAAATTCATGACAATCTTTTTTGTAAATATCTTCCAGTGTTCACATTGATGTAACTTTGTTTCACTACGTAAATATATTTTACTCTAGCAACTTTCTGCCCCAATGAAACGGTTCATTGGTTCTGTGTGTCTATATTTCGACATTATAAATCTTACTGCACGCCTCTGTATCTTTTCATTTTTTTTACCTCGTTTTCCCTATGTGGATCCCATATTACACTAGCATATTCCTAAGTGGATGTATTAATGCGAGATATGTAGTTAATTTAACATGTTGAGGAGAAAGTTTAAACCTATGTCTAAGTGATTGAAGTTTAACCTCCATGGCATTACATAAATTAGTTATGTTTTTTCCAATATAACCCTCAAGATGAGTCATCTGTTATTGTGCAGAGGCAAACATGCACATAGAGGGCGAGGGGAAAGACTGATAAGGAAGGATATGAGGCATATTTATTACCTTTCAGCATGAGGTGGAATGCGCAGTCAGTACAGCACGCGGCACGTTTCGTTGTGGAATGGGCGGTCGTGGGTTTGATTCCCAGCGCGACCGCACCTACAAAAAAAATTTTCTGCTCGTTTTTATTTCTTGTTTATACCTGTGTACTTAAACGCGAGATATGCATTACACGAAATGACATTTGACGCCTAGTTGTACCCAGGCATAAAACACTTTTGTGTTAAAAAAGATTTGGCTAGTGTACTTTAAACATAGGTCGGCAGTGTGGGAGAACACTCACTCACCCTAATTTTTCCAGCACCCGCACTCACTCGCACTCACTTCCACTCACACTGCCTGGCACTCACTCGCACTCACACTCACTTCCACTCACACTGCCCGGCACTCACTCGCACTTGCACTCACTTCCACTCACATTGCCTGGCACTCACTTCCACTCACTCATTGGCACTCACTCGCACTCGCACTCACTTCCACTCAAACTGCCTGGTACTCACTCGCACTCACACTCACTTCCACTCGCACTCATTGGCACTCACTCGCACACGCACTCACTTCCACTCACACTGCCTGGCACTCACTCGCACTCACATTCACTTTCACTCACACTGCCTGGCACTCACTCGCACTCACTTCCACTCACACTCATTGCCACTCACTCGCACTCATTTCCACTCACACTGCCTGGCACTCACTCGCACTCACTTCCACTCACACTGCCTGGCACTCACTCGCACTCACACTCACTTCCACTCACATCGCCTGGCACTCACTCACACTCACTTCCACTCACACTGCCTGGCACTCGCACTCACACTCATTGGCACTCACTTGCACTTGCAGTCACTTCCACTCACACTGCCTGGCACTCGCACTCACTTCCACTCAAACTGCCTGGCAATCACTCGCACTCATTCTCACTTCCACTCACACTCACTGGCACTCACTCGCACTCACCTCACACCTCCACTCCACGAGGCCCGGTCTGGTCCAATCATGAACGCAGGCGCAAGATCGGACCATAAGCGGGCACAACCGTCTCATGCGTGAACGTGCAAGCAACCAGTGCCAACATGTCGCGTCGGCAGGGGAGAAGTAAAGGAGGAAGAGGTGCATGTCCGAAGGGGGAATAAGCGCCGCTTGTACACACACGCGCACACACACACAGCTACCTGACTTCCAACACGCATGTCTTGCCGACTCGTCGGCGCCTCCCCGAAGCCTAGGCGGACGAGGCGCCTTACGCCTCCCGGCTCTTTGGAGCCGTCTGCATAGGTCTTCGCTTGCCTGATTTTGGATATCTCTGCGCTTTGCGCTCGCGCTAACGGTTACCACACAAGCGAAAAGTAACATTTGCTGTAGTGGGAATGAGTGTGCATGCTCAGGAGTTTCAGTGAACATTTTTGTTAAAAACCTGTATCGACATTTTGGTTGAATAATGTGATCACATCACTGCGCATCCTGTCATGTATTTCTCGTGATTTCTATTTTTTGCTCACGCCGAGCTTAGTGCTGGTATTAATTTCATGCATTAATTCTGCTAGTGTTTTCCATTGTATCAATTGCTTGATTGCGTTTCTTTAGGATTTACATCATACATGCCTTCCCTGCAACGATCTCTTGTGAGATCGGCAGTATTCCCATAAAAATAAACCCTACGCTAGTTACGTTTGCCTGCTTCAATAAACTGAAACACATTTAATCCGCGCTGTTAGCGCCGCAGGAAACGAAATATTTGTCACCCTTGGCCGGCCTAACAACAAGAAGTATTCTGCGGAAGAGCTGTACGCACAATGAAGAAATGATGAGAGCGCAACAGAGCTGTACAAACTACAGCAATGTAGTACGCGCAAATTTGGCAGGGCTGGCGAAACCTACCTGGCTTCTAAACACTTCCGACTGGCAGGACGCAGCCAGCAGAGCGAGAAAAAAAGGAGAGAGAAAGAGAGAGAACAGCAGAAGTGCTGCCGACATAAAATCGGGGCAGGTAGACAGCGCTCTCTGATTGTTTCTTCAGTATTACACAATATGAAATACACTGAAAACCCACGTGCAAACAGCAGAACGTATTATTTCATGTCTCAATTTGCTGAAACTGTAGGAAGCGGCTCCACACCTCCCGAGGAAGAGCCGAAACTGGAAGGCGAGTGTCAAGTGACGAAAGGAAACGGAGCCGCAATGAGTTTAGGATGCAGAAATATGTCTCTGTGCTCACTTTTCCAGCCCTGAAGAGACTAGTGAATCAGAACATTTTGCAGCTTTTATTTCGCTTTGCTACTAAGTCAGTTTAACCCTTTGAAGGTTCTTGCCGTATATGTGCGGCGGCGGTTTTCTGTCCCGCTAGCAGTGTTGTACACTTTACTCCCAAACAGGAACAAAAGCTCGTTCCTTGTTCCTTCCCAATTTTGTAAGGAGTTCCCGTTAAAAGTTCCTTTTGTCAGAAAGGAACGCGTTCCAGTTACACTTCTTAAATTAAAACGTGTCGTTACACTTACGTTACATTTGATTTTTAAAATTGAAAATAGTGTCGGATAATTGTGAGCTAAAATTAAATGACTTAAACACTTTAAAATTCACTTCCAGCTGCGTACATTCTGCGAACCTGAAGCCTACCAGCAGCAGATTATTTGGAGATAAAGAAATAGGAAAATAAATGTTTCTAGACATATTTTCAGGGAGCACCGAACGCAGTCTCAACATGATCACTGCGACTTTGACTCTAGTCTATTACAAGTCCACCACATAATGGGTCCTCCATTGAGCAGTCAGAATAGTGCGCTTCAGATGTGCAAATAGAAAGTCACTCACATTCACCGATACATGTGAGTAGCAAGCCTGCATTTAACACTAAAAACTATAAATACTGTAGACCAGTTGATTTACATTCGCATATAATAGCTTATTCTTCACCCACGGCTATAAATACTGGAATAAGATTTCCCGATCATTCGTAATCATTTCCTGTCCTAGACTTCTGCCCTCAAAATTTGTAGCCTTTTGGTTTGATAGTCGAACTGACAGTTCTGTATATATTAAATTTGCTTAGTTCTCAAAATTTAAAAGCATTTGTGATGCTGTTCTGCTGTTGTTATTCATGGTGTTGCACAGCATGTGTCGGTGTGGAGAATTTGAACTGCATTCACTTTACTTCACTTTATTACCTTAAAGACCCCTTGGTAGGGGTATTACATAAGGGGTGGCAATACATTAGTACGTAATTTGCATAAACATAACTGAAAATACAAAAAATAGAAAAGAGAAAAAATACATGCGCATAATACATTTGCATAATATATATTTGCATAATACATAACTGAACACCGAAGAGAAAAAAAAAAAGATGAGTACATGGGGTGATTTGTTAATTACGTCAGCACAAATACCTATATACCAAAACAATACAAAGTAAAAAATAAAATAGCGCTTTCATTGCGAAAACTGCGGCGTGACACTCTCCGCAAACGCACACGGGCAAGTGATGGCAACGATTTGGTGGGGCAGGTTGTTCCATTCTGTAGCGGCATGGCAAAAGAATGAGGCGGAAAAGGTAGTAGTGCGCATGCGAGGGCGGCCCACTTGAAAAGTGTGTCGTGTGCGATGAGATGTCCTGGCTGCTGGGAGGATATAGGGTGGTTGATTAAGCGAGGTGTGATAGAACTTGTGGAAAAGCGAAAGGGTTGCAGTGCGCCGGTGCGTACAAAGAGGAAGCAAATTCAATTCTTTTTTTAAGTATGATACGCTTGCGTCGTATGAATAATTAGAATGAATGAACCTTGTGGCGCGGTTTTGAACGGCTTCGAGTGCGTTGATGAGATATGTTTGGTGAGGATTCCATATGGCAGATGCATATTCAAGTTTCGGTCTGACTATTGCCTGGTAGGCCAGTTGTTTTACAGCTTTGGGGGCGCGTTTGAGATGACGCTTGAGAAAACCGAGTGATTTGTTAGCAGATGAAATGATGTTAGTGACGTGTGTGCGCCAGGATAAGTCGTTCGATATAGTAACACCTAGGTACTTGTATGACTGCGCTGCACACACGGGAATGTGACTGATTGTGTATTGGTAAAGAAATGGATCGCGCCGACGAGAAAATACAACAAGTTTGCACTTCTTAGGATTAAGATCCATTAACCTACGGTCGCACCATTGTTGTAGACTGTTAATGTCCTCCTGAAGTAAGTCTTGATTCGATGGGTTAGTAATTGTTCGATAAATGGCGCATTCGTCTGCAAACAAACGAACGTTGCAAGACACGTGCAGAGGTAGGTCATTTATAAATATTAGGAAAAGTAGAGGTCCAAGGACAGATCCTTGCGGTACGCCGGAAGTCACTGGCAGGGGGCTAGATTCGCGGTTGTTAACTGTAACGAATTGGGAACGGTTTGTCAAGAATGCTTCAATCCATCGCAAGATGTCGGGGTTAATATTCGCAAGAGAAAGTTTTAGTAATAGGCGTTGGTGTGGCACCTTGTCGAACGCTATTGCAAAATCTAGGAATATCACGTCTGTTTGGAGGTTACAATCTAAGTTAGTGTGAATATCATGCAGGAAAATGGCCAGTTGTGTTTCGCAGGAGAAACCTTTGCGGAACCCATGCTGCGAAAAATGAAAGTATCTGTTCGAGTCAAGAAACTTCATGATTTCTGTGTATATGACATGTTCCATGAGCTTACAGGGCACACTTGTTAATGAAATGGGGCGATAATTAAACGGGCAATTCCTGTCACCTGATTTGTAGATGGGAACAACCTTCCCCACCTTCCAGTCATATGGCATTTCACCAGTTGAAAGTGTCAAGGTGGTAAGGTGGGCTAGTTGGTTGGGTCTCACATTCATTTTGTGGTAGCGCTGATGAACAAGGACAAAAGAAGACACAAGTATACTGGACGGGCGCTAGACATCAACTGACTTTACTTTTTTGAAAAAAACACTTACAGAATGTACAGTACACGTGATCGCCTGCGCAGACATCCACAGGGGCAGGTGCAATGCGCATTTTTGTTACCACCTTACGTTAGCAAGATTCAAGTTAAGATATCCATATTCTTTCTGAGACAAAGCGATAGAAGGAACACTTACGCACTCGTTTTTGTTAGCATTAATCGCTACCACCTCTATAATTTCACGTGTCATTTGGTCTTTGCCTTTTCTTTTCTCCAGCATTCAGAGCAACACGTGTGCTAAGAAAAGGCAAAGACCAAATGACACGTGAAATTATAGAGGCGGTAGCGATTAATGCTAACAAAAACGAGTGCGTAAGTGTTCCTTCTATCGCTTTGTCTCAGAAAGAATATGGATATCTTAACTTTAATCTTGCTAACGTAAGGTGGTAACAAAAATGCGCATTGCACCTGCCCCTGTGGATGTCTGCGCAGGCGATCACGTGTACTGTTCATTCTGTAAGTGTTTTTTCAAAAAAGTAAAGTCAGTTGATGTCTAGCGCCCGTCCAGTATACTTGTGTCTTCTTTTGTCCTTGTTTGTTCATCAGCGCTACCATAAAAAGAATGCGAGTTGAAAGTGACTGTGAGAACAGCAAGCACAGGAGATCCGCTGTGACATGTTTAGTGTTCTTTAACAGTTTTGCATTGATGTCATCCACGCCGGCTGATGATGTGAGTTTAAGCTTGTCGATTAACGATGAGATACCATCTGGGAAAAATGTAATGGTTGGCATAACAGTTGTTGTATTAGTACGCGATGAAAAATGGGGCGTGGTAGGCTCCTTTGTAAATACAGATATAAAGGCTGCATTAAAGAGGTTCGCGCACTCGACATCGTCGACCGTTTCACCTTCTTCATTGGCGAGTGTTACATTGTGCCTATCTTGAGGATTTATCACCTGCCAGAATTTCTTTGTGTTATTGGTTAAGAGTTTCCGAAGGTCTTCACCAAAGAATGTATCTTTCACCCTGCGAATTACTGTTAGGTATGCGCGTTCAGCAGCGTAGTATTTTTCCCATGCACAAGTGTTATTCCTGCATTTTGCGGCGCAATACAAGCGTTTCTTTTTGTTTTCTAGTCTTTTAAGTGAATTATTAAACCATGGTTTTTGTTCATGCATTCGAAAGGAAATTTTTGGTATGTACCGGTTCGCTAACTCGTTTATTTTCTCTTTGAATATCAGCCAATTTTCATGAATGCTGCGGTTATGAAAAGTATCTTGAAAGGAAGGTAGAAAATTCTGCAAATGTTCTCATATTGCATCATAATTACCTTTGTCGATTAGGTGTATTGTTTTCTCGCGCTTCTGCAGCAGAGCGGGAGCAAAGCGAAAAGAAGCATGGATGACCTTGTGGTCGCTTATTTCTCGAAGAAAGGTGATGGACGACAAATTGTCTGGACAGGTGACGAGTACCAGATCTAAAATGTTTGCAGTGTCTTCGGTAACGCGCATTGGCTCTGATGTGAGTTGTGTTAAGTTAAAGTTGAGGCAAACGTTCAAGAAATCTCTCGCTTCAGTTTGGTTTACTAGAGAAGTAGAATAGAAAGCTGGGCTAGTTGGAAAGTATGCATGATTGACGTAGCGCTAAAGACGAAGACGTAAGAAAACACAGAGTGCACAGGACGAGCGCTGCCTGTGCACTCTGTGTTTTCTTATGTCTTCGTCTTTAGCGCTACGTCAATCATGCATACTAGAGAAGGTACTGAGCTGCGCCAATCAATATCTGGTAGGTTAAAGTCTCCAAAAAGAAGAAGGTCGGCATTTGGGTAGCGAGAGCAAACAGTATTTAGGGCATTGTTTAGATTACAAGCGAAGGCGGTGCTATTACGTGGGGGCCTGTAACAAACACCTAAAATTACAGATTGCGGGGCGGCATGACATAGAATAAACAGTATTTCTAGTTCTGATGTGATGTTGATAGCAGAGCATGACAACTGTTGACTAACTGCAATGAGCACACCTCCTCCTCTAGTCCCGGCACGATCTTTACGAAAGACAGTGAAGTTTGGCAGATCAGTCAACACTTCTGAGTCATAGACGTCGCTACAAAGCCACGTTTCGGTGAGTATAAGAACGTTGCTGTTGGAGGACAGTACAAGGTTAGACACGTGTTCTCGTTTGGGAAGGAAGCTTCGTATGTTAGTATATATTATTGAAAGGGAAACATGAGATATAGGTTTCGTTCGAGGGGGTGGCTTGTTTTTTGATGATGTGGTGACTGCTATATTTCTTTTACTGTTTGCGATGCGTCATCGAACACGTATCGCTTAGAACCGATGAAAAGAGCTTTAAAGCGCAAGGAAAAGGGCACAGATTTAGGTTTCGCAAAAGAAAGAAGTTGCCTGCGGGCGTTCCTAACTGCTGGGGAAAAGTCTTCACCTACGCTGAGGTCAGTGCCCTTACGTTTGCGCCCATTTGAGAGCACCAATTCTTTCTTCTTATAATGATTAAACTTTACAATTAATGGGCGCGGACAATTAGCGGAATAGCGACCAACACGATGCGCTCATTCTATATCTTGAGGTTCAAGTGGCACGTTCAGGTGGTCTGAGCATAGACGTATAATTTTTTCTTCAGACGCGGCCGACGTTTCTGATGCTGTTGTGTCAGGAAGGCCGTAAAACACAAGATTGTTCCGCCTTGATCGATTTTCTGCATCGTCGACTCGCGCATTTAGAGCGTGAACAAGCCTTGCTGTTTGCTCGGTATCCGCCCGTATATTGTGTATCTCGGTTTGCATTGGTAGTAGTTTCTGATAATGGCTCTCCAGATCTGCTAACCTCTTGCTTAAGTTGGCGAGTGCGGTACTTGTAGCCGTGCATTGGCTTTTAAGGTCCTGCATGTCGGCTATTATTGTGGTTTGGCCAGCGGATAAATTTTCAATTCGGCAAGCACTGATGTGGTATTAGGACCAGGATTCGTTTCAATATCCCCTGATTGCAACAAAATAGATCTAATAACACTAAGACACTCACAGGCAATATCAAGGCAGCACTGCGGGCTCGGAAGCTGCACCAAAAAGTAATTGCTAGATCTCTTAGCATAAGGACAGTCTGCTTTACAAACCTGCATGATGAGCAGAAGTGGGTTACTGGTGGTGTGTGTTTTCGCACAGCCACCGAGCCCACAAGGCGCGGACGACGGTCGTGGCTCTTTATAGCTGGCTCTGCGATGGTTGTCGATGACAGCAGGGCTCCCGGTATTTGGTCAAGCATCCAGTTTGAGGTGGTGGCGCAGTTCGACAGGAGGAATGACTGTCGACAGGTATGCGCCAGCTTGTCACGTCAGTCCCGGTGCGCAGGTCTGGCGGTTCCTTCACGACGATCGCTGATGTCACTACCGCAGGCAGTAGCACGTGTGCGACAGCAAAAAGGAAAACCTGCATGATGAGCAGAAGTGGGTTACTGGTGTGTGTTGTGGCACAGCCACCGAGCCCACAAGGCGCGGACGACGGTCGTGGCTCTTTTATAGCTGGCTCTGCGATGGTCAGATGATGAGCTTATCGACGAATTATATAACGTGGGTGTATTTTTTTTCTTATGGCGTCTTAAGGACTATGCTTTTTCTGTTCAATTTGTACAGGAGCCCCACTTTCATGCAACGTTGAAATGAAATTGATGTGTGGGGAATGAATGAATGAATAAATAAATAAATAAATAAAATGTCTCACATGCATAATCTCATCGGACATGTCACACATGAAAGGTTCGCAGCAGCACAACCAAAATAGCAAAAATGTGCGCACGTGCTACTGAGCGTGGCTCTAGTTCGTAAAAATATCAATAAATAGTAGAAATGTGAACAAGAAGGCAACAAATGGACCAATTTACGCTTAGAATTCAAAGCTCCCTTTCGTTATGCGAATAAGAAACAATAATAAATAAAGCAAACCTGCACGTGCTTCTTAAAGTTTCACCCCGATCTTTTCAACACTCCGACTGTATTGTCTGATGGAGCATAAGGCATACATTGGACTAAACACAGGCGTGCGATGTCCAGTTTACCTTATATTCAGTTGGTTTAAACATCGGGGGCAGCAACAGCCACGAAGCAATCTACAATTTAACATCAGAACTCATTGCAACAGAATCTAGATGGCACAGGAGGAACAGGTGTTCCGAGATTTTTGAATGTCAAGTGAATGATCTCCACAGTGTGTCCAGCCGTCAGAACGACCATTGCTTGCTGTCCAGACTGGCTCAGACAAAGCGAAAGACTGTTATCCCTCCCCTCGTCCCGCGCGCTTTCCTGCGCCCCTGCTGGCGCCTGAGAGTTGTTTTGCCACAGTTACAGCCCTTTTGTCGACCCCTTTCATTGCAGCGGGAGGGCCATGTTTTCCAGTTTTCGGCGGACCTCGACGTCCCATTAGCGGAGGCCGGCAAGGTGTCGAGCAGAAGGCGCTGCGTCGTAACGGTCGCTTGTTCCATGACTTTAGAGAATCTTGCAATCCCCCACCCACGCAAGCCAGGAGCGCCCGTGGGAACACAGCAGCCGATGTCTTCTCGGCGATCTTCAATTGGTTGTTTGACAAGAGACCGAATCGCTATTTAAGACCGCACTGCCCTTTTGTTAACAGGCCCCAGCCAGCTCGGTCGTGCTGGCTGGCCCTGTAGTTTTCTTCTCCAAACGCTCGTGCACGGTTTACGTTTCCGGCTACGTGTAGCTAGCCCGCGCACAGCTCGATCGAGACCTTGCCTGCCTGCTAACCATGTCACATGACCTTGACTTCGCAAGAGGGTTAACTATAGCCTCCGTAGTTTAACATTTGCCGCTGCTCGTCTGCTTTGCCGAGCGGTCTCCTGCGTAAAAAAAAAGGCAGATCCTACGTGCAGTGATTCGGAATCAGGTAAATGCGAAGCACGCACGGAACGTAAAATGGATCTGCATTGTCAAGATATACCGATTTCGGTACATTCGAAGTTTACGAAACGGCCGCAAGAGCACCAAGACTGTGGCATGTAAACCATGCCGCTCATGACACGGATGTCATGATTCTAATGTTATGACCTGCCATTTACGTTCTTCATGCAGTCGTGTTCTGCCGTAGGAATTTTGGTATGCATCCCGTTAACGAAATGCGTGGCACGTAAATCATGCCGGTCATAACATGCATGTCACGATTTTCATGTTCGTAGAACATGTGAACCATGGTCATCAGACTTTGTTGTGCTGCGTAACCAATTTTGGTATAAATCAAGTTAACGAAACGGCCTGTCATTATGACCTGTCATATTAAAATGCTGCGCCACTGCCTTCGGCAGGTTATTCGCGGTGTCCGCGCGCTGCCGCGCGGTTAGATTAAATGGACACCGCGAATAACCTGCCGAAGGCAGTGGCGCAGCATTTTAATATGACAGGTCATAATTTCGACGAACTGAAACGCTACATACTTCGGGGAAACTTTCGCTTGCCGAGGGGCAGAAGATACAGGGAATTGTGCCCGTTTAATCTAACCGCGCAGACACCGCGAATAACCTGCTGAAGGCAGTGGCGCAGCATTTTGATATGACAGGTCATAATTTCGACGAACTGAAATGCTACATGCTTCGGGGAAACTTCTGCTTGCCGAGGGGCAGAAGATACAGGGAATTATATCTCATATACAGGTTCAGTACTCTCCAGCCTACAGCCATAAACCTTTCAAAGGGAACCCTTGAGTCCATTAGATATGGTGGGGGGTTAACAAAGACGACAAAAGGTTGAGGTATGCACAAGTTAACAATGTTTCTCCCAGAAAGTCTACTTTCAGGTGCAGAGCTCCCATCCATTTCAACGAGAACAACGGCGCTAAACAGTGTCATGAGTAAAAGGGGCCCACAAACACAGGCTAGCAGACGAAACGGAGAGATCGGCGAAATGGCGCGGGAATGCACGCGCCGCAGACACGTATGTGTTCATAATTGGATGTAAGCGGGCTCGCGGCACGCGACCCGAGGAAAAATCGGTGATCGAGAAGGCTGAGGTGGCATTCTCTGCGCGGCACCGGTCGACGAAGGGTGTCTGGCCAGCTACGGTCTGGTGACGAGGAGACGAGGGCGTCGGGCTCCGGGGTGCCGTCGATCTGGCTGACAATCGAGTACGGACTTCGGAGTGGCAGCGGCTGAACTTCAACAGTTCCCGGCGTACCCGCAGCGCTCCACCTTCGCCGGCAGAACGGGACGACCGGCAGAAGAATCGCTGCAGAGGGCCGGTCTTGGTTAGAGACCGAACATCACATGTGAGGAGGCCTAGGCTGGGCTAGGCCTAAGCGGTGACCCGCCACGTCGCAGGCGAAGCAAGGCGAAGGACGAGAACGGACCTTGCGTGAGCGGCGGTCACCACCAGCAGCGTCTGTCAACGACAGCGACGGGACACGACCCATCGAGAGATCACCGACTTCGAACCGCACCGCAACGAATTCAATGTAAGCGTATCCTACTTCAGCGTGAGCAACGGCCGCGGACACAGCGTTGAGAGACTCCCGTTGGAACTGCGCCCAACGCGGAGGGTTTGTAGGCTATGATAGGTTGTTAAATTAGTTTGTTTTTCCCTGGTTCTTTTTTGGTGTGCGGTGTGATGTTTGTTCATCTATTTCATGTCTTTGTGTTCCTTTTTATAAAGTAACGTCTTTGCTTTTTGTTAACGCTTCACGCCTCTCGCCTCCGTCACTCTCTCTCAATCCATCGGAGCAAGCGCTCCCGAGATCCTCACACACAAACTCGTGACAATAATTGGCGAGCCTTTGCCAGGATTAACATCTCCAGGCCCAGTCACGAATGATCGTCGGGGGTTGCAAAGATGGATTTGGAGCGTTTGGCGGCGATAGCTAAGAGTAGAAACCTGTCAGGAAAGGAGGTGCTGAGGTTATTTGAAGATGCCCAAAAAGAACGGGAGCGAGAGCATGAAGCAATGGTAGCTCTACTAAAACAGCAGATAGCTGAGGCCGAAGGGAAGCTGATGTACCGGAAAAGGGAGGAGACATCATGTGTAAATTTGCCAGTAGTGCAATCAGTCGAAATCGGTGAACATGAGGCGGAAGTTATCGAAATTCCGGAAATTCAGGCGAGTCAGGAGATCGTCTCGGTGGAGTCGGAGGAGTGCGGCGCGGTTACCGCAAGTCTAGAGGAGCTCGAGTCGGAGGTTGGGGATGCGGGCGTAGGCGCCCAAGAGTTTATTGAGGATGCGGGCGTAGGCGCCCAAGAGTTTATTGATGATGCGGGCGTAGGCGCCCAAGAGCTGTTGAGCGCAGCGGAGGAGAAAGCGCACCCACTGCCGGTGCAGGAGGACAACGTAGAGTGCATTGCAGGTCGCTGCGAGCACATACTTGACGGAGGGCGTATTGCAGGTTGCTGCAAATGGAGTTTTGACGGGGTTTGTTCCGATGTGTGCGCCACAGGGAAGGACGTGACATCGAGTCATGATCCGTGCGAAAATGGTGCCGTGCTCGAGAGCGAGCACAGTGAAGGTGAAGTCCGCGATAGTAGCGGTACAAGTGGGAGTGAGGAAGTCAAACTTGAGGAAAAGGCAGACGCGGACGCTGCCAACGAAGGGCTTGACGCTAAGACGCGTCAAAGAGCGGGAGTTCAAGGGAAGCGGAAAGTGAGCGAACACGGCGAGGTTAAGGAGCAGGGATCGAGTAGACTCCGGGGAACAGTCGGTCGCAAGAGGCGAGAACGCAAGGATCGGCGTCGACAGCGGGCGCTAGGTAGACGCACGAGAGAAGTAGCTCAGAAGACGCGTGCATGTTTGAAAGAGGGCAAACGCTGCACCCGTACAAGGGGTTCGCGAGCACGTGCGGTAAAAAGACGCGAGAGAGAAGGTAGTGGGATGAGGCGTTTGACTTTGAAAGAGGACAAACGCGGCGGCCGCACCAGGCGTCCGCGAGGCAAGGTAGCAAAGAAACGCCGGAGAAGGGTTGGCAATGCTAACAAACGCCGCCGCCGTAGCGAGCGTTTGAGGCGACGAGCACATGCGAGGAGGCGCGCAAGAGAGTGGCGCGAGCTGCCGACTGGGAGAAAGCCCAGAGTTAAAGCGGAGAGGTTTTTCCTGTGGCCACTGAAGAAAAGAGACTATTGGTTTATGAACAGGATGGCTTCTAAGGGAAATGAACAGTGACAGGCTAAAGAAAATAGATAGACACAAGGAAACAGCAGAACAGGTAAAGTAGGCAGTGCTGAATAGAAAATTCAATAATTTAAAGCGATAGGGAAACTATTGTCTTTGCTAAAAGTGTGTAGAGAAATGGTGATTTAAAAGGACCAGGAGCAGATGATGGCATAGAAAAACAAAAAACCGGAGGTCTTAAGAAATATTAGTTTTGAAAGGAAAGAGAATGTGGGGATTGTCAAGTGTGGGTACAGAGGTAGAGGTGAAAGGAAAAATAGAGTGGAGCGAGCAATGAGGCAAGAGGCATACCATGGACTGTTGCAGCAAGGCAGTGTATATTGTGTTGGTAGCCAACGATTTTGAGAGAAAGGGCAAGATGGTCGTGAGGAGATCCGTATAAACAAGAACGATAGGGAGATGAGAAGAGAGTGAGCAGTTAACCAGCTGAAGGGCAAGGAAAGAGAACGTGCTGATTTCCAAGCGAGGGCATAGGGGTAGTGTGAGACAATATCAAAAGCGGATAGAGCAGTGAGTAAGTCTGCATAGCAGGGAATATTGTAGTCTGGTAGGTATAGTTGTGTATGCATAGTTGTGCATGTATAGTTATGTATAGTTGTGTGTATCAGACATGAGGCACAGACCAAGCCTTTAGAGATTTAGAGGTGTAGGGAAATGGTAAAAAGTATGTAGGGCCGACAATGCGATGGTGGTAAAATATGTATTAGTATTATTAGTCAATGATTTGGAGATAGAAAGGAGGGCTACAGGGCTGCATAGAAAGGTGCTGCAGTGATGACTTTGTATATCCATGTATATAGGTGTGTTGATATCGAAAGGGAGTATTGGTTAGCGGACTGGAAGTGAACTCATTGAACATTGATGACTCTCGTGAAAACTGAACATTAACTTTTGTGCCAGTGAACATTGTGTGGAGAGATTACTTGTTAGTGTTGTGTGTGGTGTGACCAAAAGGTGTATGAAGGTGTGTCAGTGTACGCGTGAAGAGTGTGGTGGTGACCAGTGCTACAGTGAGCCGAGGAATTAAGACATCACAAGTTTATTTTCAAAAGGCAAGAAGATTTGGCAAGGTACCGGAGAATTCGGAAGAGGAGGAGGAAGCAGTTTTTTAAGAAAAAACTCTTAAAAGGGGGGCCAATGTCATGAGTAAAAGGGGCCCACAAACACAGGCTAGCAGACGAAACGGAGAGATCGGCGAAATGGCGCGGGAATGCACGCGCCGCAGACACGTATGTGTTCATAATTGGATGTAAGCGGGCTCGCGGCACGCGACCCGAGGAAAAATCGGTGATCGAGAAGGCTGAGGTGGCATTCTCTGCGCGGCACCGGTCGACGAAGGGTGTCTGGCCAGCTACGGTCTGGTGACGAGGAGACGAGGGCGTCGGGCTCCGGGGTGCCGTCGATCTGGCTGACAATCGAGTACGGACTTCGGAGTGGCAGCGGCTGAACTTCAACAGTTCCCGGCGTACCCGCAGCGCTCCACCTTCGCCGGCAGAACGGGACGACCGGCAGAAGAATCGCTGCAGAGGGCCGGTCTTGGTTAGAGACCGAACATCACATGTGAGGAGGCCTAGGCTGGGCTAGGCCTAAGCGGTGACCCGCCACGTCGCAGGCGAAGCAAGGCGAAGGACGAGAACGGACCTTGCGTGAGCGGCGGTCACCACCAGCAGCGTCTGTCAACGACAGCGACGGGACACGACCCATCGAGAGATCACCGACTTCGAACCGCACCGCAACGAATTCAATGTAAGCGTATCCTACTTCAGCGTGAGCAACGGCCGCGGACACAGCGTTGAGAGACTCCCGTTGGAACTGCGCCCAACGCGGAGGGTTTGTAGGCTATGATAGGTTGTTAAATTAGTTTGTTTTTCCCTGGTTCTTTTTTGGTGTGCGGTGTGATGTTTGTTCATCTATTTCATGTCTTTGTGTTCCTTTTTATAAAGTAACGTCTTTGCTTTTTGTTAACGCTTCACGCCTCTCGCCTCCGTCACTCTCTCTCAATCCATCGGAGCAAGCGCTCCCGAGATCCTCACACACAAACTCGTGACAAACAGTTACGGGTGAAATGCATTGTTGGTGCGGCGCAGGTGGTGTGGGGTGGAGGGGGGGACACATGCCATAGGACCAACTTCTTGTTCCGAGCGTGTGTTCCTTTTTTCATCCTGCTTTCTAGCGCTGCGCACACAATGCATTTGCAAGATATGTACAAGGAGCGGATTCTTTGGGAGCTTTCGCTCTTGCCATTTGTATTAGTCACGCTAGCACCTGTCACCCAAATACCCGTGCACCCAACCCCCGCCCCCCTTTTTTTTGTTCGCACGTGCTGCTCTTCTTCTCTTTCTGAGGATGGGGGAGAGTGTGCAAAGGCATGCATAACAGAACGCTGGAGAAGGCAGTTGCCGCCCTGACGAAGACAAGTCCGCTTGTCGAAACGTTTTCTCCTCCAACATTCCCTGTTCTAAATCGTATTTTGCGATTTGTTCATCGATTCAAGCATCCATCTTCCCCTGAGCTTCTCTTCTAGTTTGAATTTAAAGAAAGTCACAAATGTATAAATCATTGGCAGCATCTAGCGTTGTGTCTAGAGTAACTATAGTCCTGGTTAGCGTTAAGTCCAAACCATGTGATGCAGACGTAACAGCCATGATCGTGAAACTTGTATCCAGGCCCATTAAGACTTCACTCTAGGAACACGAGGACCATCATAACTATGGATGAGGATGCATCAGTGCTTCTGCGTCTTGCGTGCCGTGCGGCACGCAAGACGCAGAAGCAGAACTTTATTAGCAGAACTGAGCACAACCTGAGCAGAACTTTATTAAAGTTCTGCTCAGGTTGTGACTGACAGGCCTGAGCATTAGGATGGCCCCTCATGAGGAGTGACCCTTTCTGCCCAGGCTGTGAGCACTGGTCGGCTACTCTGAGCAGCTGTTCCCACGTCTGTCGTGAGGGAGCTGGCAGGAGTGACCGGGGAGGGGGCAAACCATCACACCCCCAACGTTTGTGATTTTGGGAAGCTAGCCTTTCATTTGTGCCCAACGGATAGACTGACCAACCAGAAGGACCCTCTCGTTGAACCAGAGCTAGGGAAATTCACGTGGATTATGTTGTAGCTTCATTATGCTCTAGCTTCTGTGTGCTCTAAAATTTTCTCTTTAACAACAAAATATATTCAGTGTGGCAGAAAATCAATCAACGTTTGGGGTCCCATGTTGTAGATGCAAAGTGTTGCTTTGGCTGCACAAGGGATTAGTGGACTTGCAACTTGTTTCGTTACTTATGGAAGATGAAATATTAGGAATCGTGTTGTTTTTAAACCTTCTGATTCACGAAATACACGAGTACACCAGATCATGTTGTTCGGCGCTGCAGTGCGCTTGCTGAACTAAAGGCCAGCTAGTGCCTGCCTACTGGAATGGGAATATTGTGGCTTTATTTTTGCTCTATTCTGTCTTACAGGAGCCCAACAAGACACTGTCCCAGCTGAGGTGTCAGTTCACACAGTATGTGGCCAACCAGCACTTGTCACGCCTGCAGATCTACAACTTCATTGGTCTCATATGGGGCATGTTCTTCATAGTTGGGCTGGGCCAGGTGGCACTGGCTGCTGCATTTGCCTCCTACTACTGGGCCTTTCGCAAGCCCCAGGATGTGCCTTTTTTCGCTGTGCTCCATGGACTCTGGATCACTCTTCGGTAGGTGTCAAGAATGTGCGGTCATGTGGTCTGGCCATAACGTTCCGACACAAGGGAACAGAAAGAAAAAAAGCAGCGTGGCAAAGTATGGCTAAGCATAGGCCCTCACAGCTATATGCAGGATAAAGCGAACAATACTGGGAATAAATATATGGCTAAGCGTAGGCCTATGCATAAAAAGACATTGCTCGGGGCACCAATGAGCTCTTAAGCAACCAAAACAACTTGCTAGGTGCAGTTGACCGAGTTAGGAGCAACACTACTTCACCACGTTGCCTTACTTGCAAGTGCACTCTGTGAAAGACATTGACAAACTACACAGTCGCCAGGCACTCCTGAGAAAAGGGAACACTAGCCTACAAGAAGTCCGTAGGGAATCTTTAAAAGCATCTACAAAAAACGAAAGCAGTAATTGGATAATTCATGTCACGTGTCTACAAATTCGGTGCAAACAGACTTTTTTTTTTCAGATGCATGCTTGACTCCCTGGTTTTAAAGAAGGGTACTTGACCCCCTGAGTTGCTAAAATTTCAGGTTAAAGTTCCAAAGTTGTATTAAATGTCGTGAACTTCTCTAAATCAAGGTTCTGCTCCAAAATCAAGATTTTGCTGCTCCAAAGACTGCTCCCAATCCTGTTTTTGTTGTTTCACCCCTGATCTCAGAGGCTAACCATTCAATGGAAACTCCCTTACTCGACTATAAGCTGAAAACCTGCAGATGCATTCTAGTTGACCGACAAATGGTCTTGGCGCTATGAGGAAATACTAATTGTAGGCAGTTTTTTCTTTTCAGGTACCACTTGGGATCAGTTGCGTTTGGCTCCCTCATCCTGACTATAGTCCGTGTCATCCGAATTATGCTCGAATACATTGACGAGAAGCTGAAGAAATATGACAATGAGTTCACGAGGTGCCTGATGAGGTGAGTGCACAGCGGTGGACCGCGCAAAATGGGATGTGATGCGTCAAACTTATAAGTGTTTGCAAATACTGAAATTTTCACATATGAATCGAATAAGGTCTTCAGATGTGGAATTTAATTGAATGTGGTCTTTGGATATGAAATTTCTTGACAAGCACATTGCATTGACCACATTGAAGCCCATTGTATCCTGAGAACAGGCCTAGTGGCTACGACTGGGGGGTATCGAAGCAGACTGGAATTGCAATTGACATGCAAGAACACCTGATAGAAATGAAATTCATGAAATGTTTGTGCATCTTCAGGATGATTTGCTAGAAAATGCCACTTTAACAGTCACAAACAAAAAGTTACTTGGAGGATGCATGGCAGGACAGAAAGTGCATAATGCAATGAGGCTTCCTTGCAACTTGGGTGTGCTGGCTTGGAATGTTAAGGTCTGTAAAAATATGAAAGCATATTCAGCTACCGTATTTTCTAGTGTATAAGACGCACCGGTGTATAAGACACACCTATATTCACTCACTTCCTGCAAAGAAAGTTCATAACGTGGGGTTGAGCGAGCCTTGTAAAATGCCGTACTTACGTTTCTGAGCGCTAGTCTGTAAGAAAACTTCTACAACACCAAACTTGCGAGAAAAAAATAATGCACACCCTCTGAAACGTTCCGCATGACTGCAGGAAAAACATTTTATTCGTAAAAGCCCTCAGAGTCCTTGTCCTCCGACGCGCTTTGGAATACCGTATTTACCCGTATAATTTGCGCCCGCGCATAATTTGCGCACCCTAATATTTAGCCAGCTTTGCAAAAAAAAAACCTCTCATATTTTGCGCTCCCCATTCCCAGCTCGCCGGCGCGCACGCAAGGACGAGCAGCCGCGCGGCCGCGCCCCTCGCTGCGCAGGCGAGCGCAGTCATACGCAAAAGGGGCTGCGAGTGCGATGCCCCTTTTTCCGATTCTTTTCTCCGGAAGCCCCTGGAGCCCAAAGTACGGTCGCTAGAATAAACGCATGCGAGTGGGGGGCGAAGAAAACGGCTGAAGCAGAGATCAAACGATCCCGGCCTATCTCCGTCGCTCCGAGGGCCGATGTGATAACATCACCCCGATCGGGACACCTGCCGTCGATGTGAGAGGAATGGACCCGCCCGTCTTTGATGAGCATGAAAAGACGCGGGGGGGGGGGGGGGGTAGTGTCGCTCAGCTGTCGGCTGCCGAGATAGCGCTATCTTGACAGCCATCAGCGGCTCGTAAACACTTCTATGTGCTGCGCCTTCCCTGGAGCAGCCGTACGGTTTGCAGTGTTAGATCGTATCCAAAAGAGTTACCGTGCTGGATGCATTATATTACACGTTATTACACGACATACTTTTCTTCTTTTATTTTTCCGTTTTATGTACTTTGGTTCTGTTGTGGAACTGTAGTACCAGCACGTTGAGTCTTCGTTATTATAATTATGACGCATCATTCGCGTTGTACTGCTCTAGTCGTTAAAAAAAGACTCATCAGCATCAACACGAGTTTCTCCCAAAAGAACTACAAAAAAGTACATATAAGACGCACCGGTGTATAAGACGCACCTCCGAAAATTTTGGGAAAAAACGGCGTCTTATACACCGGAAAATACGGTAAGCCTCGATATACAGTCAGTAAAATTGAAGTTCCCTTATATTGAAATTTGGTATTGCATGTGAAGCATAGCCATCTGATTCGTTTTAGCACTGAAGTGCCATGAGAATGAAATAATAGAGTAGTCAGAAAACGAGATGATGGTGCACCATAACACGTCATCAAAGTCCTCATCACAGGTTTCCTGCAGTGCGTTTGGTGTGTGATGACACCACGGACCTGAGCTACGGCTTAGTTGTGTCCTGGGAAAAGGGGATCCCGGGGGTCAAGTCGGGGCCCAGTGTTGCGACTCGTGCTTCCTGTAGACAGCACTCCCGGGCTGACCCGCACAGGGGAAACTGGCTGGTCACCTTTTCCTGTTCCCTTCATTTTTTCTTTCCTACCTCTTTTCTGTTCAGTCCTGTCACCTGCCATTTTCGTTTACTTCCTAATTTTCATAGACAGTATGGGGTATACCTTATGTGTATGCCTTCACTTGGGCATTGATGAACAGATCATTAAATATGATGAAGAACAGGGAATGTCGCTAAAGCCAGATTTCCAGTGGACTTGTCTTCATAAGAATGGCTATTCCCTGTATATATATATATATATATATATATATATATATATATATATATATATATATATATATAAAACAGTGAAGGAACGAGTCAACGTGCAAGAGTTTTATTTCTTTCCAATGTTTCGGCCGGTGGTCCGGCCTTCGTCAGGGAAAATCCATTCCTTCACTGTTCATATTCGTCTGGATTCGCAGAAACGTTCATTATACAGTTAAACCTGGCTATAACGAACCTCGATATAACGAATTCCTCGATATTACAATGTTTTTCAATTCCCCGCGATAACTCCATAGAAGAGCATGTATTTGTGGCCTCTGTATAACGAAGTGGCAGTGGGAGACACCCTTAGTATAACGAAGTCTCCCTACCAACAGCCAATCAATTTCGCCCCAACTATCGAATTTTAGCGCGAGCAGCAGCCGTATCAGCTTCTGCGGCTACTCCACCGACGGCGAAGCATGAAGCAATATCCTCACGAATGGCGCAAACGCAGCTGTCGCGGCAACCTTGGTTCTGCAGAGTGCTGCCAGCGAAACACGAGGTGGGAGGACCCCTGTCCGCGCGGGCCTTACTTCTTTTCAACTGTCCTGCGTCTCTCGAGCTGGTGATGCGATCCGTGCCGCCACAGCTGTGTCATTTCATCCTCCCTCCAAATCTCGTATCATTTTCCCGGTGGGTTGCGCAAATGTTTGTGCAACCCACTGCGCAAACATTTGCGCATTTAGCCATCACACCGTTCACGTTGCCTTTTTTTTTTTACACAATACACACTCGTCCGATTGGACTTCCGTATCCGCGCATTCAGTCACTTGGGTGTGTCACTGCAGGGACAACTGCCTCAATGGAGACGCAACCCGCCCATCATGCAGGAGCTTGACTTTCACTGCGCACGAATAGAGTAGTCATGGACTATGTGCAGTTTCGCGGTTTTTTTTAAGTAATCTTTTACGGGTGGATTGTACCGTCCCTACCGAAAAGATGGATGAGGTGCTATTGGGAAGTGTCCGATACACGGTGATGGTGACGAATCTTCGGAGGATGATTCAGGCTGATCCTTCCACATTTTTGCCATAAAATAAATGTGTTCTGGTCTAAGTATACCTCCAGTTGCTCTTGCTTCATTTGCATGGCCTTTTTCGAATTTTCATGCAGAAACTAGATATAATGAAAACCTCTTTATAATGAAAATTTTCAGGCATTTGTCAGTTTCGTTATATGCAGGCTTAACTGCGTGTATGTATTTATGTATGTATGTATGTGTATATATATATATACAGTTAAACCTGCTTATAACGAACCTCCATACAACGAATTCCTGGATATAACGAAGTTTTGCTATTCCCCGCCGTTACTCCATAGAAGTACATGTATTTGAAACCTCTACATAACGAAGTGGCAGCGGGAGAACCCCTCGAAATAACGAATTTTCTCCGCCGACAGCGTGAGATTTTGCCCCAAATTTTGTCACTTTTGCGCGAGCAACAACCGGAACCATCTCCTCCGCCGCAACGGAATGCAGAGCGGCGGTGTCGCGCTTGGCGCGCTCAGAGACACGGCGACTGCGAGGCGAGAGCACGTGTGCGTGCGTGTGAGCGTGCGTGAGGAGGGCCTGCATCCCTCGACCCGGCGATCATCCCGCCGCGGGCGTGTCCTTTCCCCTCACTTCAAACCTGCTCCCGCCGCTTTCTGCAGCTGGCCTAGCCTGCCAAGCCACCACCCTCCTTTTCCAGTTGATGTTACTGAGTCGCACCGGTTTAAGGGAGAAAGAAAAAAAAAACGAGCTTTTTTTTTTCTTTTTCAACGTGCCAACAGCGCGACTCTTTGGTTGCTGCGCGAGTCTGCACTTCGCTAACCAGACAGTAGGCGAGAGCGCTTGTTAGGCCTAGCTTGCGGGGTCATGGGCGGCGCGCCTCAAGGGAAGTTTGCCCTTGACAACACAGGGATCGTTTGCACAGGAAATCACGGGGTGAGTCAAGGGCAGCGCGCGTTAAATGGTAAAAGAAAAGAACTGGAGACAAACAGCGGTAAACTGGAGGACCCGGGCGCGCGTTCCGTGCGTAGTGTTCGCGGCTGACAAACGGCCGCAGTAGCATTTTCCGTCACCTTGGAAATCCTATCCTCAGACGTGCACGCGACGCGTTGCTGCCGCGGCCTTTTTTTCTTCCTTCCGCTCATTATTAATTCGTTCCGCGCTCCTTCCTCCTCCACGGTGATTCTCAGCGCTTTTTTCGGGTGGCGCACTTCCTTTGTGAAGCCTGCTCCCTACCTCGATTGTCCGCGATTTCTGGGCAGCCGCATTATAACCGGTCCTTCATATCAGGAAGGGGGGGGGGGGTGTTAGAAAAAACCGCATTATTGCGGGTCCTGTACTATAAGCGGTTACATAAGTGTTCTCAGCTGTAAATGTTTCCTCGCCCAAAATAATTGTTTTGGGTCAGCTCTGCTGTCTGTAACCGTTTTGGTTACTTAAGCATTTATTCGAATTTTCGTGCCGAACCTGCATATAACGAAATCCTCTTTATAACGAAGTTTTCCGGGAATTTCTCAATTTCGTTATATCAAGGTTTAACTGTATATATATATATATATACACATACTCGTTGGGCATAACATCATAAGATATATATAGCAGCAAGGTACGGCTGGCACCTGCAGCCTTGCACTGCAGAATGCCTTAGTTGGGTTCCGTGGTGCGTCACCGCCCTTGTTGCCGAAGTATCTTGGGAACTCCTGCTTTTCCCCACTTAACTAGATCGTCACTCTCAGAAGACGGGACACACTGACAAAATGCTGTGTCCTGTTTTGGCCAACCGTAGCAGTGCTTTCCGAAATTCCACATTTCACAATCTGAGAACACACACAGACAAAAAAACAAGCTAGGTTGATCTTTCTGTTCATTATGGCAAAATCCCTGACTGCAGCCTCCGAGCCAGGCTACAATATAACGAAAATGGGTATTGGCGACCTTCTCCTTGAGGTTGCTGAGAAACATCAGTACGAGAAGCTTGGCAGTCTGTGACATTTCAAAGCATCCCAATATCTGTCTCTCAACCGGTGAATGTGATGCATCGTCACTAGCACATATCATTGCCACTGCGCACGGTGTGTGCGCATACCCTTCAGAGGCTATAAAAGCCTCACTCCCAATAAATGCTGTTCACTGTTGTACGCCCGTGTAAGTACGCTTCCGTGGCGATGAGGCGGTCGAACAGTGGTTGCCCTTTGACCATGGCTGCGCACGCGGGGTCACCAGCTTTTGATGAGGAGGTGGACAACTGGGAGGCTTACCGACTGCGTTTGGAAGCGTACTTTGAGGTTCACGACATCACCGATGAGAAGAAGTGCAGGGTGATTTTGGTCACACCGTTGAGTACTAAGTCAGTGGATTTATTGGCTGCATGCTGTGTGCCAGCGGAGATACAGGACCTGAAATATGGCGACGCTGTCAAGTTCCTGGGTGAGTGGTTTTCTCCGGCATGCAACGAAATCACTGAATCATACAAGTTCTTCATAAGGAATCAGCTTGCAGGAGTCAGTAAACGAATTCATAGTGGTAATACGGAATATTGCAAGCAAGTGTAATTTCAGTAATGCCCTTTTCCGAATGCTAAGGGACCGCATTGTTTGCGGCCTGCACGATGTGAGTGTTCGGTGGAAACTGTTGGCGAAGATGGAACTCGTGCTGAGGGAGGCGGAAGAGGCAGCGCATGCTGCAGAGATGGCAGCAGCAAACATGGACCACATGGCCAGTGCACAAAACATAGACAATGTGACACCATGATGATGAAGCGCAAGGGCCAACCAACGAGGCTTCTGTAACACCGAGAGTAGGCGAGCAGGGAATACTGGCGACATGGAGGATGTGCACACGCTGCGGCAAAAGTGGTCATACAGCGGGAAAAAGCAAGTTCCGTCATGATTCACTTGTAAGAGGCAAGGGCACCTAGCCCATGTGTGCCAGCAGCACCAGTGTCAGCAAAGCAAGGTACCATAAAAACACGCATATAGCTCGGACCCGCATATAGTCCGGGGTGTAATTCGAGGCTAGCAAACACGAGAAAAGAAAGTTTTCACCCGAATATAGTCCGAAAAAAAGGGAAAGATGCATTTATTTACACCCTTGATTATTCTTCATCGTCGGACGTGCTCTCTTCCGAAGCTCCCTTGTCGGAAATATCCCATCACACATCATCCTCAGTGCCATCAAGCGCGCTTGAGATGCAGCACTTTTTGAAGGCCCAACAAACGAGCGCCTCGGGAATGCAGGCCCAATCATTGACTATCCATGAGCAGAACATCGCTGGCGAGGCCCGTTTTAGCCATCCGGCAGGGGTCACTTCTGGCTCTCCGGACCTCATCCACTCCATGTACAGGTGCTTGATGTGGTCCTTAAACGGCTTATTAAGGCACACATCAAGCAGCTGCAGCTGCGACGAGGTCGGTGCGGGAGTTGCGCAGCAGTCACTTAACGGAGTCGGCCAGGTGACACTGAAATGCGTCGAGCACAAGCATCGAAGGGAGCCCCAGCAGTGCTCCAGGCCGTCGACACCACAAGGACTTAATCTAGTCCAGCACTAGCAATTCGTCCATCTACCCTTCACCTGGCAGCGGACGACAACATTTTTTGGGAACTTCTCCCCCTTCGGCAGTGTCTCATTTAAACACTACATAGGGTGGCAGCTTGTGACCATCTGCCGTGCAGGACATTACATTTACCCGTGTTTTTTTCATTCCCAGTCGATCGCACGGTGACTTGTCTGGAGCCTTTCTGATGCACAGTTAGCACTGAGGGCATATCCAGCTACACCGCGTTTGATCTGCATTGCCGATCTGGACCAGCTGAAAGGGGACTGCCTTTTGCAACGCAATCACATACTTTTGAAAGGCTACAAGCTGCTCTTCGTAGTCCTCTGGTAGCTTCTGCGAGATCAACGTACGCCAACGTAGTGAGAACCCAGCGCGTCGAATAAAGCGAGACACCCAATGCTTGCTCGCTTTGAAGTCCTCCTGACTGAATGGCTTTGTCGCGAGCGATCTCCCTTGCCTTCGCTTGTAGCAATTCGATGTTGACAGCGAGATGTGCAGCTTGTTGCTCCCGAACACAGTCCGCCAGTTCTTGCTCTACGTCAGGAAACGCTCCATTTCTTGGTCCGCGGAAACTTTTTCTCTGGCGGCTGCATGCAAAAAGGGCTTCCTTCTGCTTCCTCCAACCGCGAATGCTCCGCTCGTTGACTCAGAACTGCCGCTCTGCACCACAGTTGCCGATGGTTTCGGCAGCAGCGATAACTTTTCTTTTAAAGGCAGCCGAGCACTGCCTGCGCGGTCCTAACATGGCGTAAAATCAAAGGAGCAAAATCGTGACCGTCGTTATGTGCGCCAAGTTGTAGCAATGGCCGCTGTTGCATGCCTGTAGGTCTCTAGGACTAACGCCGATCACACTACCTAACACAGAAGCGCACAGACACCTGATGATGATGATGATAGCACCTCGCTTTGCTGAAACTGAAACTGAATTAGGGCCAAAGATTCTTGGGGCCTGCCTATAGTATGGGGCCGAAATTTCGCACCCTAAAATCTGGAAAAAAAAAACCCCGGGCTATACGTGGGTTTTTACGGCATTCCACTGTGAAGAAAGACAATGGTCTGATAATGACGACTACGAAGAATTTCTGCTCAACTTGCAAGCGGTGTCGATGAACATGGTCCAGCCAATTTATCGCACCATGGAACGGGATGGCGTGGCTCTCCAAATGCAAGTAGACACAGGTTCCCCTGTAACGATCATCACATGCCCCACCTACACCAAATACCGTAACCTTTGGCCTCAGCTCCAGAAGACTACCTTGCAACTGACTTGTTTCCTCGGTCAACTTCCCGTCAAGGGTCAGCTCAACGTCTCAGTAACGGGACCACACTGGAAGATACCTTGGTGGTGCTGGGATTCTCAGGACCGGATCTGTGTGGACGGGACGTTATCAAAGCCTTCGAACGGCACGGAAGACAGGTTCTCGCCGTCGCAATCAAGGCTACCCCCGGTAAGCCATTCTCTACTAAGGACGAGTTATTAGATAAGTTTCAGGACTTGTTTTCGGAAGAGGTAGGGTTAATCAAAGGGCCACCCATTGAGTTATGCTTGCGTGAAGGTGTCGTACCTCGTGTCTTTAAGGCGCGTGCTATGCCTTACTCGATGAGGGAATCTGTTAGCCAAGAGATAGTCTTGTTCAGACAGGAATCTTGACACCAGTTGCGTTGACTGGGCAATGCCTCTTGTTCCGGTAGTAAAGAAAAATGGGTCCACACGACTTTGCAGTGACTTCAACTTAACAGTCAACGCTGCTTGCCACACGGAAAAATATCCATTGCCCAAAATCTCATATTTTTTTCGAACTTAAGCGGAGGCGAAGTGTTCTGTACAATTGATCTAAAGGACGCTTACAGTCAGCTACCTCTGGATGACAACACAAAGAAGCTTCTAGTAGTCAACACCCAAAAAGGACTGTTCTGTTTCAACCCGCTCCCTTTCTATGTGGCGTCTGCCCCAGCCATTTTCCAGAGATGCATGGAAGCCATCCCTCAAGGAATACCAGGCGTTCAAGTTAACTTAGACGTGGTAGTGGCGGAGAAGCAAGATGACTGTGAAAAGTTGTGCGAAGTCTTCCAGAGGTATCGGGACTACGGGGTGAAGCTTCATCCAAGCAAGTGCAAAATGCGAAAGAAAGAAGTTGAGTATCTTGGGCACTGCATATGCACAGACGGACTTTTGCCAAAAGCAGAGAACATTGCAGCAGTATTGGGAGTGCCAAGGTCGACATGCGTGTCAGAGCTGTGGTCATTCATCGGCTTTGTGACGTATTATCATGCATTCCATGACAACTTGTCCACCGTTCTCACTCCGTTGTATGAACTGCTAAAGAAAAATGTCCATTGGCAGTGGGGAGCAAGACAAGAGGCTGCTTTTGAAGCAGCGAAATGCCTCATCAAAGGCACCAAGTTCCTCACGCACTATGATCCGGGAAAGCCCCTCGTGTTAGAAACAGACATGTCTTACGGCATCGGCGCTGTGCTATACCACTGGGTAAACGCAGAAGAGAAGCCAGTTGGATTTCGGTCACGCACTCTGACTGCTGCAGAGCAGAATTACGCACAGATTGAGCGTAAAGTGCTGGCAGTTGTCTTTGGGGTGACCAAATTTCGTGAGTACCTACTGGGTAGCACTTTCACATTGATTACAGATCGCAAGCCATTGCTGCGACTGCTCAGCCCAGACAAGCCCTTACCTGCTCTGGCCACTACGCGGATCGAAGGTTGGTCTTATTGCTCAGTGACTACATGTACAAGATTGAGAGCAAGGCAGGAAAAACCCTTCCAATAGCTGATGCTTTGAGCCGCCTTCCGGCAAACTACCAGCATGATGCCAGTACTATAGAGTCCATCAATAATGATGCCCGTGAGTACATACTTTTCGCTGAGGAACTCGACACCACCTTGTTGTCTGGTGATTTGGCCTGATAGCACCCTCAGACAAGTCGCTGTCTATACGGTTGGCCTAAGAAACTACTGAGGTCAAATTCAGACTTACGTCCATTCTTTTTCAAAAAACACGAACTTGTGTGCAATAATAACATTGTGTACTGGGGCCACCGAGCGATAATTCCAGTCGCCACCCGGAATGCCGTTCTACGCATGCTCCATGACACACATCAAGGGATAATGTCCATGAAGAGGTTGGTGCGTTCACTTTTTTGGTATCCTGGGCTGTGTTGGGACATATGGTAAACACTTGCCCTGTATGTGTGCAGTGTAGCAGCATGCCACCAGCCAAGGAGCCAGTGCCATGGCCGAAAACTAATGAAAAGTGTTCAATGGTGCACGTAGACTATGCCGGCCCGGTTGATGGACATATGTTGCTCATCGCGGTTGACTCTTACACAAAGTGGATAGAGGTGAGTCCAGTAAAGATAGCCAGCACGGGATGGACTATCGAAGCCTTACAATCAATATTTAGTAGGTTTGGCCTGCCCCGAACCATAGTTTCTGATAATGGACCACAGTTCACTAGTGCACAGTTTCAGTCGTTTATGAATTAAAGTGGAATTTACCCCTTTCACACTGCACCTTATCATCCGCAGTCCAACGGTTTAGCACAGAGTGCAGTGCAAACGATTAAGCTGGGACTGCGCAAGAATGCTAGCGGCACACTTCAAGGCCGATTGCACCAAATTATGTTGAAGTATCACCGCACCCCCCTGCCCAGGGGAAAAACACCATCCTTCATGCTGCTTGGGTTTGAGCCTCAATGCAAGTTGGATAACATCGTGTCATGTCGCCCATTTTCTCACGCTGTTACTGAGCACCCCGGAACCACCCACCAAGTGGGAGGTGCTGTTTGGTACAGGAACTACGGGACAGGACCCAGGTGGAAAGTTGGCGTTGTACAGGCCCCTGAAGGCCACCGCATGGTAACCATCAAGGTCGCACATGGCGAACATCCTCGCCGGCATTACGACCAGCTCAGAGCAGAGAAAACCGACAGTGCGGCGGGACTCGCCGCCGGTGAAGCCACAGTCAAGCAAGAGCCTGATGCTGAGGCACCACAGATGGAAGCTGGCGAATCTGGGGCACCAGTGTCCTCAAGACAAGGACTCCATAGCCCAGATGTGCCAGGCACGGACAGCCGACCAGATACGCATGAAAACCAAGTGGGAAGTGACGTCAGCGGCGCGCAATCTGATGGCAATAAAGAGTTCGATCCCGGTGAGACTATGTTATGCAGGTCCACCAGAAACCGACACACGCCAGATCGCTACCAGCTTTAAGGGGAGAGAAGGCTGATGCATCGTCACTGGCACATGTCATTGCCACTGCGCACGGTGTATGCACTTACCCTTCAGAGGCTATAAAAAGCCTCACTCCCAATAAACGCCGTTCACTGTTGTACGCCCGTGTCTGTACACTTCAGAATGACCAGTTTACAAAGAGTTGTCAGACGTTAGTCTTGCTGGATTGTCCGAAGAGTAAGTCCTTGAAGGATGGAAGAAAAAAACATGAGCAGTGTTGAGTACATTATGATAAGGCGTGACGGCAAGGAAATCACTACAAAACATCTCTACTAACGGTCAATTGCCTCGAGCACTCTGCCTGAGACCATAGAAACACGATACAGTAAATTATCAGTTGGACTTTACATGGCTAATGCTCAGCGAAGCTTTCAATGTCAGAGATTAGGCCGCACCCCGCAGAACAGCCATGGTCTACAAACTTGTGCACTATGTAGAGACCAAGACTGTGCCATTGCCAGCTGCAGTCAACCACTGCACTGTGTAAAGTGCGAAGTGAACCATGCCGCATATTTGCTTCAATTTTCGCACTGGAAGAAGCAAAGAGAGACGTCACATTGAAGGCGAAGGAGCTGAAGGGAGCTCTTAATCATTTGCCATTTTGTGGCTCCACGTTGTGGCGTCCTGTGCAGCACCACTGCATCAGCCTCTGCCACCAGTCTGGCACGCACACAGTGAGCCACCGGCTGAGGCTACCTCCCCAACAGTGCCACAGCTAGCTGCCTTGCCATTCATGAACTTTGCTAGCTTTGGGATCAGCCAGGGTCGTGAAGAAGGTTCCATCCGCATCCACACTTGTGGGGACAAGGGCTTGTCTGCAGGAAAGAAGCCTGCATGTTGTGTGCATCACTCACTGGAGTGAGTGGCGTGCTGATTCATGCCAGAGTATCGAGCAGAGAGACAAAAGACGACCACTAGTGGAACTCATGATGGCCGTGCCTGGTCCTGCACAATGATAGCGGAGCGCTGTTTGTGAAGTATAATTTGTTGACTTCAGGCACCTATGTCTGTCAGTTTCCACAGATTGGCGACGCGGCTTCTTTGACAACTCTACAACTGTGCTTGCCGATTTTTCTGACTACACATACCACCTGTGCAGTGCTATGCATATTGTCGTTCGCCCCAGGCAGCAACAGGCTCCCCGCTGTATGTATGTCAGCGCTCACCTACGGAACTGCACGCACGTTTTTGTGCAACATGATGCAGTACATCCTGCGTTACAGCCCCCTTATGATGGTCTGTGCAAGATGATCGACTGCGTGCCTAAATACTTTGTCCTACGCATAAACGGCCAGTGTGATATATCTGTCGACCATCTCAGGCCTGCCTACATCGACTCTTACGTTACCGCTCCAGCTCTTAAAGCGCCCCTTGACTGGACCAGCTATTCATCCCACACTCGGCGCTACTATGTTGCTGTGACTTCCGCTTTACAAGGGGGGGCTCTGTGGCACGCTGCTTCATGCCCGAGTAATGAGGAGGGAAGACAACCACTCATGGAACTCATGATGGCCTCGCCTGGTCCTGCACAAGGTTTGCGGAGCTCTCTTTGAGAAGTATAATTTGTGGACTTCAGGCAATGTGCTGCATGCAGGAGAAATATTTGAGAAGCAGTAACTAAAACGGTGCGCGATGCAGGGGCAAATTCTGCTGGACAGCACATGTGCTGTGCAGCAAAGAAGGCGATTAATGTGGGGCGTGCATCGAGGCATGGATAGTGTGCGAGGGTTGGCATTGAAGGCAGTGATTTCAGGCGTCCGTGGGAGAAACCGCCACCCTACGCCTCGACGTGAAGACTACTGCGACCTGTTTGGTCCATCTACTTGAACACTGGCCCTGGAGATCGAGTGCAGGGTTTCCGAGCTTTGCTCCTGTGTACAGACCACGGTGTAAGAATAAGTTAGGTCCTGACACTCGCCCCTCTGCATAGGGAGAGGTGCGGACAGGTTGTGTTCGCGGGCGACCTTGAACAATCGGCAGTTTCTGCCACTGGAATACAGGTGGCACTGTTGTGTGGGGGCCCCAGCAGGGTCTTTGGGGGCCCGCACTGGCACATGTGCCATGCATTCACAACTTCGGAAGCTTTGCTCACTGCACGTCCAGTTTGCGTGCTCAAGTATTGCTCATACTTGTGTGCATTTGGATGCTCGTCTGTGGTCTAAAAAAGCGTGTTGGTTCAGATAAATGCTTCCGAAGCACGGAATCGAACCAGGAACCTCGCCCCGCAGCGCGTGGCGCTAACCACTACGCCACAAAGAGCAGATCCGTCAGGGAGCTAACGGCGAGCCTTATATACACACCCTTTACCGCTGGCAGGACTCAGAGATGGCAGGCGCTTATAAGCGTTTCTTCATTACCAGCGAGATGGCGCGAGGTGCGCAACGGACGCATTTAAAAGTCGTCGGCCAGCTCGCTCGCTTCTTCTAATATTTGCGCAGGGCCTTGCCCTTCTGCTGTATGCTCGCACGGTTGTCTCATGGTCAGAGGAAGAGGGATGTTTCGAGCTTTCACCATGATGTCCGCTGTTGCGACTGAGGGCCGATTGCCGTGGGTTGCCTCAGGCCACCATGAAGACGGTGGAGTCAGGAGTGGGGTCGATGTTCAGGACCCTCGGGCGAAGAAAAAGACCAACTGGTTTTTACATGTTATATTACAATATATACAGGTATTTTACAAGAGAGGTACAAGAGATTGGAGGATGTTCGCTCTCGGGATTCCAGTCGGCGTCTCCCCTCGATGGGCTCCGTGGCCTCCGATGGAAACTTGCCTCCCCTGCCATAGGTTGAAGATAGGCAGGAGGAGGGGAAGGAGGCCCGCAGTCATCCGATGCCTGTCGACCAATCAATGCCTCTCCGAACTGCACCTCCTTGACTGCACGTGTGGTCCCCCGCTCTGGCCGGCTGCACGTCGTTGCCTCCTTTCCGCTTCCCGCGACGCGGGTTGCCCCAAGGTCATCAAGAGGGCTAATGGGGACGGACAATGTCCAGCAGCGCCACGGGAGTCTTCCTCGGCCGGCCGAGGCGCCCCAACCCTGGGAAACAAAGGGTGGCGCTGGCGGGCAGGTCGGCCTGAAGGTGCCGGCGAGGCTGAGCCGCAGCCGCGCCCCCCTGCTGGGGCAGCATCCGCCGATGTTATTTGGTCGGCGATCCACGAACACTAGGCCGGTTGTACTGATGGCGCCAGGGAGGCTGCGCTGCAGCTGCATCAGCCGCGAGGACCTTGTGGAGGAACCACGATCACAGCACCGCGCAGATGTCAGGGGAGCGTACGAAAGTCACTCGAGCTCAAGGAACACCGCTAAATGAACAAACAGAAGATGAGCGCGAACTATCAAGTGTCACAGCTCGACTCTTGAAGCACGCTAGTTTCCTTCGCTGCTTCGGCTGCCTTTGCAACAGGAGCGCTGTTCAAACTGAGAGTATCCATTGTGACAGCTTATGCGCACTCGTTCGGTTTATATATGTGCGTTCGTTTCGTGCGTGCTTTACTTGATTGTTCGTGCTTATCTTCTTTTTGTTCATTTAGCGGCCTCCCCTAGCTTCGTATGTGTAGCTTTGTGACACACAACATATAAAGCCCTTCGTACCAGCACGCGCTGCCCACGGGAGGTGCTCACTTAGCAAGTGCATGTTTGCTACAATTAATATTGCTCCTGAAGCTGCGAGCCTCACTTCGTATAGCATTACAGATTCTTGCTATCGCATTCATTGCTTCGCCCTTGCAGCGAAACTGTGACTTTTTTTTATGATGAAAACAGGCACACGGGGCGGACTGGAGGAGCGATGCGCGCGCACTTGCGCGCGTCGTTCTCCAGTCCGGTTCCGAACGCATCAATGTCGCTGTAAATTCACATCTGACATTTTCTTTTGTCCAAGAAATATTTATTTTACAATAAATATAGCAATATATTTCTAAATGACACAGAAAGTACAAGAGAAGAAAAAATGTCACAGCAAGTCACTTTCATACAAATAATTTTTGAACTTTACATGATTATTTGCACTTCACATTTGTTACATTGTCATGCAATCATGACCCAGTGAATTAAACACCAGTTAAAGGAATACTGGCACAAAATTTAAGGTGATCGAGATAACTTGCGGGATAGAGTTGCGTCGACACACACGAATCATCTACAAAATATCAACGGCTGATATAGCTTAGAACATATTTAATATGAATTTTAACGTGCGTGTTGCGCCACTGCATGCAAAATGCGCTTTTGTGTTTCATGTAAACAACCTGTAGCCACCTGCGTGACGAGTTTGTGTTGCTGTCATGCGTCTTGGGAGAGCGCTCATCCCAGCAGACGTTTCCGACGGAAAGAGGGGGCAGAATTGCACCGGAGTACAAACTGATGTCCTCATCTCGGCAGCGCATTTTTTAAGGATCACACGTGTTTGAGACTTCCCAGAGGGGATTACAGCAGCACCCAGGGAGCCTTCGCTCAATAGAGTTGTCCGCGCGGTGCTCATATGAACGCGGTTTTGTGTGCACATGTAGTCAGGTATGTTTACATGAATACCATCCTGGGTGCCGTCTCACTCATCGCTCTTTGAAACTGAAAGTGCGTCTGGGCTCCACAAAACCGTATACAAAATATTAACAATCGCGTGCTCGAGCCCTTGAGGTTTGCAGCCGAGGTGAGTGGGTCAATTAGCTACTTATTGCTAAAGAAAAAAACAAGATGTAGAGTTTTTGTGTCAGTACTCATATAACGTATCAACGTAATTGAAAAATGATTTACAAAACACCGGCTGCTAAAAGAAAGATTCCCCAGGCTAGTGTACGAGGTTTCGTGCGCCGATTGCCACGCCACTTTATATCGGTGAGACAAAAAACTTTCAGGAAAGGATACGGCAACACCAAAATTACGTACGTAGCTTCAACATTACGCGGAACGCGCTCGGTGTACGCAGCGATAAGAAAAACCATCACATCAACTTCCACGATGGCCGGGTCCTTGACACGGAAGGTAACCGAACCAAAAGGCAGTTCTTAGAGTCGTGGCACGTCCAACCACCACCTGGAAATATCAACGACTCAACTGGGACTCTGCCAAGTGTGTATATACATGATCTTCGGGACCAATAGAGAAAACAACGCCGCAACAAGAAAGGTGGGAGGAACGGCGGTGGAGAGAGGGACAATCACTAAGAAAAGTCGCTAGCTTCGGAGCCGGCAGGATAGTCACCCCGTGGTGAAGAGACCGAATGGGTCTCGAAACGTTGGGCCAGTTTTTAATTTCAATAATAAAAACTTAGATTAAGAAAAGTGGCTGGAGAGTTTATTTTTCGTATAGGCCAGTTATTGGACTTCTGCCACCGCTGCAGCGAACCTCTTTAACAAGAGGGCTTCCTTGGCACCGCCATTATCCCCTTAAAAAGCGTAACCCCCCAAAAATCCGCTGTCAAGGCTGTGCAGTTGGCCTTTGCACTCCTGCGGTAGAGTCCCGAAAGGAGGTGTTTCTTCTTTCATCGCCGGTCGTTGACACGCCAGGCACGTGGATCGTCGAGTGTGGCCTCGCCGCAAGCTGTGGTTGCTAGCCGGACCTATGCGCAACTCACATGAGGAGGAAAGCAATGCATGCTTTCCTACCCATGTGAGTTCATCATCTTCGCGTGTATTGGCGCATCATTTATGAATATTATTAACGCTTCGCTGAGGGCGTTCAGCCCGTTATGATTATACTTCTGAACTACACATAACGATCCTCCTCTCCGGGCTCCGGCGGGGGCTATGCCCCCCTGGAAAGTTCGGGGGGAGGCTTGATCCCCTGAGCCCGGATTCTGATGGATATTCTGATGGATAAGGAGGATTCTGATGGATTAAAGCGCAATATGGTGGATTAGGAAAGCTTAAGCAGTATAGGGTGTATTAACGCATATTAATGTGGATAAGGCAGATTATGATGTATTAAGGTGGATTTGCGTTGATTAGGCAGATTAGGATGGAATAAGGCACATAAAGAGGAGTTAAGATGGATTCAGTCAGAATATAGTGCATTAAGGTGGATTAAGACAGATTACTGGCTCTGATCGTACTGATCGTATTGGCTCAGACATTAAAAAGCAATGGCGCCTGATCAATTCCTTTCCTAATAAAACCATCAATCCACCTATAGCCAACATTAACCAATGAGGTTTGGTGATGTCAAATCCACTAGACATTGCCAATGCATTTAGCGACTACTTCTCCTCTCCTATACCTGTTCCATCCAGTGCACATGACGAACTTGATCAATGTGGCCACTCATTTTTTCTTTTTCCTACCACCCCTGAGGAGGTGAGAAGTACAGTTATCAGTATAAAGTCCTCTAGCGCAGGTATTGATAACATTTCTCCTAACCATGTGAAGATGGTCGCTCATGTGATTGCAGATGTGCCCACCTACATAATCTAATTTTTGAGTCTGGTGTATTTACCCGAGAGTTAAAGATAAGTAAGTTTATTCCTGTTTTCAAGAAAGGTGACAGATACTTAATTTCTAATAACAGGCCGATATCCATTCTTTATGTTTTTTAGCAAAGTACAGTGGAACCCCACTGTTACGTTCCTCAGTGCTGCGTTTTCCCGGCTGTTACGTTGTTTTTCATCGGTCCCGGCATAGCTCCCATAGGGTCCCATGTATTGCGAACCCCGCTGTTACGTCGCAACTGTGGGCCTGTTCCCGCATGATGCGTCGCAACCTGGCACGCCGTACCCGCCCGGGCACCGCTATTTTGATTTGACTTTCGACAGTCTTGGTCACGCTTGCAGGAATCGCCGCCCGCTGATGGCTGCCGAGATTACACCAGCGCTATCTCGGCAGCCATGCGATCACTCGGCAGCCGACCGACACCCCCCCCCCTCTCGCCTTTGCGTCTTTTCATGCTCGTTAAAGACGGGCGGGGCGTTTCCTCTCCGTTTCGACGGCAGGCGATCCGACAGGGGTAATGTTATCGCCTCCGAGCGACGGAGATGGGCCGGGTGCGTTTGATCTTTGCTTCAGCTGCTTTCGTCGACCCCACTCGCGCGCTGTTATTCCAGCGACCGTACCTTGGGGTCCGGGGGCTTCCAGAGAAAAGAATCGGAAAAAATTTAGCAGTGGCTTAGTTCGGCTATGCCAGGATATACGTAGCGTGAGCGAGCCTTTTCGTCACCTACGGCGTCTTCTTGCTGCTGCTGCTGCTGCCGCCGCTGCCGCTGCTGCTGCTGAGATGGTCGAGCAAGTCGTTCAGCCACCTGGAGACGCCACTTTGCTAGACGTTCTTCCTTTTGCTCCGTTGTCTCCGCAGCACATTTAACCTTCTTCTGTTCGTTCTTCCTATGCTCAATCGCTAATTCCCAGCCAACTACTTCGGTATCCGATGAGTTAAGCTTTCCCGCTCTTTTGCGCCGCTGATCAGCAATTTCGCCCTTCTTCTCAATGGCTATACCACAATGGCAAACGACCCGCTATATATATACCCCCACTGATACCTCTGGGAATGTGCACAAAACGGGAGGCGCGTCATACTTGGCCACCGCGTAACAGAGGCGCATAGCTGAGCACGCGCCGACGACAGTGCGTCTGCCGCAGGATGCTATGGCGTCACTCCTCTGGAATGCGCAGACCGGCGAAGCGCGCACGGCGGCGGCGGCTCCCGCGTGCCAGCGCCAGCTGTGTGCCGAGTGACGTCACTGCTCCTCGCGCCTGCGCAGCACGGCTCTCCAACAGCCACGCGAAACTGCTCCACCTCGGCCAGTGTAGCTGACGCTACAAAAGGAACATCGCACTCGCAGCCCCGGGCGCGGCCGGCCGTCGAAAGTCTGTCTGTGCGCGCCGGCGCGCTGGTTTGGGCCGTACGGCGAGCACAAAATATGCGAGGAACTTTTTTTTGTAAAGGTGTCTAGATGCCAGGGGTGCGCAAATTATGCGAGGGCGCAAATTATGCGGGTAAATACGGTACACAAGCACTGAAGACTGAACGCGAAAGCACTATCGAGCGATCGCGGACCCGACGCGACCAGCCGTACTCGCAATCACAAACCACGCGCGGGGTGCCGGAACAGGATGCGATGATCGCAGTGACGGGGCGACTTGGCTCCAAAATTGGCGCGTCACGCTGGAACTAAGCTTTAATGATCACAGTTTTGAATGCGATCTCTTGGGCGATACTTTCTCTCATCAGGGCGCCGGAGGATATAATGGTGGCCTATTCACTGCGCTCGAAAGCCGCGAACGGAGTCCGAATTGCCGAATTTAGAGCTAGAAACCGTCCGAAACATCGGTCGTTTTAACACATTAAGTCTATGGGGGCACTGGCGGTACCGCGCTGCTGTCCGAATTATCGTTTGGCACCCTAGATGGCTCACCTTGCTGAAATAAATTGTTTGAAATCAAATCGGCCCTATTCTCATTCATTTTCGGAGCTTTCCTCACGCTTGCGTTTTCCCGGCTGTTACGTTTTTTTCCCCCGGTCCGCTGAAAAACGTATGAACGGGGTTCCACTGTAATCGAAAAACTAATACATGTTCAACTGCCTAGCTACCTTACAAAATTTAACCTACTTCATCCCAAGCAGTTTGGGTTTAGACAGGGATATTCGACTAACTTAGCCCTCATTTACTTCACAGAAGAATGCAAACGAGAAATTTATAAGGGTAACTTCGTTGGTTCTGCTTTTTAGATTTTACTAAAGCTTTTGATACACTTTCATCCTATGGCATTGGTGGCAATTGTCTCGATC
This sequence comes from Hyalomma asiaticum, assembly GCA_013339685.2. Classification (NCBI taxonomy): domain Eukaryota; kingdom Metazoa; phylum Arthropoda; class Arachnida; order Ixodida; family Ixodidae; genus Hyalomma; species Hyalomma asiaticum. The sequence continues at coordinate 75,285,249 of CM023481.1, read as the reverse complement.
TTTTCCGCAATTACCTCTCCGATCGACAACAATTAATCTCCATCACCGGCATCTATTCTGCTAAAAAAATAATTAACATCGGTGTTCCACAAGGCTCAATTCTAGGCCCGCTTTTATTTCTACTCTACTAATGATCTTCCGCAGTGTTTAACCACATCAACAGAATCAGTTTTATATACCGACGACACGACTCTTTTATGTCCAGACAATGCAATAAGCAACATCACAAAAACTCTTAACGTTGAACTTCTTAACGTTAGTGCATGGTGTGCTAAAAATAAGCTCATGATAAATCCCTCCAAATCTCAGTTATTAATTTTTAATTCCAGGTCAATAAATAACGCCCAAGTTTCACTGCTTTTCATCAACTCGTGTCCCATCCCCCTATCAGATCACTGTTCTTTCCTTGGAATTGAGCTCGATTCCCAGTTAAAATTGAACTTACACATCGTAGAACTGCGACGAAAAACATCATATGGTATTAGGGTACTACTGAAGGCTAGATGTTATTTTGATTTGGCTACTTTGATCACCTTATACTATGCATTCATACACAGTCATCTTAATTATTGCATTGCTTCATGGGGTCAAACATATCATTGCCACCTTTCTTCTCTCCAACATGTACAAAATCAAGCTATTCGCATTATCACCTGGAGTAGCCAAGTTCTCATGTTTCTGATCTGTACCGTAAACTAAGCATACTAAATATTGACAACCTGACCAGATTTAATGTGTGCACATTTGCCTATCGGGTAGTTGAAGACCATAACCTTCTGAAACTTGTTCTCATTCCAGACCTTACTAATTCCAACATTACCTGCTTTTCCTCAAATAACAACTTTTTACTTCCTAAGGTCCGAACTAACTATGGTTCTCAACGACTAGCTTTTGTTTTAATCGAACTGTGGAATTCTTGCCATACAACATTAAATATGCTTTTTCTCTATCATCATTCAAACATCAGCTTCGCATATTCATTTTTAATAACACTACTTATTGAATGTTTTTAAATTACAAATTTAATTCTGTTGTTTTCGTTGCATTTGATTGGTGTTTGCTTTGTATTCTGTTACATTTTCACACCCTTACTGTTTTATGCTTTCCATTATATTACTGTTTGCTTAAATATTCGATTTGCTGTGTTTGTTTCTTTTTTTTGTTTCATTTCTTACCTTGTACTCTAAATATTTCCTGTTTGCTGTTAAGTAATGTTTTTTTTTCTACCATTATAATAAGGTCCCCTTACAGTGTTTACACTATGGGACCTTTTTCTGTATAAAAATTGGCTATTTCTATTTCTGTATATGTCTGTCTGTGTGTGTGTATATATATATGCATCAAGATGGCAAATGTAGATTAAGACAGATTAAGGCATATTAAGATAGACTGAAGCAGATCTGAAGGCATGAGGTTGCATTAAGATAAACATAAATTAGAATTATTTCTCTCGGCGAAAACCCATAAGCCAGAAATTCCGTTTCGCTCGATTGTATCAGAGTCAGGGACTTGGCAAGTTTGTGTAGCTAGCTATTTGCAGAAGTGCTTAACATCCTTAAGTTTTTCTGACCCCTTCCGTGTACGTAATTCTCAGGCTCTAGTTCAGTTGTTAAGAGAGGAAAATCCTGGCCACTGCACAGCGTTTAGCATGGATGTAGAAGATTTGTATTACTCGTTGCCGCATGGAGGTTTACTAAATTGCGTGAAAGAATGTATTCAAGAACAAGGGCAGGAGTCCGGTTTCATAGGTAGATGCGGAGTTTCCACGGGTACCTTTCTAGAAATTCTCTCCATGTACTTAACGTCAACATTAGTCGGATACAGGGAAGGCGTGTTTGTGCAGAAGTCAGGGATTTGTATAGGTTCAAAGGTAGCCCCTATTCTAAGTGATCTATACTTGAGCAAGTTTGACTGCCGTTTAAAAGAGGCCTTAGGGGACCGCGTCATTAGGGTATTTCGGTATGCGGACGATTACTTGGTAATTTGTAGTAAGGATGATTTTGAATCCGTCGTCACCTATGTAGGCGATCAATTTAAACTTAATGGGGATGGTCTAAGGTTTACGAAAGAACTACCGGAGAGAAACGTAATACAATTTTTAGATATCTCGTTGTCATTTGAGCAGAATCACGTGTGTTGGCAGTATTCCCCTAGAGCATCTAAGCCGTTGTTAAACTTTGACTCCAAGCATTTGAAAGTAGTAAAAAACGGAATAGCCTTGTCCTGTTTAAAGTCAGCCCTATCGAAGTCGTGCGTGCACCGTTTGACCATTAGCTTTAATGCGCAGGTCGAGCGCCTCTTAGATGCAGGTTACCCTAGACTAGCCATAGCCACAGTAGCTGAGCGTCTTAAGAAGTCGATTTCGACCGGAACAAAAGCTGTAGCAGAGAGTAACATTAACAAGAAGAAGGTCGTGAGTAATCCGTATATCCACTGTTACGACTGGGGTTTGCACTTCGGAAAACATTTGTGCGAGCCCCTCTTCGAAAGCCCACAGTGTTTCGGCTACGCGGCGGAAGGACCCCTGCTGCGGGATTGATGACCCGGCGACCTTCGGGCAAGACACCGCCGGCAACTGCACCGGGACGACAGCGCACGGGTGCGGACGTGGCTCTCTGGCACCTTGTTGTTTCGTGTGATTCAGGCGAGGAACGGTCTTTTGTGTGCGGCCATGTGGACGCAGACATTAGCGCACTTCCGGACGAACACTCTGGGTGGCCGGGGTGTGAGCGCAGTGGTCAGCATGTGTGCGTGGTTTATCGCGATCCGGCGGGTTCCGGATGGGTGTGCGCGTGCTCTCCTCGCGGCTATGACGAACACTGGGAGAGTGCGAGGTTGACGCCCACTTGAGGGCGGTGACCATGAAGGACGCTATCGTGTGTTCATTGGACATTTGTAATTAAGGTTTATTCCCCAGCTAGGGATCTGGGGACGGCAACCTTTGGAGAAAAACGAGCTGCCGAGCTCTCTCTCGGCGCATTTCTCTTTCTCAACCATGAAATAAACGTTCGTTGAGTTTATTTCCTCTTCCCCGGTCTCTTGATCTGCCTCGGCTCGTATCTCCGGGAGTCTCAGAGCCAGCGGTATGATCCCGTCTCCGCAAGGTCCACGCTACCAAATGGGTCGGCTCCGTGGAGCGGCAGGCCGGTCCCAACAAACTGAATGCTGAGCAGTGGGATGAACCGCAACAAACAGAGGCAGCGGTAAGAATCCCAACAAACGGGCGGGCAGCGGTGGGCCGCAACAACTGGTGGCAGCGGTGGGATTGCAACAAATGGTGGCAGCGGAGAGAATCCCAACAAACGGCGGGCAGCGGGTAGAGGTCGCAACAAACTGGCTGGCAAGCGGTGGGACCGAACCACACCAAACGGACGTCAACGGAGGGATGAGATCGAGCTCATCGACTTGGGGATCTACCGAACGGCAACTCTCAGATGAAGTACGCTGGACGCACGACTGCTTGCTGGGTATGTGCTGACTTTCTCTGTAGAATTTTACCAGGCATTTACTCTTCGTGATAAGTAAAAGCTGGTAGTTTTAGCTGCCGTTGTCGTCTGGGTTAAGTACGACAAGGCAGAGATCCTGTGTGGAACCTTTGTGGAGCAGAGAAAGCAGTGAGGCATCCTGTGTGGAACCTTAGTGCAGCAATTAAAGCAGTCGGAAACCTGTGTGGTAACTTTGTGGAGTGCAGAAAGCGGTACTAAGAGCGGCCATGATGTTGAAGGCACTAGAGAAGCCTGAACTGCTAAAGTTGGCCAGAGAGTTGGGCATAGATATTGCCAAGACATGGAGAAGGTCAGAGATCATTGAGGCGATCGAGACTATCGGGGCGGACGATGAGGAAATCGAAGAATGCCTAGAATGCATTGAGGAAAGGGAACGGAAACGCAAAATTGAAACAGAGCAAAAAGAGGAAAGAGAAAGAAAGGAACAACACAGAATTGAAATGGAAAATTTGGAAAGACAAATCCAGTCACTAAAGCAGAGGCAAGTAATTGCAAGGATGCGCAAATTCACAGAGAGCGAAAACATAGAATGTTTCCTAGGCACTTACGAGCTGGTTTGCGAAAAAGCAGAGCTCAACAGGGACTATTGGTCATTCGCGTTGATAGGTGTTCTTCCTTCTAACTTATCAGCTGTGTTAGCTCGCCTTTCAGATGATGAGTTCAGAGATTATGATACCTCAAAGAGAGCATTGCTAAACCGTTTCAGTGTTTCCTTTAAGAGCAGTGAGAGCGAGAGAAACATGCACGGAGATCTTCCTCTTTGTGGAAAGGAGCAAAACGTCGCGGCCAGGGTACTGTGTGGAGGTCCGATAGTTGAGGGAACGAAGTTAAAGGGGAATACTTTAACTGGCAACAAAAGGGACAGCCCTGTAGCGGACGTTGTAGAAAACGCTCCGGATAAGGAAAGATCGAGAAGCTCGGAAGAGCGTAAAGCACCTAGTGAAGCTGCGTGCAGAAAAAGGCTGTTAGACGGAAACCCTGCCGCTGTGGTAGCTAAGCATGGGTCAGACTCAACGCATCGAGGTCACGATAGTACTGTTAGGGAGAGCCTGGCTAAGGACGTTCTGAGTGATAGCGCAGGTAAGGCCCAACAGTTCGAGCATGTGAAGGGTGATGACCTTGAGTGTCTAAAGCCGGAGGTCAATCCGCAAGGCGTTCAGTGGGAGGACGAGGCTTGTTCTCTCAGCCCCTATGGGGTCAATGAGGAGCTGGAGATTGTGCCCGTGCCTCATAACTCGAACGGCCTTCCGGAGTCACACTGTGTGGTGGCTGAGCATAGCACATCTTTGAATCGGAAGCACGGTACAGTCGGGAAGGGCCCAGCTAAAAATGTTCTTAGTGATAGCGTAGGTGAAGCCCGACAGTGCGACCGCACGGAGAGTGATGAGATGACGTGTCAAATGAACAAGGGTGAGGCAGCTAGACCGGCTGTGGGTGATTTGTCACAGAACTCATCTGAAGGTGTCGCGGAAGCTAGCAAGACTATGTGTGAGAGTAGCAGCGTTTTCCCAGTAGAGCGAAAAACGTTAGCTGTAAGAGATGCCACGATGGCAATAGAGGCAGTTGAAGCCGATCCTAAGCGCGACGCTGTACTGTGCGAGACGAGTACTAGGGAAGTACGTAAGCAGAATGCGAAGAATTTGGCACAGTTACCCCGTAAGGACGTCGCAATGATGGGTAATTCATGCGGTATCCAATGGGATCACGGCACGCGTTGCAGGAACCCCAGTGTGAGTTTAGCAGAGTGCGCTGAACCACATTGTAGCAAGGTCAGTGCAGTTGAGGACAGCTCCCAGGTGTGTGAGCGGCCTTGTGTAGAGGCGGATTGCATTATACCTAAGCGCGTTAAGTTGGCCGCCAGTCTAAAGAGTAAAGAAAGAGGCAATTTACGTGCGAATCATTCAGACGGCGGAGGCGCAACAGGAAGCTCCAGTGACGAGTCTATTCCTAAGAATTTGGCGCCAGCGAAAAGCTCGAAGATGAGCACCAAGAAGCGCGAAAAGAAAAAGCGCTACAAAGAGAGCAAAGCGGCAAAGAACGCTGCACGCGTAGAGACGAGCTTGAAGAAAGGCTCCAGACGGTGGAGGAAGAGATCGGTTCGTTTGTCATCCATGCTCAAATTCCACCAACAACTTCAGCTCCGCCGAAAGAAAAGGAACACAAAAGCGTGTTGTGGACGGAGAGGGCCCACGAGAAGGGAACAGTTAACCTCCCGCCGTTCTTTTCATGTAGCGTTCGAAGTGTCGGCGAAGCGCGGGCTAGCTGAACCTCGCGAGTCGCGGAACGAGGTGACGAGGGGTGGTCGACCGCAAAGAATGTGGGTAGGCTCCGTGGAAAAGCGTGCAGCTTCTAGGCGCCTTGGTATGTGTGGCTCAATGAGCAATGTGTTCCGCGCACGGCCACCTCGAGTGCGACTGAAAGGTATGAGTCATCCGTAAGCTGTTACAGACTACAGATACAGGATGAGTGGAAATGACAATTTCATGTTGTTTATTTTATCTCAAGAATAGACAGTTTTTGTTTCCGCTACGGAGATTAGACATTTGCGAATTGTTTTCCTTTAAGCGTTGCTGTTATGCTTAGTAGCCTTTGAAATGAACTCGGGGATTTAGTTATTGGAAGCGTGTGTGGCATGATTGAGTTCATCGATAGGCAGGTGTCCGAAGAGTTCCTGCTGAGCTAAAGGAGCGGTAATGTCGAGAGAGCGGGACAGCTTCCAGTGATTGGGTACTGTCACCTTTATGTGTCATGCGAGAACACAGAATTGTTTAGCCCATTTGTTCCACAAATGGCACAAATGACTGTCAACCTCTGAGCCGGAACTTGGCTAGGTTGAAGATCATAGTGAGGTTCGCTGCAGGAGACGGAATTTAGAGGTAACGCCGATGCTCTTGATCGTTGCCCTAGAATAGCGAAAGCCTCAGTGTAATCTGATTTCTGTGTGTCGGTTTAAGTCATGCCATTCGCATGTAATCTTTCTTGGCGTGTTCATTCACGTGTTTGAGTAACCCTTTTTCAATGAAGCAGTTGCTTTACTTTTTGTTTTTGAGTGTGGCTGCTCTTGGTACTGTGTGGGCCAAAAGAAAAGGGGAAGATTTTTGGTGGGAATAATTGCTCATGACTGAGCGAATTGCCTGGTGGGGTTCTACAGCGCTGTCACGCACTGACCCGCTGACTGGTTGTGATGTGTTTGCGTGACTGTTGCCTGTTTGCCTGGCAGAGGAAGGTCTAAGTGACTGTGCAGGAAGGAGACAGGTGATGTACTCGACTTGACCGAGCTAGTCTTCACCAAGCCTGACGTCATCGCCGATCTCTCCGGACTGTGGCTGCAAACCTCAGCCCATCGAGATCATCCTCCTCCCGCCGGAGAGGCTGTTACGACTGGGGTTTGCACTTCGGAAAACATTTGTGCGAGCCCCTCTTCGAAAGCCCATCGTGTTTCGGCTACGCGGCGGAAGGACCCCTGCTGCGGGATTGATGACCCGGCGACCTTCGGGCAAGACGCCGCCGGCATCTGCTCCGGGACGACACTGCACGGGTGCGGACGTGGCTCTCTGGCACCTCGTTGTTTCGTGTGATTCCGGCGAGGAACGGTCTTTTGTGTGCGGCCATGTGGACGCAGACATTAGCGCACTTCCGGACGAACACTCTGGGTGGCCGGGGTGTGAGCGCAGTGGTCAGCATGTGTGCGTGGTTTATCGCGATCCGGCGGGTTCCGGATGGGTGTGCGCGTGCCCTCCTCGCGGCTATGACGAACACTGGGAGAGTGCGAGGTTGACGCCCACTTGAGGGCGGTGACCATGAAGGACGCTATCGTGTGTTGATTGGACATTTGTAATTAAGGTTTATTCCCCAGCTAGGGATCTGGGGACGGCAACCTTTGGAGAAAAACGAGCTGCCGAGCTCTCTCTCGGCGCATTTCTCTTTCTCAACCATGAAATAAACGTTCGTTGAGTTTATTTCCTCTTCCCCGGTCTCTTGATCTGCCTCGGCTCGTATCTCCGGGAGTCTCAGAGCCAGCGGTATGATCCCGTCTCCGCAAGGTCCACGCTACCAAATGGGTCGGCTCCGTGGAGCGGCAGGCCGGTCCCAACAAACTGAATGCTGAGCAGTGGGATGAACCGCAACAAACAGAGGCAGCGGTAAGAATCCCAACAAACGGCTGGCAGCGGCGGGATCCCAACAAAGGGTGGCAACGGTGGGATCCCAACACCACGCAGTTTCGCACAGGCTTAAGAAAGTGGGAAGTAAATATGGGGTTAATGTTGTGTTTACGGCTCCCAATAAGTTAGGAAGGGTTTGTGCTGCAGTGCATAGAAGAAATGAGCAGATGGAAGGTAAGAAGCGAACGGATATCTGTCCTGTTAAGCACCTAGCCAAGAACAATTTCAGCGACTGTCGCATGGGTGTAGTTTATAAGATTCCTTTTAGCTGCGGACGTTTTTATGTAGGGCAAACTGCGCGTTGTATTAATCAAAGATTAATTGAACACAGAAGGTCGCTATCAGGTGGGACGCCGTCCAATCTATCCTTGCACTGCCAGGTCTGTAGCTGCATGCCCGAGTTAGACAAAACCGAGATCCTGTACAGGCATAAGAACGAAGATACGCGTTTATTGGTTGAGGCCTGGCATATCAGTATTAGTGGAAGTGCATGCGTGAGTCAGCCGTCGATTAGCTTAAACAGAGAGGAGATAGAAAGCCTTAGGAGTTGTCTATCTCGAAGACCGGCACGTGTAACCGATTGACAGGTGGCGCTACCATTCCGAGCATGCGCAGATAAGCTGTGTGTCTTCTTTCTTTTTCGCCTCTGTGCTGTGCTTCAGTTGTTAGTCGGCGTTCGTGTTGTTCACTGCTCTCCTTGTGTCCGTGTCCTGCACGCCTCTTCTTTTGATTATGGACTGTTACCAACTCGCTCAACTTTCTGTCCTTTTGAGCTTCATTTCTAGTACCCTGAGCCCTTTTCCGTGTTCTCCTACTTATCTGCGCAGTCCAGCTTCTTTAGCCTCTTTAATTGCTATATGTATGTTTCGCGCTAGAACTATGTCGTGGTTCAAACGCAATAATATCATTCCGATGGAAATTCAGATGTTGTGCGGTTTTCTTCTTCCTTCTACGGGACACGCGAACAGGATTTGCGCGATTATTTCAGCCGAAGCATGGCAGCAAGTCAGATTTTATCGCCAGTGTTTAGAAGCCAGCTGCGCCACCCGGGGAGACCGTCAAAGGAACCGCACTTGCGCCAATTGGTTGAGAGTTTCCGAGCAGCACGCGGATTTTTTGTGGAGGACGAAGCTACCGGATCTACTGCAAAGTAAGAGGAATTCTTTTTCTACTAAATCGCCGTCGGAAAAGGTAATGATTCTCGGAGACGCCGTTTTGGACGAGAACCACAAGAAAATTCTAGCATTAGGCCCTAAGTACTGTTTTCATCCTAACCTAAAAGAAGTTGACGTTTTAAGCTTACCTCGATCGATAACTAAGGTTATTCCGGAAGTTGAACGGTCTCGATGTATTTCAGATTGCTTCGCCAGCATCAAGCATTCGAACGATCTCGTTAAGGCCTCTGACCCTGTCCGAGCGGTTGTAAATTACTGTGTGGAACATAAGCTTCGACCTGTTTTATCTGATAAGGAAGGTTGTTTTGTAATAATGCCGAATAGCACTTTTTCTGAAAAAGCCTCAGCAGCTGTAGAAAGGAATTTTAGACCTGTGAAACTGAAACCTTCTGTAGTAAAACAACGAGCTGTCGATCTCCTGTTGAAACATTATCTAGATAAGGTAGCTTCCAGTGTTAAAAAGGCAAAACTGCTCACTTTAGAATTATTTTTCTCGGCGAAAACCCATAAGCCAGAAATTCCGTTTCGCTAGATTGTATCAGAGTCAGGGACTTGGCAAGTTTGTGTAGCTAGCTATTTGCAGAAGTGCTTAACATCCTTAAGTTTTTCTGACCCCTTCCGTGTACGTAATTCTCAGGCTCTAGTTCAGTTGTTAAGAGAGGAAAATCCTGGCCACTGCACAGCGTTTAGCATGGATGTAGAAGATTTGTATTACTCGTTGCCGCATGAAGGTTTACTAAATTGCGTGAAAGAACGTATTCAAGAACAAGGGCAGGAGTCCGGTTTCATAGATAGATGCGGAGTTTCCACGGGTACCTTTCTAGAAATTCTCTCCATGTACTTAACGTCAACATTAGTTGGATACAGGGAAGGCGTGTTTGTGCAGAAGTCAGGGATTTGTATAGGTTCAAAGGTAGCCCCTATTCTAAGTGATCTATACTTGAGCAAGTTTGACTGCCGTTTAAAAGAGGCCTTAGGGGACCGCGTCATTAGGGTATTTCGGTATGCGGACGATTACTTGGTAATTTGTAGTAAGGATGATTTTGAATCCGTCGTCACCTATGTAGGCGATCAATTTAAACTTAATGGGGATGGTCTAAGGTTTACGAAAGAACTACCGGAGAGAAACGTAATACAATTTTTAGATATCTCGTTGTCATTTGAGCAGAATCACGTGTGTTGGCAGTATTCCCCTAGAGCATCTAAGCCGTTGTTAAACTTTGACTCCAAGCATTCGAAAGCAGTAAAAAACGGAATAGCCTTGTCCTGTTTAAAGTCAGCCCTATCGAAGTCGTTCGTGCACCGTTTGACCATTAGCTTTAATGCGCAGGTCGAGCGCCTCTTAGATGCAGGTTACCCTAGACTAGCCATAGCCACAGTAGCTGAGCGTCTTGAGAAGTCGATTTCGACCGGAACAAAAGCTGTAGCAGAGAGTAACATTAACAAGAAGAAGGTCGTGAGTAATCCGTATATCCACGCAGTTTCGCACAGGCTTAAGAAAGTGGGAAGTAAATATGGGGTTAATGTTGTGTTTACGGCTCCCAATAAGTTAGGAAGGGTTTGTGCTGCAGTGCATAGAAGAAATGAGCAGATGGAAGGTAAGAAGCGAACGGATATCTGTCCTGTTAAGCACCTAGCCAAGAACAATTTCAGCGACTGTCGCATGGGTGTAGTTTATAAGATTCCTTTTAGCTGCGGACGTTTTTATGTAGGGCAAACTGCGCGTTGTATTAATCAAAGATTAATTGAACACAGAAGGTCGCTATCAGGTGGGACGCCGTCCAATCTATCCTTGCACTGCCAGGTCTGTAGCTGCATGCCCGAGTTAGACAAAACCGAGATCCTGTACAAGGCATAAGATACGCGTTTATTGGTTGAGGCCTGGCATATCAGTATTAGTGGAAGTGCATGCGTGAGTCAGCCGTCGATTAGCTTAAACAGAGAGGAGATAGAAAGCCTTAGGAGTTGTCTATCGTAGTCAAGAGTTCGACGGAATACCGTCTGGTCAGGTAAAGGCATTGTTAGAGGTGAAGGTCACTGACCAGTGTCAAAAATATAAAATGACGTTTCGGGGTCCGTACGGATCCCTTGTTCACAATGGAATGAAGGCAGAGCACCAGGTTCGTAAGTAGCGTTGAGCGCATGACGCAAAGTCCGGGAGTACACGTGGTTTAAGGTGCCAGATGATCTATTGATTGTGCTTCTTGTTGTCTGAATTATGAGTGATTCGAGATTGAGCCTTGTTGACCAATTTCTCTCCGTGGCGATGATGTGCGCATTGTCCCAGTTTATCTCGTGGCCCGTCTTCTCGGAATGCTCTGCGAGTGCATTGGTCACTGTGTGGCCTTTGGCGACGTCATTCTTGTGCTGTTTTAAACGCTTGCAAAAATTTCCGCTTTCACCAATATATACAGAGTCACAGTCGGCGCACGGGATTTTGTATACCACACCAGGGAAACGTTGCCGGGGGAGAGGATCCTTCACATTTAGCAAGTCACCCTTGAGCTTGCTTGTTGGCACAAGCGCAATCTGAACACCGCGTTTTCTAAATGTGCGAGCTAGGGCCTCGCTTATACCTTGAATGTATGGAATCGCTGCGCGCTTGTGTGCTGACGCAACGCCATCAATGGTTTGACTGCTTTGCTGCTGGTTACGCATGATGAATTTTATTGTCTTCTTAATAAAATGTTTGGGATATCCATTCCTGATGAGGTCATCTTCAATGGTCTTGAGCTCTTCCTGCAGGCTTCTTGCATCAGAACAGGTTCGAATGGCACGTTGCACTAAAGAACGGACCACTGAGCGTTTGTGGGCTACCGGATGGACTGACTCGTAGTCGAGGTATCTACCGGAGTGAGTTGGCTTTCGGTACACGGCGAAGGCGAGGCCCGTTGACGTACGTTTCAGAATTGCGTCCAAGAACGGAAGGCATCCATCTTTTTCTTCTTCCACAGTGAACTTGATGGAAGGCTCGATGCCATTTAGGCAGTCAAGGAAAGGTTGCACGTCCTTCTTCTTTGTGACTAAAAGAAGAAGAAGAAGCACCCTAATCCACCCTAATCTGCCTACCCCGCAGGGGCGTCTGCGTCAGCAGGCATTTGGTGTGTGGCAACACCACGGACCCAAGCCAACGGGGGGGGGGGGGGGTTTCGGCCCTCTCCCACATGTCGCCGTGCGCGGCTTAGCCATGTCCGGTGAAAAGGGGAACCTGGGGGTTGAGCCGATGCCAGGTGATTGGACCTTTAAGGCCTCCTGGCAGAGGCAACACGCCCCTTTGGCCCCGGCTTCACGTAGACGGCACCCCTGGGCTGACCCACCTAGGGGAAATTGACAGTCACCTTTCCTATCTCTCTCTCTCTCTCCCTACATCATCGCCTTTGTCTCCCCCTTGTTATTTGTCCCGTCCTCTCCTCTCTTCAATTTACTTCAATGTTTCATGGCGGCAAAGGTTAACCTGGTGCAGGTATCCAACCTTGGGTAGTTAGATTAGTTTATAGTAAGAGCGTACGGTTGGCGTCGTGCAGGCTTGACAAGTCCTGCTGCGTCCCCTTGTTCGGCTCCATGGTAGGAGGTCGGCACTGCTGCCGAACATTTTCATCTTTTTATTACTTCACAAGCATCATTTGTTTTTGATTGCTCCCATAAAAGAGGCCGCACTGAACCAGCTTTTCATTTCAGAACACAGTCTAAAACATCCTTTCCAAACTACCATGTCATCCACAGCGAAAGTACACCAGCAAGAAAGCTGTCTCCATTTTTGGTGGCCAAGTGCCTGTAATAAAAAATTGGACCTAAATAGAAAGCTTCCAAAATGTCAAGTGGTGACTTGCCCCTAGAACTACTAGCCAAAAAGGATCAAGTATCAAAGCTTTCCGAACTTGCCCATATTGGTAACACTACCGTTACAATTTCTGTCCACAGGTCCCTTAACACCAGCCGGGGATAATATCTGAGGAAGATTTCTTAGGCCTAAGTAAGCTCCTCGTGGGGTTTCAGAATCAAAACGTAATAAAGGGACAAAGGATAATTATCCATCGCAGTGATCAAGAAGTCCCCACAAAACACGTGATACTTTGGAACGAGTGAAATGCCCACTTCCGTGGAGGCAGGCTACATGAAAATCAATGTGAGAGCCTACATCACCAATCCTAGACGGTGTTTCAAATGTCGTTCTGCCACGCATCCCAATCATGCAGAGGCAAGGAAACATGTGCGAAGTGCAGCCAAAGTGATCACACAGCTGAAAACTGCATATCATCGCCACTTTGTGGGAACTGCAAAGGGAATCACCCAGCAGTCTCGGTCTTTCCAATTCTGGAAGAACGAAAAAGAAGTGATCGTGCTGACAGTCAAAGAAAATACTGTTATGAAGCGTGAAAACGGCTGTCATACCTTTTCCGTAGAAGTTACGCCGATGTGACGCAATCGGAGGCAGTGTCACCGAGGCCTCACACGTCCTCCGTGTCCACACAAAGTGGGCTGGTTGCGGCTCCTTCTGCCCCCTCGATGGATGCAGCGTCTGCTGCTCCAGCCACCTCTAAGGACCCACAGACTCTGGTCTCGCTGGGCCCAAAAATCAGTCAGATGCTAAGGTCTGGGACTCGTGTTTCAGCGCCAAACTCTCGATCACCCAGCGCCTCTGACAAGGCGATGGAGATCGACTCGAAAGCCTCGGTGTCATTGACACCGAGGACAAAAAGAAAGTGACCTTAATTTAAGGTCAGGCGGTCCCATGCCGCCCATTTTCCACAAGGGTGGGTGACCTCCCAAGCGTACAGTACCTTCCAACAGCTGAGCACCAGGCGGAAGCGCGCTTGTCCCTATTTTACTGGTAGGTACCCGGCGGCAGTGACGCAGGCTTCCCTGCCTACCACAGCAAGGCGGACGCTCAACTATTTCTCTAAGGCCGTGGCGGGTAAGGTGTGCCCGGGGGCCTGTCACATCCTTATGGGGCCACCTTTTGAAATAAGTACACGTAAGCCGAGCGCCAGGTGTGTACTCCTCTACCCGTTCATAAACCAGTGGGTGTCCGGTAAGCACTGGGATTTGAACCCGGTACCTAGTGCATCGGAAGCGGACGTTCTACCATTGCGCCATCATAACTGTCATCGCATTTGTCTGTCATTTCAGTTCTTAACAATGTCACCTATCAACTTTTAGTTTATCTGCACAATCCCCATATGTATATATGTTGTTGTTGTTATGTGGGGTTTAACGTCCCAAAACCAGCTCTGATTATGAGAGACGCCGTAATGGAGGTCTCCGGAAATTTCGACCACCTGGGGTTCTTTAGCATGCACTGACATCCCACAGCACACAGCTAGGCTTCAACATTTCGCCTCCATCGAAATGCAGCCGCCGTGGCCGGGATTCGATCCCGCGACCCTCGGATCAGCAGCCGAGTACCATAGCCATTAGAGCACGATGGGGGGACCTATATGTATATATGCTTAATTTTGCATTGGAACTGCATTATATGCATTGGAATTGCAGAGGCCTAATACGGAATTTGGATAATGTAAAGGAGATTATCAACAAGTATTCACCAGTCGCTTTCTGTCTCGAAGAAACAAATCTAGGAGCAAGAAACACTCAAGTCCTCAAAGGTTTTTGCAGTAGTCTGTCATGACCGTGGACACTCCAGCCGATTATCAGGAGGAGGTACCGTAGTAGTACAGCGCGGCACTGCTACCCGAGATATTAAACACCTCTCTCGAGGCTGCTGCTGTCACTGTTTTAGTACACAAAACCATCTCCATCTGTTCAGTGTATATTTCGCCTCATTAACACATGTCCAAGAACTCGAGGACATAACAGCACAACTGCGATAACCATTCGTTTTAGTTGGTGACTTTAACGCCCGTTCTGCCCTCTGGGGCAGCGAAAAAACTGAACACAGAGGACAACTCGTCGAAGATTTTATCCTCTCGAATGACATTTTCCTTTTAAACTCGGGTGCTTTTACTTATTACTCACCAACTTCACACTCTTTTAGCTGTTTAGACCTAGCTCTTTGCTCATCATATCACTTTTTAGTGATTTTAAATGGGGAGCCATTGCGGCATGATGTGGCAGGGATCATTCACTTGGCCTTATAAAACTCATACCATCATACCCAATTTTAGTGGAGAGGCCTCGCTGGTGGATATTACACCGTGCAGACTGGCCAACCTTCATGAATAATGCAAAGCTCGAAAAGGTCTTTTTGCCAGAACTGCCCGAACTCAATAACAAGTTTATTGAGGTGATAATTTCAGCGGCAGAGAAAGCAATACCGCAAACCTCCGGCACTCTGCGTAAGAAAATGAGTCCATGGTGAACAGATGAGTGCACAAAAGCAAAAAAACAGCCGAACAGGGCCTGGGGTATCCTGAAAAGGTACCCCACATATGAGAACCTAATCTATTTCAAACAAGTGAAAGCGAAAGCTTGTTACATATGAAGGCAGGCTGAAAGTGTTCTTTTGAAAAATATATAACATCGATCAACAGCTCCGTCCCATGTAAATATCTTTGGGGAAAAGTAAGAAAATTTAGAGGAGACTATTCATCGTACACTATACCAATGCTTACAAGTCCAGATGCACAAATAGCAATACAAGAACAGGCTAACCTATTAGGTGAACACTTTTACAACATCTCAAGCTCAGCAAATCACACAGGTAGATTTCTTAAGCACAGAGTCCGCAGAAAAGCAGAGACTGCTTTTTGCAGCTGCCTCAAATGAGGTAAAGTGAGGCATATAGCTATCCTATAACTATACATGAATTGAACAGAGCACTCTCTGTTGGGAAAAAAAAAACTGCAATAGGTCCTGACCGCGTCCACTATGCAATGCTAGCACACTTATCTCAAGCATCTGCGGAAGCACTTCTTCAATTTTTTAACAAAATATGGAAAAATGGTATAATGCCAAAACAGTGGAAAAATGCCATAGTTGATCCATTCCTAAAATCCGGTATGCCCTCAACTTCTAGTAGCTACAGGCCCATCGCATTAACAAGTTGTCTTGCAAAGCATGTGAGAGCATTATAAACATCAGACTCGCATTTATCCTTCATTCAAAACACTTAATAGATCCACACCAGTGTGGTTACGAAAAGGGTTGTGCTACGACTGACCATCTCATCAGACTAGAGCAGGAAATGTGCGATGCCTTTTTATGTAAACAGTACTGTCTCGCAGTTTTCTTTGACCTAGAGAAAGTGTATGATACCACATGGCGATATGGCATTCTTCGAGACCTTGATGACCTAGGCATTCGTGGCAGAATGCTAAACTGTTTAAGTGACTTTTTATTGACCGTAACATTTCAGGTACATCTGGGCATCATATTGTCCCACATATTTGTTCAAGAAAATGGCGTACCGCAAGGCTGCATACTGAGTACAACTCTTTTTCATTATCAAAATGAACTCCGTTAACAAGGTCATACCACACACAGTCATGTCCTCTATCTATGTTGATGATTTACAAATCGCCTGTCGTGCCTCGAACCTATCAACAAGTGGAGGCAACTCCAAATTACAATCAACAATCTGACAAAATGGGCCAACCAAGACTCTTTTCATTTCTCCATGCAAAAAACTGTCACTGTTTTCTTTACCCAGGAGAGAGGCTTATGCCCTGACCCAGTTTTGAATCTAGACGATGGCACATTGCCGATTAAATCACAACGTAAGTTTTTAGATATTACATTCGACAAAAAGCTGAAGTTCCTCCCCCACGTAGGTTCTTTTTTAAAAAGTAAGGCGAACAATGTACTCAATATCCCAAAAGTATCCCACATGGGGTTCAGACAGGCTATGTATGCTGCGGATCTGCCGGTCTGTCGTGTGCAGCATTAAAGACTATGGCTATTAAAGACTGTGTGTACGGCTCAGCACGAGAGTCATACATGAAACGTCTTGATCCCGTGCACCACTTCGGCCTACGTCTTTCGAGGGGTGCTTACAGGACATCACCAGTGCAGAGTTTGTATGCAGACTGTAACGAACCTGCGCTGTCATAGTAGAAACAAAAAGACAGGACGCCGACCAAGAAGGTGTCAAAAATATAATAGAATGACAAAATGACGTTTCGGCTTCCACACGGAAGCCTTGTTCACAAAGCTGGGAGGCCCGAAGCCTCCAGCCTAAATCCGCAAAAATAATCGCTTGAGGCATCTTGCATACGTAAGCGGTAGATTGCCGTCGTTACGGTTAAGCGTGTTCCCTGTCGTTTGGATAGTCAAAGATTCCAAATATTGCCGTTTCATCCAGTTCTTTTCCCGGGCGATAACTGAAGCTTGGTCCCAATCAAAGCCGTGGTGCGTTTTTTCTGCGTGCTCTGCGAGGGCACTGGAAACGACTTTTTTCTTCTTTACGTCATTCATGTGCTCCTTTAGACGTCGCTCGAAATTTCCACTTTCACCCACGTAGACATAATTGCAATCAGCGCAAGGAATCTTATACACAACGCCAGGGAACTTTTCCTTTTTTAGTTTGTCCTTGACGCTGACAAGCTCGTGACGTAGCTTGTGGCTCGGAATATGGGCAACTTGCACATTATATCCACGCAGGACGCATGCCAACGCCTCGCTGATGCCGGGAACGTACGGAATGGAGGCGCGGCGCCGGCTGGGAAAATCACGTGGCTCAGTCGGGCGCAGGGCTCGTTTCTCGGATGAAGCAATAAAGCTTCTGGGGTACTTGCATGCGCCGAGTTCACGTCGGATGCACGCTAAGTCGGAGTCCAAGTCTTCTGGCTTGCTGCAAATTCTTTGGGCCCTTTTAATTAAAGAAAAAGCCACAGACCGTTTGTGACTTACAGGGTTTACCGACGCGAAATGAAGGTAGCACCCACTATGTGTGTCCTTTCTATTAAAAGGGCCCAAATTTGTGAACAAGGCTTCCGTGTGGAAGCCGAAACGTCATTTTGTCATTCTATTATATTTTTGACACCTTCTTGGTCGGCGTCCTGTCTTTTTGTTTCTACTATGCCATTACATCCCGACCAGACGAGATTTCGTCCAATTCTTGATTTCGAACCTGCGCTGTGTCAGCGAAGAGCACTACTAACCGTGTCATATGTTCTTAGAATCAAGTCATCACCTGAACACATTTGTCACAACTTTCTTTCTAAATGTACCACACGCTTGCACTACCTGAACAAGCCTCACTTAGTCAAGCCACTCATCTTATGGTTCGAAGAGTTCTGCCAGACCTATGTCATCCCTGAATATGTACCGAGTGTTGCACAAAAGCCACCCAGACTGCCCCCGTGGTTTGACTTCACGCAACTCTGTGATTTGTCACTTGCCCATCTGAAGAAGAGCGACACCCCACTAGAACATATAATACAAGAATTCCATGCCCTACAATATAAGTACAGAGAATACAGTGGATATTATACAGACGGTTCGAAAACAAAAAGCCGTGTAGGCATTAAGATCGTGACAGAGGAAAGTGCAATTAGCATTAGGCTGCCTCAATACATGTCCATTTTTACAGCTAAAGTTTATGCCCTGAGAGGCATTTTGGAAAATAATCACTGGTAAACACAAGAAGGCGATCATTTACACAGACTCATTAAGCGCATTAAGAGCTCTGCATTTCAGGTCTGAATGTGAGCCATTTTATATATGGTAATATTAAATAATCAGGACGTGTGGATTCATTTCTGCTGGGTCCCAAGCCATGTTTGGATACCTGGCAATAAAAAGGCGGACAAATTCGCTTCTGTAGCAGTTCATGAAGCAGTCACTAAAGCGAAAATCCCCTTAAAGACAGCCTGTGAGTAATAAAGCTAGCTTTGTTAACAAAATGGCAAAAACTCTGGGACATACACACAAGTAATAAACTCCAGTGAAACCAGTGCTTGGAGAATGGAAAAACTGTCATCACCAAGAACAGTTTATGGAAGTCATATTATGTAGACTGCAAATTCAACACACTCACCTGACACAAAACTGTTTACTTGCAAATGAACCTCAACCAAAATGTGAAGATTGTCAAGTACCACTAACAGTTATACACATATTAATCTCATGTCCTCACATTGAGATGGAAAGGCAAAAATACTTTAGCGCACTGTATAAAGCACACATACCTCTCCACCCCTCCTTGCTTTTAGGAGATGACCCGCTTGTACGTATTTTTGTTGTCCTTGATTTTCTAGAAGAATGTGGTTTTTTACACCAGCTTTAGATCTACACCATTCCAATAGTCATACCTCAACACCTTGTGGCTGGCGCATCATAGCCTGAGTTGCTTTTGCACCAAAAAACCCAACTTCACTCCCTAACCTGATCTACCTAATCCACCCTAATGCTCCTTAGTCCACCATTATCAACCATTTTTCTTCTCAGTCCATCATAATCCACTGCATAATCTGCCTTAATATGCCATAATCCACCTTGAGACACCTTAGTGCATTTTTATCCATGCTAAATGCACTGAACTCCACCCTATACCCTGTTAATCTGCCTTAATGAGCTCTAATCCATCATTATCCATCCTGATGTGTTCTAATGCATTCTAGTCCATTTCAATCCACATCATCCATGACAGCTTTTTGTTCAATTTCTAGTACAGTAGAACCCTGCTGTTACGTTCCCGGCTGCTGCGTTTTCCTGGCTGTTACATCGTTTTTGGCCGGTCCCAACATAGCTCCCATAGGATTCAATACATTAGGAACCCCGCTGTTACGTCGCAACGTGGGAACGTTCCCGCATGTTACGTCTCGAATCGGCATTCCAAGTGGTCACTGCCGATGGAAATATTGACTTTTCACGTAGCTTGACTTGGCTTGACTGTAGGAATAGTGGCACATTGGGTGACGCCAATTACGTTTCCAGCTTCCGCCATCTAAATTATGGCACAGCGATGCAAACTGTTGGTGACGGAATCGCGTACAATGATTACGTTTCCATCGATGACGCCATTGTCATCTCCGAGGTTTTTTCTGTCGATGGAATCGTAGCCGAGTGTGCCGATGCGTTCACTGAAAGCGCTAGCACCGAAATAAAATTGTGGGCCGATCACCACTTCTCTCATTCTTCCATTTTTCCCATTTCTTGGCTCTTATGTTTCCCGGCTCTTACGTTTATATTTTACGGACCCGTGAAAAACGTATCAGCGGGGTTCTACTGTATGATCTTGAGCTTGCGTGCTAGAAGGGTGCACATTCAAGTCCCGTAGGATATAAGACCATCTACCATCGCTGGTCAATCATTAATTACCTTTGGTATTCATTTATCATTTCTTACAAACTGGTCACATGCATTTATTGGCTCCCTGGGAACTGATTGCACCACACCTTTTGTGTCGATGCGAAGGTTGTTCAAGGATGCCCTACAGTGCAATCTAGCTTGCACAATAACAAGTACATTTTACATATTTCCAGTAACTAGCCTAGGAGCTTGCAATGCAAAGAAAAGTGAGCCCTATGCATGCGCGTACTTTCGATTAAAAAATGGTCACTTTGGAAGGCCCACTGAAGTGAATCGGTTGATTTAGGTCTGCCATCGGCCAATACATGTCGAAGAGGCGATGTGTAAGAGCAGCTAAATGAGAGTGAGGAGCAGCCTGTCTTTGAAAAGAGGGCACCCTAGTAAGGGGGGGGAGGGCAACTTCGTGCTTGCTTATGAATGCTACGCACCATGGACGACTACAGAATTTGGCTGAAGTGTTCATTCCAGCGTATGCTAGCTGTAGAATGTTTTTTTCACCAAGCCTGGGAGGTGGTTCAGGACCCCTTAAGCAATACCGCATTTGCACGAATCTAACACGCATCTTTTTTCCGATAAAACAGGTCTCAAAATCGTATGCGTGTTAGAATCGAGTGCAAACGAAAGACACCGTTATTATATCGCCGTCAGTGTCAAAATGGCTGCCTCCTATGCGCTTAGGGCGCTGTCGAACGGTCACTGCCTAAAAAACGAGCTAGCAGTGCGGCACTCTTTGGCGCGCATAGTTTCTGTAGTTTCTATGTCGCCGCTGGTCCCCCACGTAATGACGCCACGACACACATGATCCGTAGGCCGGTGACACTCACTGCGCCGACCTGGCCATCTTGCGGCCAACCAAAGTCGCTACGTCGCCGATGCAATCTCCGAGACACCCAGCCGCACCAGCTTTTGATAGCGTTCGAGGGCGGCCGTAACGGGAAAATAGATGTTTCCCATCAGCGTGTGCAAAACGGCTCATCATCACATTTCTCCCTCATATCTATGTTGAGCCTCTCAGTCATGCGCGCAGCTTGACGGCTGAGAATGCATTGCGGCAATCACGGAGACCACGCTACCACGCCTCGACCATGCTTAGGCTTGGCTGCGCCACCCTGCGCAGCATGCATGGCAGCAAGCGGTAGCGGGTGTGAGGGAACTGTGATAGCACGGAGGAATCCAGCACTGCGAGGCTGGCTGGCGTTTGCCAATGTGGTATAGCCATACAGAACGAGAGAGCCGTCTTTGTGGCAATAGAGAAGCAACCTGACGATGAGCAAAAATAAATATACAGTGAAAGCTCAGTAATTCACACCTCGTTAAATCGAAATTTTGGATAATTCGAAATGGTCACCGCAATCCGGTCCGCAGTGCATAGGAGACCATGTGTAAAACGACTTGTTAATTCGAACAGAAATTGCCGCCTCTACGGATAATTCGAAGCGCGCGCCCCCGAGCGTCATCGTTGTCAAACACCAGTGGAATCCTTTACGGCCGAACGATAGGTGGCACGACCGGTTTTCCGGTTTTTTTCGAGCTTTCAGGTGGCCTCCGAGCAAAGGGTGAGCAAAGTATGGCCTCCGAAATTACGGGAGCAATTTTGTTCCGTCGCCGTCCCGATATCTCAGCGCCTGGCGCCACTTGTACGCGGGACGCTGAGGCAACGGAGTGCCGGATAGTCCTAGGCCGCACCCGGCGGCGTCACTTTGTTGTTCGAGCACGTTATTTGTTCACACCGTCGACGCCGTCTTATTCCGCATCAAAGTTGCAAGATGCCGCGGGGCAAGTACTCTGCGAAGACTGTCAAGAAGAAGGTGGAGATTTTGCGAGAGGTAGACCAAGGGAAGTCGAGCAAATACGAAATTGCAAGGAAGCATGGCATACCTCCGAGCACGTTGTCAACGTACGTATGGAACAGGACGGCCATTGAAAACGCCTGTGAAGCCAAGGATTTTGGCGCCAGTCGGAAAAGGCTAAGGACAGCGAAATTCCCGGAACTGGAGTCAGCTTTGATTATCTGGGTTAAAGAAATGAGAGCCCAGATTATCGCATTGAGCGGCCCTATCATCATGGCCAAGGCAGCCGATTTCGCCCTGCGCTTGGACATTGAAGACTTTGTCGCCTCTGAGGGATGGTTTCATCGTTTCAGGGAGCGGCACAATCTCGTATTCCGCACGTTATCCGGCGAGGCAAAGGAAGTGGACGCCGAAACATGCGCTACTTGGAGAAGCGACACCCTGCAGCAGTACTTGGAGAGCTGCTCGCCACAGGATGTGTTTAACGCTGACGAGAGAGCGTTATTTTTCAAGTTGCAGCCAGACAAGACGATCACAAGGGAGACAGCTGTACCGGCGGCAAGCACAGCAAAGAGCATGTCACTGTTCTGGTCGCTGCAAATATGACCGGTACGGAAAAGGTCCCCCTTTTTAGTGATTGGCAAAGCGCACAAGCCACGGTGCTTCAAAAACATTCGGTCACTCCCGACAGAGTACGCCGCAAACAAGAAAGCCTGGATGACAGGTGACCTATTCAGGAAGTGGCTATTGAAATTTGACAGGCGAATGGAACTGGGCGGCAGACGCGTTCTTCTTGTCGTCAACAACTGTTCGGCGCACAAAGTCGACGTTGAGCTGAGAGCAACAAAGTTAGTGTTCCTTCCAGCAAACACGACTGAGGCCCTACAGCCAATGGACCAGTGTGTGATAAGGAATATCAAGTGCTTTTATAGGTGTCACATGCTGGAGAGAATGATTTTGTGCGCGGGCAACAAAGAGGACTTCGGCATTACGCTGCTCACTGCCATGCACATGTTGGTGCACGCATGGGAACAGGTGACGGCGACAACAATCGCAAACTGTTTCCGCCACAGTGGATTTGCAGCTGGAAGTGCGCAGGATAGTTGTGACGTCGGGGTGGACGGTGCTGAGGAGCTCATGCCAGTGGCATTGCGCGGCACTCTTCAGGGCGTAAGTTTTGCCGATTATGTTGAAGTTGACACCTGTGCATCGGTGTGTGGTGCCCTGACTGATGAGGACATTATCGCTCAAGTAGCTGATGCGCAGCCTGTTGCTGAAGAGCCAGAAGGTGAGGAAGACGAAGATGACGAAGTGCCTGTGCGCCCGTCAGCTTCTGAGGGGATGTAGGCACTTAATGTGACGCGTCTCTTCTTCAGCTTTGAAGAGGGTGAAGAGGATTCCCTGCGCCGCGTCCGCGCGCTGGAACAGAGAGCCGCAGCTGTGGCATTCAGAGAAAAGAAGCAGATGGTCATTACTGACTTTTTTGCCCAATAAATATTTTTCGTGCCCCCACCCCCGAAATCCACCCATTTTTGCTCACTTTCATTATTTCGAATTTTGTTTAATTCGAAATTGCTCAGCGTCCCCGTGGAATTAGAATTAACGAGCTTTTACTGTACATATGCATGTGTCACATAATGCCTATACCATGTGTGACTGTGTTTCATTGAAAGAGCAGTAAGCATGATAATCAAGCTAATCCTAGACAACCAGGAAAGCTAAGAATAATCAGCTGAACCTTAGCTAACACTATGTATATCCTGGCATAGCCGAGCTAAGCCACTGCAGAAGGTTCTTTTTTTTTTTTTTTCGTGTCACGAAAAATGGATGCGTGGTACATTAGATGTTTCACTTTTTTTTCGTAGCGGGTGTGCGTTACAATCGAGGGCGTGGTAGAATCGAGCAAATACGGTAATTCCATTTAGACCATTCTCATTTATTGAACTCCTACTGTAGAGTGGCAATCTCAAGTTTCTCTTAATATTAGTACTAGATGAGTAGTTGGAAGGAAAGATAATAAAAGCATTATGTGAACAGTGACACATGTTTACAACCATCTTCTACTTGGTTATAGCCTGGCAAAGGACATGCGGAAAGGTAACATCTGAGGACACACTGTTAACTCGCAGTGACAGGCCTATCCTAACCTAGCTGTTCTACGGCTAGGTTAGGCACTCATAAGGTGTTGTATTGTGTGAGGCCAACAAGAAAAGCGGATCCACTTGTGTGATCAACCCACTGCCCACCCACCCACTACTACATGATGGCGATAGCAGATAGCATGCAGGACAATACAGAAAGAAGGAAAAGAAAGATCATTGTTATCAAAGTTTCCTGTGTTGGTTTACACAGAAGTGAATAGCTGACCGTCTGTTGACACCCTTGCCCTCAGCCCACTGCTACATCATAAAGGTGACACTTTTGCCATTTATGTAATGAATTAATTACATATCAGTTCACTGTTCAAGTGAATAATTTGCTAATACAAAAATACAGCGCTTTTTTTTACAAGGCAGTCGACGGATGCATGTGTCACCGGATGCAGTATCTCAGGGGCTTATAAGTTCAAGCTCATCATTTCACACCTGACGCTGTTTTTATCTGTTGGGTATCGCGCATTCAACGGATGAACACAGGAAAGAACAGGCAGAATAAACGCAAAGAGCGCAAACTATCAACTGGTTTTATTGATTCAGTCATTGCATATATATGCATGACCCAAACAACACGAGAGAGGGAAGAGAGGAGGAATCGCAATATATACAACCTCACGTCAAAAAGCTGTGCAGAAATTCGCTTTCTGCTCTATATAAGGCTACAGATGTGTCACTGACGCAGTTATCGCCAGCATCCTTAATATGAAAGGCTTCCAGCAGCTCGCGCGCTACTCTCTCCCTGCTTCTGCCTAGAAGTTTTGCTTGTTTGAATAAGGGCTCACACCCTCTACAAGAGCTACAATGCGCTGGCAAATTCACTCCTTCTCTCCTCGTGATCGAAGCAGCATGCTCCGCTATGCGTTCATTTACGCAGCGCCCAGTTTGGCCCACGTAGGAACGTCCGCACGTGAGCGGGATTTGGTAC
This sequence comes from Hyalomma asiaticum, assembly GCA_013339685.2. Classification (NCBI taxonomy): domain Eukaryota; kingdom Metazoa; phylum Arthropoda; class Arachnida; order Ixodida; family Ixodidae; genus Hyalomma; species Hyalomma asiaticum. Next base: position 75,260,323 of record CM023481.1, on the reverse strand, counting down.
ACCACTCCTGTGGCGCATTTCCGGAATGATTCCGCATGCTTTTTACCGCAGCCGCTTCGCCGTTGTCCTTTCCTGCAAACCCTTGGACATAAGCCGGCGAGCTTTTTTGGCGCGGAAAAAACAATTGGTACACCATGCCTGTCTGCCACTTTCTTCATGTTATGTGCAACTTTGTGCATATAATGAAGAAAGTGGCAGACAGGCATGGTGTACCAATTGTTTTTTCCGCGCCAAAAAAGCTCGCCGGCTTATGCCCAAGGGTTTGCAGGAAAGGACAACGGCAAAGCAGCTGCGTTAAAAAGCATGCGGAATCATTCTGGAAACGCGCCACAGGAGTGATGTACCAAATCCCGCTCACGTGCGGACGTTCCTACGTGGGCCAAACTGGGCGCTGCGTAAATGAACGCATAGCGGAGCATGCTGCTTCGATCATGAGGAGAGAAGGAGCGAATTTGCCAGCGCATTGTAGCTCTTGTAGGGGGTGTGAGCCCTTATTCAAACAAGCAAAAATTCTAGGCAGAAGCAGGGAGAGAGTAGCGCGCGAGCTGCTGGAAGCCTTTCATATTAAGGATGCTGGCGATAACTGCGTCAGTGACACATCTGTAGCCTTATATAGAGCAGAAAGCGAATTTCTGCGCAGCTTTTTGACGTGAGGTTGTATATATTGTGATTCCTCCTCTCTTCCCTCTCTCGTGTTGTTTGGGTCATGCATGTATATGCAATGACTGAATCAATAAAACCAGTTGATAGTCGCGCTCTTTCCATTTATTCTGCCTGTTCTTTCCTGTGTTCGTCCATTGAATGCGCAACGATACCCAACAGATATGCACCAACTCGCCCAAGAAGAAGTTCTTCTGAAATGCTGTTGTTTATAACAATTTCATGTAGTTTGCTTGCAAGCTACATTCCAGGCAGTGGCAGTAAGGAAACCATCAGCCCCCAAAGCTATCGCCTATATTTGTTTCTCTGTGCGGACACATGTCTGTCCTTATTTTTGCTGTGCTGCAAGAATGCAGAACCAGCACGCCCATGTACCACAGCACGTCATTGCTGTTTTTGATTCAAAAGAATTAGTTGCATACCATTTGACAGTCATATAGAAGAATTATTGCATTGAAAGCAACACACACAAATTGAGAGAGTGTTGGGACACTCTACTTGAATCAGCACCAGTTTTTTGTTGCTGTCCACGCAGATGCTGCAAGTGCTGCTTCTGGTGCCTCGAGAAGTTCCTCAAGTTTTTGAACAAGAATGCCTACATCATGGTATGGTCAGCTTCATCATAAGTACTTTTTTTTCTTCTGTTTATTCTACAGGCTTCCTGCTTGCATTCTCATGCAGAAAGAAAGCCATGCTATTTTTTGTTTTGGTCTCTTCTAATACTATCCAAAATTTATACAAGCACGAGTGAACAAGTTTCATATATGCTGCTTTTCTGTGCTTTTATTTTTTCTTTTTTTGAACTAGGAATGTACTAGCTGACTCTCTACACATTGGTTTATGTTGGCTTTGACTGCACATCTGCAGACTGCTGTGTGATAATAAATTATTAGGAATTCGTACAAGCCATCCAATGTGAAATTGAATGGCTTGTACAGAACATCGTTTGAGTGGAAACAGTGTGAACACAGTGATAACGATGAAGAAACACATGTTGTGTAGGGCAGGAGCGCGGCGTAACCCGCGGCGGGCCAACGGAGAGGCCGCACGACGGGAGGGCGCGTGTAGTGATGACGCGTAGACCAAGCTTCAGCGAGACTGATGGGAGACTGCTCTCCCGCGTTTATTGCAGGTGGTTTTAAGGAGGGAGAAGAAAGGCTATTGGTCAGTGAGGCACGGGTCACATGACCGGCATGACCACGCCGGATTGGTGGTAGCAAAGAGGCATGGCAGAGACCCAGCTCCCCCCAGTAGCATGAATAGAGAGCACAACAGCACTGGTGTCTTAGCATGTCACCAGGGGTCGCACGACACATCGTCCCACCCTGGGAAGAATTGCATCCTTATACAATCCTTGAAGTATAACTGTGGTACATCAGCAACACTAAAAAAAAATTCACATTCGAGTTCCGATCGAGATGGCACCTGCAATAACGCAGAAGTTCAGTCCTAGGAGCACACATCACAACCTATGTTACAAAAAGAGGTCACTTCACCAACACCAAGCGCCAGCTTGCACTATTCACAGAAAATTCACACACGCGCACTAGACCTCTGCGGCTATACTGCAGGCCTCTAAGGCAGCATAGCCCCAGAAGACGCGGACTACTTTAGTCTGTGATGTAGTCCTTCAAGTGGGCTGGGGGCTTACGCGTCCGCTGTGGGCGACGTGACCCAGGCCCTGCAGGAAGACTTTGCGTGTTGCGGCTGTCGGGAGCCGACTTTGAAGACCCGTCCCCATCTCTCCCAGAAGAACTTGCCGGATTGCGGCTGCCATGAGCAGACTCTGAAGACCCCTTCCCATCACTCCCAGGCAAAAAACTTTGTGGGCTGCGGCTGTCTTGAGCCGACTGTGAAGACCCATTCCCATCTCTTCCCTCCCCCGTGTTGGAATTTGGTGCATTTACTGTAGGTAAGGAGGAACACCCAGGACTTTCCTCCTGAAGTCCCGATGGTTGATCCTGGGTCGCAGGCATCGGAGTGTGCACTTCAGCTGGTGCGCCGTCGCACTGGACAGCCGGGGCACTAGGAATGGATTGCCGAGGCAACAGCTCTGTATTGGAAGTAGAGGGAAGATTACCCAAGTCATCGTAACAAGAGAGGAGATCTGCATCAGTGATGGGCTCAGAATGAGGCATTAACGGAAGGGATGCTGCAGCTACATGTGGAACGAGCGTTAGCTTTGAAGCATTCCACTTCCTGCCGTCGCTGAGGAGGAATGTGGACGGATTGACTTATTGTAGGACTGTAAGGGGTTTACTGAACCTGAATGGACCTTTCGTATGTAGTTTAACCTTTACCTTATCGCCTACTTTAATCAGAGTTTGTTTGGCGCCCTTGCGCACATCTACATAGGACTTCCATAATCAAAAGAAGAGGCGTGCAGGACACGGACACAAGAAGAGAAGTGAACACCACGAACGCATTCGTGCGTTCGTGGTGTTCACTTCTCTTCTTGTGTCCGTGTCCTGCACGCCTCTTCTTTTGATTATGGAATGTTACCAACTCGCTCAACTTTCCGTCCTTTTGAGCTACATAGGACTTAGTATTCTGCTGCTTTTGCTGAGCCTTTTCACTAAGTGTTGAAGGAGAGGGTTGTGGCAAACCCGGAAGCTTTTGTTTACTGATGTCTAAGGTTGATCGCGGTTGGCGACCGTGAAGCAGAACAGCTGGTGAACAACCAGTAGTAGAATGAGGAGTGATCCTGTAAGATCCTAAGAACTCTGTAGTGCTCTGAATGACATCTTTCTGTTGCAGTTTAGCTACTTGAATGTGTTCCTTGAGAACACGGTTAAATCTCTCTATTAGCCCGTTTGCCTGCGGGTAATAGTTGGATGAGAAGTGATGGACAATGCCTCTTTCTTTTAAGAAATCCTGAAATTCTCTGGACGTAAACTGAGGTCCATTATCTGTAACTAAGGTTTCAGGGAGACCTTCACGGCTGAAAGCAGCATTGAGCAGCTTAATGACGTCTTGCGTCGTGATTGAATGAGTAAAAAGGACTTTAGGCCATTTAGAATAATAGTCCATTAAAGTGATAGCATATGTAGGGTTAGGAGCTGTACGCAGAGGACCTATGATGTCCATACCTAACTGCTGCCATGGCTGCGCAGGCCACTGTACTGGCTGAAATGGAGGTACTGTAGTTTTAGCTGACTTAACAGCGAGCTGACAGATGTGACATTGCCTTACAAACTCTTCCACACACTTATCCATGTGAGGCCACCAATAGCGTTCACGTAGCAGCTGCTTAGTGCGAACAATACCCTGATGTGACTCATGGGCTAACTGCAAGAAAGTCTGTATTAGGACATTTGGAATAACTACACGTTCGCCCCGTATCAGGAGTCCGTCAACGAAAGAAAGCTCTTCCTGTACGTGGAAGTAGGACATCAGTGCCGTGTCTAGAGTTTTTTTCTGGGGCCATCCCCGAGTTACGTAGTGAATGACCCGCTGCAATGCTTCATCAGACGCAGTAGCTGCCTGAACAGTCTGCTTGTCGACTACAGTGGTTACAAGGGAGACAATCTCCTCCTCTTGAACAGTGAAACTATCATTTTGTAATGGAAGCCTCGACAGTGCATCAGCTACACGTTCTCAGACCCTTTGCAGTACTCGATGTGGAAGTTGTAATACATTAGCATGGCCGACCATCCCATCTGGAGATACGGAGAGGACGTCTGCCTGAGTTACCTGCCGCTAGCAGGGCAACTACTGCCTGGTGATCCGTCCTGAGCGTGAAACGCCTTCCCCATAGATAGATGTGCCACCTTTCATATGCAAATAGACATGCTAATGCTTCTCTCTCGCCCACAGAGTACTTTCGTTCTGCAGGAGTTAAGGTCCTAGATGCAAAGGCGATGGTATTTAACTGGGAACCGACAAGTTGCTGTAACACTGCACCCAGACCAACATCAGAAGCATCTGTCGTAACAACCACTGGCAATGAAGGATCAAACATTTTTACGACAGGAGCACATGCAAGGCGAGCTTTCACTTGTTCAAAGCTGCGTTGCACATCTTCTGTCCAAGAGAATTGTTGGCCCTGTCTGAGCATGTTGCGGAGTGGCTCAACGAGATCTGCATAGTGGGGAAGGAATTTTGCGTAATACCCTGTAAGGCCAAGGAAGGACTGAAGGGTTTTCAGGCACGTAGGAGGAGGAGCATTAAGGATTGCCCGAACTTTGCTTTCCATGGGCAATATACCCTCTGCAGAAATTTTATGCCCCAGGAACGTTAACTCCTTCACCGCAAAAATACATTTCTGGTTCAGTTTCATGCCACTCTGCGCAATGCAGGTTAACACTTTCTTCAAATTCGCATCATGCTCAGACTTTGAGCTTCCCCATACTAGTATGTCGTCCAAGTAACACGCAACATTGTTACAGCCTTGCAAAATACTAGACATCATTCTTTGAAATACCGCAGGTGCGGAGGCTAGACCAAAACATACTCTTTTAAAACGAAACAATCCTTCATGCGTAATGAACGTAGTTAAGTCTCTACTAGATTCCTCTAGGAGCAGTTGGTGGTATGCTGATGCCAAGTCCAATTTAGAAAAGTATGACGCACCATTCAACATTTGAAGCAGTTCATCCACATGGGGCAGTGGGAACCCATCGATGACGATGGCCTTGTTCGGTTCTCTCAGATCGACGCAGAGGCGGATGTCCCCTTCTTTCTTACGGACGACCACGAGTGGCGATACCCATTCGGAGGCCGACACCCGCTCGATGACGTCGTTGTCTTCGAGTCGACGCAGCTCGCTGGCGACTTGTTGCCGGAGCGCCAGAGGCAGGCGACGCAGCTTGGCGGACACTGGTACGATGTCCGGCCGCCTCTTGACCCGGTGGACGTAGTCCCTGACAAGTCCCAGCTCCCCGTCGAACAGGTGCTCGAACCCTGGAGGCACACCTGCAGGAAGCTGCGAGGAAACGGGTGAAGCCAGACGACACGTTAGCGTGGCGCCGTCGATCAGGAGTCCCAACTGCTGGATGGCGTCGAGCCCCAGCAGTGAAGTGCCATGTGCTGTCACGTAGAAGGTGACAAACGCCCGCTTGCCATGGTGCTGGAAGTCTGTGCGGAAATACCCTAGGACCGGTATGCGGTGCTTCGAAAAATTCTGCAGTTGGATGGACGTTTGGAGCAGTCGGTGCTTCGAAGCGAAAAGCATGTCGAAGTCCTTCTTGGTCATTAACGATGCAGTGGCTCCGGTGTCCACCAGCAATGACATGTGGCTATGTCCTCCGACGCTAACAGGGATGCGCAAGTCCCTTGGGCTAGTCGGCGAAGCTTGCACGGACAGGACTGTGGCAGTGCCGGAGTCAGCGTCTTGGACGGGGGCAACTTCCTGCACCGACGCTTGCCGTTTACAGCAGACTGCCGCGAAATGCCCCTTGATGCAGCAAAATTGGCAAGTTTTGTTTTTGGCCGGACAATTTCTGGAATTCGCCAAATGCCCTAACTTGCCGCAGCAAAAACAAGGGCCAACTTGAGGCTTGGAGGCAGGCTGACCCTCTTGGCCGCGAACGCCGTCCTGGAGGTGCGCTGACGAGCCCACGTAGCCATCTTGGACACGGCCACCCGAGTTGGGGGGGAAGCCGCCGCCATGTTGAGTCACATGCGGGGCCGCCGAGGAAGCCGACCCGCCATTTTGTGATGCTGCGTAGCCACGTGCGACACGCTGGACGCTACCGCCGTCCCCGGCGAGCGAGCCGAGTAGCCGTTCATTCTCTCCGAATGCCGCGTTGGCTTTGTTGAGCGCCTCCAAGTCGCGTCCAACTTCTTCAGCTTTCTGCAGGGTAAGGGCTTCCCCGTACGACAGCAGTTTGGCCCGTACATGTGCGTTGCCGACCCCATGAATTACTTGGTCCCGCACTCTGTCGTCGTAAGTGGCGCCAAACTTGCACGAGAGTGCTTTCTCCTTGAGAGCTGCGACAAATTCGAGGAAGGTTTCGCCGGGCAGTTGTTCGCGGCTCGTGAACAGGTGCCGCTCGGCTAGCACGTTTGTCGTCTCGGCAAAGAGCCCGTCCAGGAATTGTAGCAACGTGTCGTACTCCGTCGCCGCCGCCGCTTCCGTCGTCGACACCGCACCCGTGCCCAACGCCACCGGCGTGCTGGTTGTGTGTGGAGCATTTTGGACGCCTTGTGTTTCGAGCTGCTCCTGCGCGGCGAAGTATTTCCGCTGGCTCTCGACACCGAGCACGCTGAGAAGTGCTGATGCGCGTCTTTCGTCCTCCCAGCTGCTTCCGCCGGCCGCCTTCAGGTGTACCTGGAAAATTTTTTTCCATTTATGCCACAGAATAGGAGGCGTGCCGGGCACGTCGAGGAATGGAGGAAGGTTGGCAAAAAGGGCCGCCATGTGTGCAGGAGGTAGGCAGTAGGCTCAAGCAGGAATTGGCGTCGTAGAGGAAGCCGGAGCGGGAACAAAGAAAAGTCAGATCGACGCCAATGTAGCAGCAGGAAGGACAAAGCACCGACGTGCAGGAGAAATGTGACTCGAGGTAAGTGTCACTTACGTCGTGCTCTTCCTGGCGTCGCCTGTTGAACTGGCTTCAGTACCTTGTCGCCATGTGTTGTGTAGGGCAGGAGCGCGGCGTAACCCGCGGCGGGCCGACGGAGAGGCCGCACGACGGGAGGGCGCGTGTAGTGACGACGCGTAGACCAAGCTTCGGCGAGACTGACGGGAGACTGCTCTCCCGCGTTTATTGCAGGTGGTTTTAAGGAGGGAGAAGAAAGGCTATTGGTCAGCGAGGCACGGGTCACATGACCGGCATGACCACGCCGGATTGGTGGTAGCAAAGAGGCATGGCAGAGACCCAGCTCCGCCCAGTAGCATGAATAGAGAGCACAACAGCACTGGTGTCTTAGCATGTCACCAGGGGTCGCACGACACACAACAACACACACCACGTGCTCTGTGGCATGGTGTGTGTTTCTCCATCATCCCTGTGTTCGCACTGTTTCCAACGATGCTCGACCAACTAGCCTGCAAGTCCATCCTATTGTACAGAGCATTTAGCTTGAAAACATATTCAACACAAGAAAACGCAGCATGAAGCGCATTCATTGTTTTTCAACGTCCAAAGTGCTGAAGAATGTGAGGGTACCAGGGTGTCTACCAACTGGGAGTTCTCAGGGAATTTGCTCTGGAAATTTTTTTTTTCTTTCAAATAACAGGAGCAGTCACAAAGAAAAAGCTACTGCAATGACTAGCTTGACGGGGTGACAGCCCCCTTAATATGACAGCGACAGACAACATGTAGGACAAAAGAAATAAAGATAACGATAAAAAGAAATGCATTAAACAAAAGAAGTACAGGATAGATAAAGACACACACTAGCGGGAGATTGTTGAAACATTCGTGAAACAGAGAACATCGGTGTAAGAACAGTTGGAACAGTTTACGCAAAAGAAATAAAATAATAGGAATATAAATAACAACTGCGAACATTGAAAGGATTTGCATAAATAGAGGGTCTAATAATATGAATGAACAATGTTGGTTTATATGAACATGTCGCAAACCTCTTTTAATGTTAAGTTTGCAATTTCAGCGCGAGATTTCTGTTGCAACCGGTTTAACAGTGATGGTAGCTGGTAATGCAGCATTTGCTTCCTATAGTTTATACGATTTCATGCTACTTCCCACTGCTCTGGATTACGTGTGTTGTATGCAAATGCTTTGGTCTTAAGATTGGCTATGTTTTGTAGAGAATTGTCCTGCTTTTTTTGTGCATAGTTTGTAATAACGCAATAACCTATATTCATAAAGTGATGTAAGTTTTATGACGCGTAATTTGGCAACCATTTCGGCTGTATGTGAAAATTGGGGCATCTTACAAAGTAATAATTTGCTTTTGCAGCAGAAATAATTTCATATTAGCATTTGTGGTTGTGCTTCACACAAGAACCCCGTAGTTAAGAGTGGGAAAGAATAAAGCATTATAAAAGAATAGATTTATGGTAACCGGAAATGCTGCCCCATTTCGCTGCAGAAGTCCAATAGTACGCAAAAGCTTTTTGACCAAGAAATCAGCGTGTGCTTCCCACGACGTTGTAGCAGAAAAATGGATGCCTAGAGTTTTGAAAGACTGAACGTATTCAACTGGTGTACCATTAATAAATAGCGGATGCGTGAGAAATTCCTTATGACTCAGATAAAATATCAGAGCTTTCGTTTTTGCTACATTTAAACCGAGTTGATTTTGTACAGACCATTTTTGAATTAAATCAAGGGTAGTATTAGCATGAGTTGCTAAGTCACTGGCGCAACAACCATAGAAGAAAATACTCGTGTCATCAGCATAGATAACATACTTCCTTTGTGTTGTCAATCCTGACGATGTCATTGATATATAAAAGAAATAAAAAATGGCCGAGGATTGTTCCTTGAGGTACACCTAAATTAACCTGTCTTGATGAAGACACGTATCTGTTGATTTCTACATACTGTGATCTATGTCGCAGGTACAATGATATTAAGGAGTGGGCATTATGCCTAATGCCATAGTGACGAAGCTTCTGGAGAAGAATCTGATGACTAAGGCTGTCAAAACCCTGCATGAAGTCTAAAAACACGTCTAACACTAGGTTATGATTTTCAAAATTTTCAAGTATGTATTCTTTTTGTGCAAGAAGGGCAATCTCTGTTGATTTCTTTTTTTAGAAGCCATACTGTACTGGGCTTAGAATCTTATACAGTAAAACCTCATTAACCTGGATCTCACGGGACTGGCGAAAATGTCCGAGTTAACTGGATTCCGCATTTTCGAATGGACCATGAAAACAAAAGGAAAGTGTACTCGGCACCGACAAACCTTTATTTCTTGAAAAACTGCATTATTTGTCTGCCTCATCGTTGGAATTTGTGATAGAATCATCTTTTTCAACCCCATCAGGTGGTAATGCGCACACTCCCTGTTGCGAGAACCGACACAGAACTCCTCGAGGACAGTGAAGGCTTCCGTGGCCTCCTGCACGGTGTGATGTCGTGTCGGCTCATGTGGACTGTCATCATCGGAACAGTGACTCTGATCCTCTTCAGGCACTTCTGATAATATGTCATCGTCAGTCAGCTGACCAGCAATGGAAACATCATCGTCTATAGCGACGTAGTCTATAAGCTGGATGCCACTAGGAGGTAGAGACTCAAAACGCTTGTCATTCACCTCTTCATTGTCGATATTTCCAGTAGGCTCGTGGGTGTCCTCTGGAGTGGCCTCCTGAGGAACATCCGAGTCGTCGGGGCGGACAAAGCCGCTGTGCCCTAAAGAATTTGCAATGACTGCGGGCTGTGTGTCGCTCCAGACATGCCCTAAAATGTGGATTACGGCCAGGAGACTCGAGTCATATTCCCACCCTGCTTCCTTGCACAGCAGGATACGTTCCAGTACATGCTTTCTATACCAGCTTTTTACATGCTGTATTATCCCTTGGTCCAGCGGTTGCAGAGCAGCCATTGTGTTTGAGGTAGGAAAGTTCGATGCACTCCAGCCCCGTCAAACTGGTATGAGCGCTGCAGTTATCAACTACGAGTAAAACCTTGCGCTTGTTAGCGGAGGAGCAGCGGTCGAGCTGCCGCAGCCAAGGTTGGAAAATATCAGAGGTCATCTAGGCCTTTGTGTGGGCGCGATAATCCACAGGGAGGTGGGGAATGTTCTTAAAACATCTTGGGTGTTTTACCTTCCCGATGACTAGCAGTGGCAAATGCTTGGTGCGCAACGTATTTGAGGCAAAAAGCAGAGTGACCTCTTTGCTCCTCTTCCCTCCAACGCACGGGTCGCCCTTGAATGTGATCGTTTTTTCCGGTGAGGCTTCAAAAAAAAAAGAGCCATTTCATCGGCATTGAAGACATTGGCAGGTTCATAACAAGCCAGGTGCTGGGGAAGCTGAGTTGTCTCCCAGTCAGCAACACGCCATTTAAGCACTGCTGCTTTTTCCTTGCACACGTTTCAAAAGACCAATCCATGCCTTTCTTTAAGTGGGCAAGCCATCCTTCAGACACACTGAAAGAGTCGATGTTTATTTTCAGTGCGTACCTTTCAGCTTGCTGATAGACCAACGGTACACTCAAGGGGAGCTGTTCGTTCCGTATTTCTGTTATCCACCACAGCCATGTGTCTTTCAATTTCGGGTGCGCTTCCGTCCTTAGTCTTTCTTTTTCCAGTGAATTTGCCGTTGTCAAACGCCTCGAAAATTTTGCTTGGTTCTTCACATAGTCGCTTAAGGTGCTTCTCGTAACGTCTTAGTTTTTCATTATCTCCTGTCGAGAAACACCTGTGTTCACGTCTTTCAATATCATAACCTTTCTTTCTAGATCATTTGCTGGCTGCTGTGGCCGCTTCACTCCGGCGATGGTCGCTATCACTATGAAGCGCAACAGTGGCGGCAATGCGCACAAGCACAGCCGGAGAACGCAACGTGTATGAGCTCGCACGCTACGCGCAAAGTCACAACACAAAGAAACCAGCAGCGTAGGTGTAGCGAGCAGCTCAAGCAGCTGTGGAGGCGGTGGCAGCAGTGACAGCGCACACCCTCCCGTCGTCCGTGCTTTCTGCTTTTAGTAGGCACTGGATGCGCTTACGGCCCAAGCGCTTCTGCCAGGTGGTGACTAGCGCCACCTAGCTACTTTCCCATCATTCACTATTATCATGATTATATTCTGCCGCAGTTGTTCGTTCAGTTTCGATTTCTCCAAAACTCCGATTCCGTCGGTTCCGCTGCCGGTTACGGCAAGCAGTGCTTGAGCCGCCGAGAAAAGCATGGAGTCCCTCGACAGCCCTCTCCGGAGTTGTCCGAGTTAACTGGTGCGCGGCTAAATCCCTCTTAATTACTGAGCATTTTACACCATTGAAGTATATACAGCTTTGCTGGGACCGTGCCGCGAGTCCGAGTTACCGAGATCCGGGTAAACAAAGTTTTACTGTATTTGTGTACGAAGGATGTAAATCGTTTAAGTATTATTTTCTCTAGTCCTTTTGAAAGAACTAGCAGTATGGAAATAGGATGGTAATTAGAAAAATCATTTGTGAATAATAGTTACTTTCACACATTGCATTTTACATGGGAACACTCCGGTTGTAAGGCTCATATGAAAAACGTGAGCTAGACAGTTCGATATTATGTCGATAACATATTTAACTGGCGTGATTTGTATCCCCGACGTATCGAGGGATTTGCTGTTATTGAGTTTAATGAAAGATGAAACTACCTCAGCTTCACTGAAATACTCAGGGAAAACTTCGGGAAAACTCAGGGAAAACCCGGGGAATTTGTGTATGAGAGAATAGCAGCTGTAATGTTACTGGCAGGGAACAAAATTCATGTTAATATTGGCTCGGGTTACAGAGGATGCATTTTAGTAAGGTTTAATGTGGTGCGTGTGAACGCATCCTCACCACAGCGATTCCCGGCTTACCATACTTTCCTGATGGAGTCCTAGCAAATCAGCAAAAAGCATTATAGTATATTGTCACTTGGTTGTGACAGACGCAGCACTTGAGACGAAGCACGCAGGACTCAAAGAGATGTCAGGCGAACTGTTTATTGGGCGAACTTGTGCCCAGCGAAACAAAGCCAATCTCAATTCACAGCAACAGCGGCGTGAACAGTCGTCGGTCGAAGGAAGGACTGACAAGCCGCGTAATGCGTCGGCTTTTATACATGCTAACGCGTTCTCGCATTATCTCCGGAATTCCAGAAGTCACTGAAATGTACGCATCAGGCATGCCAAGTTTCAAGAATGATCGAAACGGTTCCTGAAGTGACATGCAAGATAAACGCGGCCTGTGTTGCACATAACAGAAAGTGATAACGGCGCTCCCCGCAAACAATCACAGCAAGTGCGCAATTCATGGGAAGGTGATAACGGCGTTCTCTTTGAAACAAATGAAAACAACCGCACATGTCACTACCCCCCTCTGAAAAAGCATCGTCCCGATGCTAAAAACAAAACATGCAAAGTAAGAGTGTAAGAGTATATGCAATAAATTAACAATACGTAACAGTTAATCGACGCGCATAATAAGGTTTCATTCGCACCGCGTGTACAACTTCGGGTCGTGCACGGCGCCGCTGGGATGACGTTAAGCCATCGGGCACGACCTCATAGTCCAGTTCGCCACAATGTCGGACCACCTTGTAGGGTCCAAAGTAGCGGCGCAAGAGCTTCTCAGACAGTCCGCGTCGTCGTATTGGCGTCCAGACCCAGACGAGGTCACCGGGTTGGTATTCGGTGTGGCTTCGTCGAAGGTTGTAGTGGCGCCTGTTGACCGTCTGCTGGCCCTTGATAAGCAGGCGGGCTAGCTGTCGAGCTTCTTCGGCGCGCTCCAGGTAGCTGGCAACGTCGAGGTCTTCGTCGGTGCCGACCGGTAGCATGGCGTCAAGCATCGTTGTTGGGCTCCATCCGTAAACAAGCTTGTATGGAGCCAGCTGCGTCGTTTCTTGCACGGCCATGTTGTACGCGAAGGTCACATACGGAAGTATGCGTCCCACGTCTTGTGTTCGACGTCGACGTACATGGCCAGCATGTCGGCGATGGTCTTATTTAGACAGTGAAGTGTTGGGCTAGTTGGTAAATAGTCATACTTGTGGAATAGAGCATTGAAAATTTTGGAAGGAAAAGTGTGGACAGGAAAGACGCTCACTTGCAATTAAGTTTATTCATACGAAGAACAGCCACCCACGAGAAAACCTGAACTGCGCATGTGCAGATGTCTCAAAACGCCGTCCAACCACACCCTGAAACCGAAAAAGGAAGCGAATGACGCAACAAGGTGTGAAGCTAGCCTAGAGCCACGCATGCGTCGCTACTTAGGAGCAAAAGGTGCGAGATTTTTTTGCTGATCACTAGCACGTGCGGGAACTACACAAGCAAATAACACAAGAAGATGAAGGGTGGAAAGGGGCACTAGTCAGTTCTAACATATGTCAAAGAGCATCAGCTCTTTGTCCTTCAGGTGCACAGGGAGCGCTAATACAGGTATCACCGTGCTCGTTAATCTGATAAGCCTCTAAGATTTCCCTATCCAGACGACCCTTAGCCCTCCCAGTGACCTTGGTGTTGTAAAGAAGCACAGTGCATCCACATCTCCTAGTGTGCGCTGGTAGGTGCGCGGCGTTGTTGACGACCCCCAAAGAATACGCATGCTCCTTTAACCTCTCGTTGAGGCACCGCCCCGTCTGCCCTATATAAACTTTGCCGCAACTAAGCGGAATTGTATACACCACCTCAGTGGTACAGGGCACGTAGGGCGGCGTGTGGCTTTTGTCACACAACTTTCTCTTGGTCGCGCTGCTTGCGAGTGCGCACAGCCGGGAGAGTTTCATAGGAGCAGTGAAAACGAGGTCAATGCCGTATTTCTTTCCGATCCTTTTGAGGTTGTGAGAAATTGTGTGGATGTCAGGCATTACAACGTACTTCTTTGGTCTCTGGCATGACGTTGCGCTGGGTGGGGCTTGAAGCTTCTTTATTAGAACTGATCCTACCGCCACCAGTAGACTAGAAGGGAAACCCGACGCTTTTAGTCGAGACGCCTGAAGGTCAAAGCTGTGGCTCAGGCGGTGTTCACATGACTTAGTCAAAGCAGACTTGAGACACGATGAGGCGATAGCCCTTTTCACTAACTTAGTGTGAGATGAGTCATGGGGTAAAATGGATTTCTTTGAACGCGGCATGTATTCCCAGCAAAGGTGATCGTCATGATTGTCATGAGTCAAAGGGAGGCGGCGCAGAGCAGATGACGACGACGGCGAAGACCGTTCGCCGATGAAGCAGCACGTGCGCTCGTGGCGCATGAAACGAGGGATGAAAAGGGCGCAGCAGCGCTCAGCAAGGGGATTGTCTGCTTGGCTACGGCCGAAGAAGGACGCATCGGCAGCTTCGCTCTGTCGACGGGAACGGAGGGCGTTCAGCTCGGGAGCCCGAGACGCTGGTACTCCGGGGCGTAGCTGTAGACCTCGGCCAAGATTCGAGCGAGGCTCCGCGGAGGTGCTGCAGCCGAGGGTTCCGGACGCGCCGCCAACACTCCCCCTTCGAAGGTCGACCAGCAGAAATTCACCAGCGCGACACGTCACCACTGCGAGCGGGGGACCGTACTCGTACTTAGCCCGGCGACTAGGCCTAACCCTTGGTCAGGCCACGTCATCAGTGGAGACGGGGTGACGGCTTCGGAAGCAAGCGGTCTCTTCTAGCCGTCGTAAAGGACAGCGACGACTTCCGCCCGACCAGTCTCTACACCGGCAGCGGACTTGGTGACGACGAGTGAGGACCGCACCCGCAACATAAGAACTTTCCATGCGTTCATCGCGACGGCGTCGGCGAGGCCACAGTGGCCAGACTCAGTGCTGAGAACAGAGCCGAATTTAGTTTTAAGAAGGTTGTCAAAGGCAGCAGAGAGTTTGATTACGATTAGTATTTACCTTTCCTGTGTTAGTTTTCGGGCTGTAGTCATTTGTTCACTGTTGGGTTGCTGTGCCGAGTCGGGCATTTGAAAAGTATTGTCAGATTAGGCTGTTAGTTTCATTTGGAGGCAATTCTCGGAATTAGTTTTCTGCTTATATATATTTTGTTCACTTTTGTTCACTTTTGGGTTTGCGTTTGCCGTGTGATAAAAGTTTGGTTTGCTGTGACAAAACACTACGGTCGTCAAGCGTCTCTCACTCCCTCTTCCACGCTCGGTAGTACATCCCTCCGAGATCTTCTCCGGCGGTAATTCGTGACATAAATTGGCGAGCCTTTGCCAGGATTTAACATCTCCAGGCCCAGTCGCGAATGATCGTCGGGGGTTGCGAAGATGGATTGGGAACGTTTGGCGGCAATGGTGAAAGATTTGAACATGTCTAAGGAGGAGGTGATGGCGTTCTTTGAACGCACTCGGCAGGAACGCGAAGAACAACATGAGCGGGAAAAAGAGCAATATGAGCGGGAAAAAGAACATGAGCGGGAAAAAGAACAACATGAGCGGGAAAAAGAAATTCTAGAGCTAAAGATAAGGTTAGCTGAGATAGGCGTAGGCTCTCGCACTGGCTCGAGTTCACCGAGATCGGCGTCATCCGGCCCTCCTTCGCCCAGGCCAAAGCAGATTTGCCCCAGGAAATTGATGGCTCCTTTTGATGAGCGGAGGGACGACTTAGATGCATATTTACATCGCTTCGAGCGGATAGCGGTCGGGCAAGGCTGGGCAAGGAGCGAGTGGGCTAGCGCCTTAAGCCTGTGTTTAGTGGGAGAAGCATTGAGTGTGTTCGGACGTATGACTGCAGAAGAGTCATTAGACTATGACAAGGTCAAGAAAGCTTTATTGCAGAGGTTCCGGTTGACCGCCGAAGGTTTCCGGGAGAAGTTCAGGTCATGTAAACCGGAAGATTCCGAAACAGGCAAGCAGTTTGCGTGTCGCCTCACTAATTATTTTGAGAGGTGGATAGAGTTGTCTGAGACAGACAAGACGTATGAAGGAGTTCGCGACAAGGTTGTTGGTGAGCAATATCTGGCTAGATGCAGCAATAGTTTGGCGATATTTCTCAAAGAGAGGAAACTACAAACAGTAGAGGAGATGGCCGAACAATCAGACCAGTTTGTTGAGGCGCAAGGGTTGAAGAATCTAGGGAGGTGTGACAAAGATGTGCCCAGGACCTCAGGGGGGGAGATGAGTCAAGGGCCCATTAGCAGCCAAAGGGCACCCCAGAGATGTTTTCTATGTCACCGGCTGGGGCACGTAGCAGTAAACTGCCAAGTCAGGGGTGGTTGCCAAGAGCCAGCAGTGGTTTGCCAGTTGTGCAATAGAAGAGGACACCGTGCAGATGAGTGTAGGGCAGGGACTACAGACAAGGTAGCATGTATAGTGGAACCCCAGGACAAAGTAGCTTGTATAGTCGGTTCCCAGAGAGATGACATGGAAGAAGGGAAACAAGTGCAGGAGGAGGACACGGGACACCAGAGTGAAATTTTTAGTAGACCACAAGGAGATGGGTTAGCGGTGGTAGATGGAGAAGTGCATGGACAAAGAGTGAAGGTTTTGAGAGATACAGGTACAAACATTGTCTTGGTGAAAAGGAGTTTAGTGGATGAAGCAAACCTAACGGGAGAGTATTCTACAGTCATCTTGGTGGACAGTTCTGTGAGAAGGCTTCCAGAGGCTCGAATTAAGGTCGCAAGTCCATACTACACAGGTTGGGTGACAGCAAAGTGTTTAGAGAAGCCTATGTTCGACCTGATATTAGGGAATGTGCCAGGAATGAGGAAAGTAAATGAGCCTGATAGGAACTGGGAGAACAACAAGGATGTGGTAGAGGAACGTAATGCACACCTCGTGAGAACAGGGGAACGGAAAAAGAATAGACGAAAAGAACCATGCCGTGAAGGGTTACGAGAGGTGCAGCCGCAAGCACCCGAAGTGGCTTTGGCAGTAATGACGAGAGTGGCAGTAGAGAGAGAAGCAGAGACCACGGGTTTGAAGGTGATAGCCATTCAGAGGATAGACGTAACCCCTATGGAGTTCCAAGAAGAACAGGAAAAGGACGAATCGTTGAAAGGCTGTTACCAGAAGGTTGGGGAACCATTCAAGAAACGGAGGAGCAAGAACCTATTTGAGTTCCTAATACATAAAGGACTGTTCTACAGAAAGTGTTGCTTTAGTTCAGGACAGGAGATACAACAGCTGGTAGTGCCCAGAGTTTTCAGGAGTAAGATTCTAACATGGGGGCATGAGAATCTTATGGCGGAACACGCAGAGCTGAAAAATATGAGGAAGAACGTAACAGAAGAGTACTTTTGGTCGGGAGTTCAGTACGATATTAGGAGATATTGGGAATCAGTGGATGCGAATCGGCAGACGATAGTGGAGAGGCATGGAGAACCTGAAAGAAATGTTGCTTGCATGGCAGTAATAGGAAGTAGTGTCGGGATGGAAAGACACGGTTACAATCAGAGAAGATATGACCATGGTACATGCAGGACTTTGTACAATGAGGAGAGTAAAACAAGCAAGAAGGAGATATGCTATGGTGGTAAAGGAGTGCGATGTGCTGTAATGAAGCCGCCATATAAGAGCAGAAGTTGGCAATTTCGTGAGTAGAAGATGCTGAGGGATGTGTAGAGGATTGAAACGTAGCAGAGGGTGTAGCATGCACAGTGATGCATGGATATTGCTCAATTGAGATTTTTCATAATGTTCATTAAGTGATTGTGCTAATGGAATGAACTGGAAGTCAGAGTGATGGCATGAAGATACACCGATGTTGTGGAGTTGATCTTGATTTTTGGTGTAGGTTATATTCACTGATGTATTTAGTGGTACGAATTACCTGTGAAGTGATGTGAACAGCAGATGTGCTCAGAAGGTAGTGCTGTGATGTGGCAGTGTGCTGTTAGTGAAGTGTAGTGTGGACTACAACACGGTCTTATAGTGAATTTAGTGAACATGTGACTCTAGTTGAAAGTGAACATTGTGTCTAGTGATTATGTTTGTTAGTGCTGTGTGTGGTGAACAATGTGCGCAGTGTGCGAACGAGGTAGTGGGTGTAGTGTATTGTGAGACAGTGTAGTGAGGTACATACTACGTCGACACAAGCAGCACCCATGCCACAGCAGAGTCAGTCACCACCCGCAAAGGATCGGCAGTGGGAGTTTTTTCAGGGAAAGAAACTCCTGAAAAGATGGGCCCATGTCATGAGTCAAAGGGAGGCGGCGCAGAGCAGACGACGACGACGGCGAAGACCGTTCGCCGATGAAGCAGCACGTGCGCTCGTGGCACGTGAAACGAGGGATGAAAAGGGCGCAGCAGCGCTCAGCAAGGGGATTGTCTGCTTGGCTACGGCCGAAGAAGGACGCATCGGCAGCTTCGCTCTGTCGACGGGAACGGCGGGCGTTCAGCTCGGGAGCCCGAGACGCTGGTACTCCGGGGCGTAGCTGTAGACCTCGGCCAAGATTCGAGCGAGGCTCCGCGGAGGTGCTGCAGCCGAGGGTTCCGGACGCGCCGCCAACACTCCCCCTTCGAAGGTCGACCAGCAGAAATTCACCAGCGCGACACGTCACCACTGCGAGCGGGGGACCGTACTCGTACTTAGCCCGGCGACTAGGCCTAACCCTTGGTCAGGCCACGTCATCAGTGGAGACGGGGCGACGGCTTCGGAAGCAAGTGGTCTCTTCTAGCCGTCGTAAAGGACAGCGACGACTTCCGCCCGACCAGTCTCTACACCGGCAGCGGACTTGGTGACGATGAGTGAGGACCGCACCCGCAACGTAAGAACTTCCCATGTGTTCATCGCGACGGCGTCGGCGAGGCCACAGTGGCCAGACTCAGTGCTAAGAACAGAGCCGAATTTAGTTTTAAGAAGATTGTCAAAGCCAGCAGAGAGTTTGATTATGATTAGTATTTACCTTTCCTGTGTTAGTTTTCGGGCTGTAGTCATTTGTTCACTGTTGGGTTGCTGTGCCGAGTCGGGCATTTGAAAAGTATTGTCAGATTAGGCTGTTAGTTTCATTTGGAGGCAATTCTCGGAATTAGTTTTCTGCTTATATATATTTTGTTCACGTTTGTTCACTTTTGGGTTTGCATTTGCCGTGTGATAAAAGTTTGGTTTGCTGTGACAAAACGCTACGGTCGTCAAGCGTCTCTCACTCCCTCTTCCACGCTCGGTAGTACATCCCTCCGAGATCTTCTCCGGCGGTAATTCGTGACAATGATTAAAATATAACGATAAATCTAACAACTGCAGCGTATCATTGTCAGGAAGTTCCATTGTAAAAGATAGGGACTGCGTGCATGCCTTGAACCTATTCAAAACTTGCTCCGCTACCGCAGGGCTGGGCACGTCAGGAGGAACAGATAAAATGACGAGGAAATCATCAACATACCTATGTAGTTTCAAAATGTAGTCCAGGTTCAAATTCAGCTGTAGCAAGCGGTCAAATTTGGCTAGGAAAATTTCGCACAGACTGGGTGCCACGCACGAACCAATACAGATACCTCTATTTTGTATGTAAGCGTTACCCTTAAAGTTGACAAAAGTGGAAGCCAGGTAGCAAGCTAAAAGCTCAATAAAGGATTCTACAGTGATGAGACACTCATTCTGAAAACGAAGAACACCGTATGAGTCTATAGCTTCACGAACACTGACGAAAAGTTCATCATGGGGAACCGAGTGGGGGAACCGGCGGTGGCTTGTGTGACTGTACCTAAAGATCGCCTGCGTTATGAAGAATTTGGCGACCTCGGCGGCAGTGCCCTTGGGCAAGGCCCTTGTATCGGCATAGCGGGTGAGGTAATCAGTCGCTACGACGGTCCATTTATTGCCAGAAGTCAACATCGGGAACGGCCCCAGTAAGTCCATGCCGATTTGCTGGAACGGCCATCGAGGTGGTTCGATGGGTTGCAGAAGTCCGGCTGGCCTAGTTGTCGGTGTCTTGCGTCGCTGACAGTCTCTGCATGTCAAGTCAAGTTTATTTCCAACACATCAAGTCGGAGGTCCTTAGGCGAAAAGATGTCACAGACATCTTGAGAGAGCCCAAAGACCCGTACAAGAACGGCAGGCAGTTGAAGATGTCGCGTAATTCACTGCGCATGCGTAGGCCAAAATAAGAGCTGGTTTCTTTTTCCTTTTAGTTAACAAAAACACATTGATTGTACATGGGTTACATAAATCTTATGTGCACATGTGCAAAAACGACAGTTTTAATACAAAATAATATAAAGTAAAAAACATGTTGAAATACAGATAGTACCGTTTGAGCACATGCTATATGTTGAGCAACAGACTTCGCACATGTTTCTTGAACTTACGTACAGGCAGTTCGAAGTCGATACTAGTTGAAAATTTGTTCAACATTGTAGGTGTCTGACATTTTAGAAGGCATTTACCGTAACGTGTGCGAGAAAGGGGAACTGGATTGGATTGATTTCGGAGAGTGTATCGGCGGGAGCTGTCAACCGAATGTTGATGAAGTTTGTTTTTCTCAGTATAAAGTATTAGTTTATATGTGTAAAGGTCACTTTTTCTAGTGAGATCATGGTTCAAAAAGAGCTGGCGAGTACGTAATTCGCTAGGAAGCCCATAAAAATTTTCAAATATTCTAAGAACTTTTTCTGTAATACCTCTAGTTTGTTTAGGTTCTGAGCAGACGTGTCTTTACGTAATGGGTGACGTCGGAAGTGAGGCGAGGCCAGTAGTACTTCTCTTGTATTCTTGATAGTGTGCGGGAAAAACCGAGGTGTCCGGCTGTCGGGTAGGAGATGGTCGGCGCGGAACTGCGAGAAGTTCTTCTTCTGGATAACGTTGTTCCGCAGGAAAAACGAAGCCAGTCCTCGGCGGAATACATTTGGCACGGCGGCAGTCTTGCCTTCCAGGTAGTCCATGAGGCTCTTGAGCTCTGGGTCAGCGCGTTGGCGTTCTGCGAAGTCGTCGGTACTTATGGGTCCCAAGAAGGAGTCATCGTCCTGGTCACCCCGGGGCGGCGGATCGACGGGGGCGCGAGACAAGCAGTCGGCGTCGGAGTGCTTTCGTCCACTCTTGTAGACTACGGTGACATCAAATTCTTGCAGTCTAAGACTCCATTGTGCGAGGCGTCCTGATGGATCTTTCAAGTTAGCTAGCCAACACAAGGCGTGGTGGTCGCTCATGACTTTGAAAGGCCTGCCGTAGAGGTAGGGGTGGAACTTTGATATAGCCCAGCTGATGGCAAGGCATTCCTTTTCTGTGGTGGAGTAATTCGCTTCCGCCTTCGAAAGTGACCGGCTAGCGTAACTGATAACCCTTTCAAATCCGTCGGTCCTCTGCATGAGCACAGTGCCGAGCCCTGTGTTGCTTTGCGTCCATGTGGATTTCGGTGTCGACTTCTTCGTCGAAGTGTGCGAGCATTGGCGGTGATTGCAGGCGTCGCATTAGTTCTTGAAATGCCTCGACTTGCGGCATTTCCCATTTTAAGTCGACGTTGGCCTTTGTGATGTACGTGAGCGGCTCGGCAATCCGCAAAAAGTTCTTGACGAAGCGCCTGTAATAAGCACAGAGGCCAAGAAATCGGCGCACTGCCTTCTTGTCGGTGGGCGGGGGAAAGTCGGCAATCGCAGCTGTTTTCTGCGGATCAGGGCGCACTCCCGACTTGCTAATAACATGGCCAAGGAACAGCAGTTCCTCGTATGCGAAGTGGCACTTTTCTGGCTTCAGGGTAAGTCCGGAGGCTTTGATTACCCGAAGAACAGCTGCAAGGCGCCGGAGGTGTTCGTCGAAGCTGGAAGGAAATACGACTACGTCGTCCAAGTAGGCGAGGCAAGTCTGCCAATACTGTGTCCATAACCCGTTGGAACGTCACAGGCACCAAGCAAAGACCAAAGGGCATGACCTTAAACTCGAACAGGCCGTCTGGTGTTATGAAGGCAGTCTTCTCTTGGTCTCTCTCGTCTACTTTGATTTGCCAGTAGCCGGTTTTGAGGTCCATCGACGAAAAATACTTTGTGTTGTAGAGTCAATCCAGGGCATCATCTATCCGCTGGAGAGGATATATGTTTTTCTTTGTGATCTTGTTCAGGCGACGATAATCGACGCAAGAATGTAGGGTTCCATCCTTCTTCACTAACACAACGGGTGAGGCCCACGGACTCGTACACGGCTGAATGATGTCGTAACGCAGCATTTCGTCGACTTGTTGCTTGATGGCGTCACGTTCCCGTGCAGAAACTCGGTAGGGACTCTGACGGAGAGGACGGGCATATTCGTCGGTTATGATGCGATGTTTTGCGAGAGGCGTCTGACGAAGCCTCGATGACGATGAGAAGCAGTCCTTGTATTGCTGGAGTACAGCCTTGAGCTCCTTTTGTTGCTGTCTGGGAAGGCCTTCATCGACGTCGAAGGCGGGCGTGGACACTGCATTCGTCGTTGCGGGTCTGCGAGACTCGGTGAGGGCGAAGGCATGGCTTACTTCCAGAAATTCACTTAGGTACGCTACTTTTCTACCCCTATTCAGGTGCCTGTATTTGTTGCTGAAGTTCATCACCATTATCTTGGCTTCGCCATTATGAAGCTTGGCTATGCCTCTTGCAATGCACATCTGACGGCCTAGGAGCAAGTGCTGGTCGCCTTCAATGACGCCTTGTAAGTTGGTAGGCGCCTTGGTGCCGACGGAATTGATCACACAGGACAGTGGCGGGGCGGTTACCTGCTCTTCTGTCACATTCAACGCATGATAAGCGGCGTCGCAGTCTGACGGCGTTGTATTATCCATGGACAGCATGATTGACCTGGATCTTAGGTCAATGACTGCGCCGTGCTGGTCCAGGAAATCAATGTCTAAAATGACGTCTCGCGAGCATTGCTGCAAGACCACAAAACTGACCAAGTACATCTGGCTGTCAATCGTCACTCTTGCCGTGCAGGTTCCAGTCGGTGTTATAAGGTGGGCCCCTGCTGTTCTGATATCTGATCCTTCCCAGGCAGTCTTTACCTTCTTCAGCTTGGTGGCGAAGAGACCACTGATGGCAGAGTAGTTGGTGCCAGTATCGACAAGGGCGGTGACGCTGTGGCCATCGATAACCACGTCGAGGTCGGTGGTTCGTCTTCTTGTGTTCCGGTTAGTCAGGGCGTTGGATCACGGCTGCGTCGGCTTGCTCCTGCGCTGCTATGTCGTGTCGGCGGCGAGGCTTTCTCGTGAAGACTCTGGTTAGGCAGTGTGCTGAGACTATGTCAGGAGAGTTAGTGCGTCGTGGTCGTCGTCGACGGCATCGGAGGATCTTCGGCATTGCCTCGTGCAGCAACTGCACCTCCATCGGTTGCTGCCTTTAGTTTCGCGGATAGTACTTGGAGATCGGCCTCATGTGGGGCCAGTGTACTGGTGGCGACCCGGGGAGACATCGCGGCCAGGCGAAGGTGAACGGGATGGTCGTCGTTGCCACTGCGATCCGGCGATGTAGTCGGTGAATGTCGCAAGGTCGCTCACCTGGGCGCGGACGCGGCGCGTTCACGTCGAAGCCCACAGTCCCATCTCACGGTACTGGCAGTAGCGGTAGGTGTGCCCTGCTTCGCCACAGTGGTAGCATAGTGGGTGGTGGTTTGGGGTGCGCCAAATGTCAGTTTCCCTCGGCGCACGCTGGATTACTGGCGAGCGGAATGGCGTCGGAGGTGGCGGCGGTGGCTGCCGACGAAACTGCAGGGGCGGCGAAACTGCAGGGTCCTGGCGTGGGCGAGGAGCGGCGGCAGCTCGGCGTGCAGCAGCGGCGTATGTCATCGCCTCCGGTTGGGGTTGTAGAGGGTGCCACCTGTACACCTTGCAGCAAGTGGCCATAAGATGGCGCTACAATCCTCTGAAAGCACTGTATGTATATGGGGGCTTTTGGGAGAGGGAATAAAGTTTGTTTCGGTTTGCATTGCCAGTAGTCCGCCTCGTCCCTCGGCTGGCGCCTGCGCCGAACATGGTGTCAGAAGTGGGATCCCCCCGTTAACGCTGACATGCCTGACACGAAATCCATCCCCGCCGAGGCCACCAAACGAAAGGTGCACATCGTTCATGCTGGCACATCTGGCCTACGCCCACCGGAGAACTTCACGTTTGCAAACCCGTCAGAATGGCCAACGTGTATTTCGACGTTCATGGATTGCGCTTTCGTGGCGTGCCTCCACAATGCCAGCGACAAGGCCCAGGTACGGACACTTCTTTACTGTATGGGACCGCAAGCCAGAACCATTCTTTCGTCCTTGGGGGTGTCAACACCAGAGGCGCTTTCTTTCACTGCCGTTAAAGAAAAGTTGGATTCGCACTTTGTGCATCCCGTAAATGAGATATACGAAAGCCGTCGTTTCCACCGCTGCTCTCAGCAGCCAGGCGAATATGTGGATGACTTTTACGGCATTATGCAACCTGGTAAAGCGCTGTGGCTATAACAGCCCGCTCGTCGAGGACCGTCTTGTTCGCGACAGATTCGTCGTAGGCATCCGTGACGAGAAACTGTCTGATCAATTGTGCCGATGCACAAAACTTGCCGCTGACGAAGCGCTGTGCCAAGCCCGCAAACACGGCACAAAAAAAGAGCGATTATCATGCGCTAGATTGACTATGGATAACGCTCTCGCCGAAACGCTAAACATTGACTCGGCTCGGCGAAACGATACGCCCACCCCTTCGCCACGTTTTCGTGACCAGTATGAGCACCCGGCTAGGTTATCATGTGGCTTTTGTGGACAACAGCGTCACTCTCGAAAAGTCTGTCCAGCCAGAAAATCAGTTGCCACTACTGTAAAAAGCTAGGACATTTTGCTGAAGTGTGCATGAAGAAGAATAGAAGTGAGCTACTGGATTCCATCGTACTGCACAACGTGGATTCACGACGGGCCAGATACATAGACCTACTCGTGAACGGGCACCCGGCTGAGTTTAAGATAGACTCTGGCGCGGAAGTCTCTGTTGTCTCGCCGTCTTTCCCAGGCCAATCGCAGGTGCTGGATAATGTTGAAGGGGAAGTCTTGGGCCCTGGCGAACAGAGACTGCACGTCCTTGGTACCTTTAAGGCAACCTTACAGTGGGGTGATAAGTCCACAGTGCAGACCTTGTACGTCGTTGAACATCAGCGCACTCACTTGCTTGGGCTCCCTGCAATTGAAGCCCTTGGTGTTGTTCATTTCCTGGGTTCTGCCGAATGCATTCGTTCTCCCACAGCCAAGATTTTTCAAGGGTTGGGTAAATTTCGGTAAGCCAAATATCGCATTCACATTAAACCCGGCGCACGTCCATTTTCCTTGAGCACCCCAAGGTGGATTCCAATTCCTTTAAACGACATTGTCAAGAAAGAGCTGGACGACTTGGAGTCGCAGGACATCATAAGGAAGGTAGAGACACCAACTGACTGGTGCTTCGGGCTTGTAGTGGTCCCCAAGTCATCAGGTGGCTACAGAATCTGTGCCGATCTTACGAAGCTGAACAAAGTAATCGAAAGGGAACGCTTCATCTTGCCAACAGTGGCCAGGTGGTCGGGCAGATGTCAAGTGTGGTTCAGCAGTGCATAGAGCCTTGACGTGTTCACGCAAAACACTAGTAAACTGTTGCAACCATGCTGTGGCTTATAATTCCTATTTTAGCAATTGAACAGGGGTTCACGCGCACAGACTAACAAGGCGGGTGCACACATACATGTACACATACCAATCATTCATAGAACCAACAAATGTGCTGGAGTTTCTCATGGGCGCGCTGAGATGTGTGCACACACACACACATAACCACACGCACACATATATGTGCATAGGCACAAATGTGTTGGTAACAAAAGTGGTTTTTAAAACTCCACGGGGAGTATAATGAGGGCATTGTGTTTTTTACTCTGTCACGTAGCAGTGACATTCGTAAAAAATATGTGCCACATTCCCTTCACTATGACCGGGTAAATGGTAGGGTTATGGGAGTTTTTGAGGCTGTTACGGTGGTAAAAGCACCTGTTAAGTAGCGTGGGTAGGACGACGCGACAACCTAGGCATGGTGCGGTATCGGTAAAACACCTTTATTGCCACCACGCGAACCAAAACACACTGCACTCAACTGGCACAACACTGAGATATATATATTTTTTTTTATTTCAATTGTATATATATATATATATATACATCTGACTTTGGCAGATGGCACTCTTCAATGCAAGGTTGATTGACCCGGCTAAGTAATATGCCTACTTCAGCGGCCAGTGTCAATTCAGAACACCCCTCCCCCCTTAGCTCAGATGACTCAACAGTCGGCCAACGCGAGCACATAGTTCCAAAGGTGTTTGGGTGGTTTCCGGGAACGCTGTGAACGGTGTGGGACTGGCGGTTCTACTCTCCTCTGGTGGTGCTGGCTGAGGTGCTGCTACCTCGTCTAAGGGCAGCATGGCTGTTGGTGGCTCCTTGGGCTCACTGTGGTCTTCCTGCTCGCTCCTACTCATTTCACCACAACCTGAAGTCCGGCCCGCTTGGTGCAGGCCATACCAGCTGTTCTGCCAGTACGGTCTCTGCTCCACTAATTGGAGGACTGCTCCGACAACAAAGGTGGTCCAGATGCCGGCGATACACCCGGCCGTCTGGAAGAACAACTTCATACGATATTGGGCCAGTTGCTCTGGAGATCACGGCAGAGAGCTATGGTGGGCCCTGGCTGTAATTCTCTGCAAAGACAGGGTCCTCGGGCTGGAATGTACATGGTGCAGGCAGGGCTTCTTTGGATCTGGGAGACGTTTTAGGGGCCCGTCCTGCCACGGTGGTCTAGTGGTTATGCCACTCGGCTGCTGATTCAAAGGTCGCGGGATCGAATCCCGGCCACGCCTGCTGCATTTCGATTCAGGCGGATTGTTGAGGCCCATGTGCTGTGCGATGTCAGTGCACGTTAAAAGACCCCAGGCGGTCGGAAATTTCCGGAGCCCTCCACTACGGCGGCTCTCATAATCAGAGTGGGGTTTGGGACGTTAAACCTCACAAATCAATCAACCTTTCAGGGGCCCACTTTGGGTGCAGCCGGTCTAGCATGGTAGACAGTCGACGGCCCATCAGTAACTCAGACGGGGAGTGTCCCATGGTAGTGTGTGGAGTCACGTGCTGCTGTAGCGTGAAATCTGCCAGGCGTCGTGCCCAGCTTCCTTGGATTACTCGCGATAATGCCTCCTTGGTGGTTCGTACTGTCCTCTGAACCTGCCCATTCAGGAATGGATTGGACAGTGCAGACGTTACATGACGAATAAGGTTGGCATCCTTGAACCCCCAAAATCGTGCGGGTGCAAATTGGGGCGCATTGTCCGATATGAGGGTATCTGGTAGGCCATGCGTTGCGAACAACTTCCGTAAGGCACTAATCACAGACTTCATGTCATTGACGGCATTGGTATGACCTCGAGCCACTTGGAATAAGAATCCACCACAATCAACGAGGTCTGTTTTTGGAAGGCAGTGGCAAATGCGACCACGAAGTTGGGGTCGTCTGCCATGGGTGAACCGGTACCCAGGGCATCTCCGGCCGTGTTTCCTGGCAGGGAAGGCACCGACGGGCCCATTCCTCAATGGCTGGATCCATTCCCGGCCACCATACATCCTAACGCCTTCATCCTAACGATACCGGGATGACCAGTGTGCAAGGCTTCAAGGACACGGACACACAATTTCTGCGGAATCACCACACGGTCACCTCACAGTAAGCAGCCCTTGTGGGCAGACAGTTCATGTTGCCTGGACACAGATGAGGTGAATTGGGCACTCAGAGCACACCTTGGCCTTGTAACGAAAATACGAAGGAGGGGAACCTGACCTGGACCTTCTGGCCTGTTCAAAGGAATCGCTGAACTGTAGCACGAGCATGCCCGTGGCCGCTGCTTGTGTTAAGCCCCCCGTTGTTGCGCGCCCCTTTATTTTCTTTACTTAGCAACATACTCCCGCAGCTGGCAAGTTTATATGGTGCCTCCTGCTTCCAGGAGGTGAACTTGCTGGACGAGACGTTGCTGATCCGAATGTCGCGGGATTGAATCCTGGCCGCGGCTGGCTGCATTTCGATGGAGGTGAAATGTTGAGGCCCATGTGCTGTGCGATGTCAGTGCACATTGAAGAACCCCTAGGTGGTTGAAATTTCCGGAGACCTCCATTACGGCGTCTCTCATAATCGGAGCTGGTTTTGGGACGTTAAACCCCACAAATAAAATCAATCAATGGACGAGACGTTTGATCACTGAACCAGACACCTATCTCGGGCAGTGCACTCCAACAATGCCGTCGCGTCCGGGTAGCAGTTAGGTTACGTGAGCCAGTTTCCACAGGATTGGAGCCAAGCAGGTATGGAGCCAAGCAGAAGCAGCAGGTATTCCTTGCGCCAGCGTTTCCACAGATGCTCTGTCAGAGCTTGTCGATGAAGTAGTTGACGTCGAAGATCGATGTCTGTTGATTGAGACATCGCAACGCCGAGACTTTGAGGCAAACATGTTGCACGTTTGCCAAGCAGAAAAGAGTGTGAAGGCATGAGTGGACCTGGTTTCTCAGAATCGGCTGATAAGTATGTCAACGGGCGGCTGTTAATATTTGCCTCCACCTCACACAGAACCGTTCTGATGTTTGAAAGGATAGGTGACTACGACCCAAAGCACGTTGCAATGTGCATTTGGTGATACGAACAATTTGTTCCCAACATCCGCCCCACCAGGGGGCTCGCTCGACATTGAACTTCCATTCGATGTGATGCTCACTGCAGAAATCCGCCAAACTGGATGTTGCTTTCTCTCCGAGCTGCTTTGCGGTGTGATGGAAGACTAGGGCATTGTCCAAATATATTGTTGATTGTATTTCACGGTGGGAGATGAAACGCCGAAATACTACAATGAAGCTGGTGGCCATAATGTTCGTTGTCAGTTCGAGATGAACTGCGCACGTTGCAGCACATGAGAAGATGGCTATGTAGACTTTGGAGCAAGTTTGTTTCGACACCCAACAGTAAAGGGGCCCGCAGAAGTCCACTCCAACAACAGCGAATGGGTTGGCCTCTGTAATTCTGTCTTGTGGTAATGGTGCTGTAGGTGCTGACTCTGGGGTAGTCTTACGTGGCCGGCACATAAGGCAATTCTTCAATGCTTATTTCATGGCTTGGTGGCCTTTCAGCACCCAGAAACGATCGCGAAGCTCTGTAAGTGTGTGCTCGACACTCTAATGAAGAATTCGCTCTTGGGTGGCACGAATCAACAGCTTGGCAACAGCATCACGACGCGGGAGCACGATAGGGTGGTGAGCACATAGGAGGCCGGGCAGAACTTGGAGGCGCCCTTGAACGTGTATAAGCCCGTCGTCATCAATGAATGGGCGTAGAAGTAGCAAACGAGATGTAGTAGGTACTGGTCGGTCAGACGACAATGCCGCAACGTCTTGTGGGAAGTGCGAACGCTGTACTTGTTTGATCCAGTAGCGCTTGGCTCAAGCAATTTCTTGGGCGTTCAGCAGTCCAACCACAGACACTCGTGATGCTGCATTACTGATGAGGCAATATACCCACACAGTTACTCAAAGGTGTGAGTATTGGCTGTAGTTGTTAACTTAAAGCAATGCTTGTAGCTGCGTAATGATAACAGCGCATGTAGCCTCGAAGACTGACTCTTCATTGCTTAGGGGCTTTGAGCATGCTATATCGCACTTCCATGTGTGCACGGGAGTAGAGAACCATGACGGGCCTCTCCACCAAGAGACGAATGAAGAAGCGTGAATGTGGTGATACCTTGTGTGAGTAGGTCTGCAGGGTTTTCGTTGCTTTTGCAGTGCTGCCATGTGTGGCCCACTCTATGTTTCTGTATTTCTGCAAGTATGTTTCTGACATATATGTTACAGCCCCCTGGATCTTGCGACATCCAATAAATGGCAATCAGTCACTGCAGCACCTTCCATAGAGTGGCTCCCACAGTGGCAAAAAACTCGCATAAAATGTGACATGTCTTTCTGTCACATAGATAAACAGCGCCATCCTCGTGCAGCCATACAGCAGCATTTCCTATCACTCCAATACAAATGTCGCGGCTGTCACCATTTTTACACAGATGTGTCAAAGACTAGACATTCTGTATCTGCCGCTGCCATCGGGCCTGAATTCGCCTCCTCACAAAGACTCAACACGCTCACTAGTATTTCTACAGCAGAGGCATATGTAATATTAACCGCCATAAAATGCATTATTAATCACAACATTAAGAAATAAATCGTATATACTGATTCTTTGAGCGTCGTTCATGCATTGAACACCGGCAAACCAAACAAAAATTCAGTGATTTAGAAAGGCAATTAATTACGGCATATCGGAACACCTCTGAGATCACAGTATCTTGGGTACCAGGCCATGTCAGTATTGATGGGAACAAGAGAGCGGATTCCTTCACAGCAGACGCTGTGCAAAAAAGTCGTCTTGATGTGGACAGTTTGCCATACCAAGACCTAAAAGCGCTTGTCCACCGCAATCTGCGTGAGAGGTGGCAGAAAGAAGGGGACTTCGAAAGTAATAACAAGCTCCATACAGTGCAACCTTGCCTTAAAAACCTGGTTTTCCCCTGCTGGGATAGATACAAAGAAGTTGTTCTATGCCGACTCCGTATAGGACATACTCATGGCACTCATTCCTATTTCTTAAATGGCTCAAACGCACCAATATGTGGCAGATGTGGAAAGAACCTGTCCGTTTTACACGTCCTTATCTAATGTACTCAAACGGAGATGGAGCGGAAACGCCACTTCCCGGAGATCTTTAAAAAACATATCCCCCTTCATCCATCACTGTTTTTATCGGACAACCCAATGGTTCCTTTTAACAAACTATTACCGTATTTTCCGGTGTATAAGTCACGGTTTTTTTCCAAAATTTTCACTGGTGCGACCTATACAACGGTGCGACTTAGATATGCAAAAACCATGGGCGCTGGCGCGATTTACGCATCACATCTCCTTTATTGCTTTCATGAGTGTAAGAAATTCGGTGCAGTAGCACTTTAATAGAAATCAAATCCCATTTTAACACTGCGACCGCAGCGACAGATGTCGGGCACAGACAGCACAGTTATGGTATCGCAGCGGCGTCGGCGTGGCCTTCAAGATTTCGCCTCCAATATACGTGGCCTCCGTGATGGACAACTAGACGTAGCACTACGTTTTTTTCTAGATATTGTTAAGCCTGTGATATTGCAGCAGTTAATAAGAAAAAGGCACATCTGCTTTTCTTTTATTGCTACAAAGTGACACTACATCTACCTCTGAAATAAAAATAAGAGCTGTACGCCCCACACACTACGTAGGCAATGCGATCTAGTCTAAATGTGACAGCCGCATCAGCATCGCAATGAGAAGCTGTGCCTCCGCTCACGAGATCGTCTTCTGCTCGCCATTTTGCTTTTGTGTCCGTGCTGTCTAAGCTGTGATAGTGTGCTCGTCGGCATCGTGCTACGCTCCGAGGTGAATGCGAGCTACGTGTTTGTGATGGCGCCTAATACTTCACGAAGAAGTTATACTGCGAAGTTCAAGTTGACTGCTGTTGCTTATGCAGTCGAGAACGGCAACCGGGCAGCAGGACGGCACTTCAGCATCAGCAAGAAATTGGTTCGCGACTGGCGGAAGGCATCTGAAAAGATTCGGGCCATGAAAAGTACGAAGAAGGCCGACCGAGGCAAGAAAGCGCAATGGCCGGCACTGGAAGCTGATCTGCAGTCGTGGGTTTTGGCACAACGCGCAGAATGTAGGGGCCTTTCTACCGTACAGGTGCGTCTTAAGGCACACACACTCGCAAAGGAAATGGGTGCTGTTGGCTTCGTCGGCGGTCCCTCGTGGTGCTCAAGATTCATGAGGCGCAACAAGCTGGCGATTCGAGCTCGCACGACCGTGTGCCAAAAGCTGCCAGAAGACTTTGAGGAGAAGCTTCAAAACTTTAGGGCATTTTTCAACAACGAAGTTGAGAGCCATAATGTCTTTCACAGCCACATTATAAACATGGACGAAGTGCCCCTGACATTTGATACACCGGTTGGAAGGACTGTTACAGAAAAGGGAGAGAAGACTGTGATGCTGAGAACGACGGGGCACGAGAGGTCGCACTTCACTGTCGTCCTTGCCTGTTGTGCGGACGGAACGAAGTTGCCACCGATGGTTATTTCTAAGAGGAAGACCATGCCCAAAGAGAGCTTTCCTCCAGGTGTGGTCATCGAAACCAATAAAAAAGGCTGGATGGATGAGGAGATGATGGCCGTATGGCTTCAGAAGTGATCGCCAGGAGACCAGATGGATTTTTCCGCGTCAAGAGGTGCATTTTGGTCATGGACAGCATGAGAGCACACATCACCAAGTCAAGCCTAAAGAAAATCAAGGCGACGAACTGCACCCCGGTAGTAATACCTGGTGGAATGACCAAGATGGTACAGCCACTGGATATTGCCGTCAACCGGAGCTTTAAGTGCGTCTTGCGGCGCCTCTGGGAGGCCTGGATGAAGGACGGTGAGCACACCTACACCACATCTGGGCACATGAGACGCGCTTCGTTTGGCGAGGTAGCCAAGTGGATCCAGGAAGCCTGGGCTGCAGTTTCTGTGTCCACTATAACTGCCGGCTTCAGGAAAGCTGGCCTAATTGAGTGTGCAGCTGAGTGCGACGCAGAAGCAGAATCGAGCAGTGATTCAGAAAGCGACGAGGGTGACGAAGCGATGCTGCCGGCTGAAGTGGCTCATCTCTTGAATAGTGCATCAGAAGATGAAGCATTCGACGGGTTTGAATGAAAAAGTAATAAATGTTGCCTTTCTGCACCTATAAGGAGTGTTGGTTGAACTTGTTTCTGCTAGAATTTGTGGAGTAATATGGAAATTCAGTGCCCTGAAATGGTAAGTACAGCGTTTCGAGGTAACTCGCACGCCAACCAAGTCCGAATAAGTGCATCTTATACAACGGTGTGACTTATATGCCAATTTTTTATTTGAAACCTTCTGAAAGTGGGGGTTGCGACTTATACAAAGGTGCGACTTATAGACCGGAAAATACGGTACACTTCTTAAGCGATGTTCATTTTCTACACCGTATATTCTGGCAACACAGGTCGCAGCCCAGCCCTCAACTCTGAGGGCAAGGCTAGCCTTTATTTCGGTGGTATCGGTGGCTTGTCAGTGGTAGGGCCACTTGGTATAAGCCGCCAGATACGTCTGTAGTCCCTGAGCTACTGTAGTGTCATATGCAACATTTCTTTTTATTTCTTATGCACTCGTAGTATCACCATTATTCACCCTTAGTATCCATGTTCACAGTATACTTCTAGAAAGCACGTGTCTGACATTCATTGCACATATTCCATGTCATTATCGGTTTTATTATGTATCTTGTGAGGCGACGTCCAGTACAGCAGTAGAACCGTTTTATTAGAACAATGGCGTGCGAGACAGCCTGCCAGCTGGCAGCGGCCAAACTCGGCGATGATGATGATTGGCATGATGGGTATATAACGGCTGGCGTGACGTCACGGATACATCACAGATGAAGACGATGAACTGCATACTTAGCGCTCACACTATTTTCCCCCCTCACACTATTTTCCCCGCGCAAGCGGTCATCAACACGGCAAATCAACACAGCAAGTTAGCAAGGGAACGAACGGCGGATGTACGGCTTCAGGCGAGACACGTGAACGATTTCGACGCTGCGGCGACGGCGGTCAGTAGGTGAGCTCACAGGAGCGATTCGATAGTTTATGGGAGACGTCCTTTGAAGCACGGTGTAGGGGCCTAGGTATCTGTGAAGAAATTTTTCACATAGTCCTAAAGCTCGAACAGGTGTCCACAGGAGGACTTCGTCTCCAGGGCGGAACAAAGTAACACAGCGCGTTGCATCATAACGAATTTTTCTTTTGTGTTGCATAGTCGCGGTGTTGGCACGCGCAATTGCACGACATCGGGCGATGCGGGCAGCGAATTCTTCGGGAAGGGACGCGGAGGGAGCAGAGGGCGGAGTTAGAAACGTAGTGTCCAAGATATAAGAAGGGGCACGGTCGTACACGAGGAAGAAGGGGCTGTAATTCATTGTGCGTTGAACGGCGGTATTATGGGCGAAGGTTACGAAAGGAAGGATGGTGTCCCAGTTTTTGTGATAGGGCTGTACATACATGAAAATCATGTCTGACAGGGTTCGATGAAAGAGCTCGGTAAGGCCATTTGTTTGCGGATGATAAGCTGACGTGGTCTTGTGGACGGTGTTGGAGGCACGCAACACTTCAGCGAAAACATGTGAAATCAACATCTTGCCACGGTCACTGAGGAGAACCCGAGGCATGCCGTGGCGTAATATGATAGTGCGCAGGACAAACTCCGCAATTTTTGAGGCAGCTCCAGAAGCAAGAGCTGCCGTTTCAGCATAGCGTGTTAAGTGGTTGACGGCTGTGACAATCCAGCAGTGACCAGCAGGTGTTGACGGTAGGGGCCC
The DNA here is from genome assembly GCA_013339685.2 of Hyalomma asiaticum. NCBI lineage: Eukaryota > Metazoa > Arthropoda > Arachnida > Ixodida > Ixodidae > Hyalomma > Hyalomma asiaticum. Next base: position 75,225,768 of record CM023481.1, on the reverse strand, counting down.
GTACAAGTCTATGCCCACGACTTCGAAAGGGGCGGTAGGGCATGGCATAGGTTGCATAGGGCTGGCGGGAAGAGACGTAGAACGTTTGCGGTGTTGGCATGACGCGCAGGAACTGACGTACTTGGTGACACTCGATGAGAGACCAGGCCAATAGCAGCGAGTCTTGATGCGCTCGTAAGTTTTGTGAAACCCTAAATGTCCAGCCGACGCGTCATCATGGAAAGCTTGTAAAACCTGTAGTCGGAGTGAACACGCCACGACCGGGACCCATAGGTTGCCGGTAAAATGATAAATTTGCCGGTATAAGGCCCCATCTTGCAGTCTGAAGCGTGATAGTTGTCGTCTCAAGTGGCCGTTTGGAGGACTGGACAAGCCATTAAGGCGGCCGATGATGGTGCGGCAGTACGTAACAGCCCGTTGAAGTGAGGCGAGATCATTGGAGGAAAGAACGTCTGTCGAGGCTAGAAGGTGTATCAGAGCTATAAGCATGTGCGTATTCGGGTGGTTTGATAGCACCGTGCAGACCGGAGACGAGGCATGGGCATCGGGCGGCAGCGGACAGCGCGACGAGGCGTCGGCATCCTGATGTTGGCTTCCGGAGCGATATGCGACAGTGTAGTCGTATTCCTGTAAACGGAGCACCGAGCGGCCGAGACGTCTGGACAAGTTCTTGAGAGAGGACAGCCAACAGAGAGCGTGATGGTCAGTCACGATGGTGAAATTGCGGCCGTATAAAAAGGGGCGAAACTTCTGTATTGACCACACGATGGCGAGACATTCTTGTTCTGTAATAGTATAATTTCGTTCTGCTGGAGAAAGTGTACGGCTCGCATAGGCTACGACATGCTCTTCAGACAAGTGATTGTGTTGTAGTAGCACAGCTCCGATTCCATGTCCACTGGCGTCGGTGTGCAAGACTGTAGGCGCTGTTGGGTCGAAGTGATGAAGGAGTGGTCGTGACGTGAGACACCGCTTTAGGGTCTCGAAGGCGGCGTCACATTCATCTGTCCATATGAAAGATGTACCTGTGCTGAGAAGTTTATGAAGAGGAGCTGCGATTGTGGCGAAGTCGCGAACAAAGCGGCAGGAGTATGACGCTAATCCCAGAAAGCTGCGAAGGTCTTTAAGTGTGGTCGGCTGAGGGAAGTGCAACACAGCAGAAATCTTGTCCGGATCCGGCTCAATACTGTGCTTACTGACAACATGACCCAGTACTTTGATGCTGCGGCTTGCAAATCGGCACTTTTTAGTGTTTAGCTGGAGGCCGGCATTGGCAAGACACATCAGAACTTCGTCTAAGCGTTCGAGGTGTTGGGAGAAATTGGTCGAAAAGATGAAGATGTCGTCTAGGTAACACAGGCAGGTCCTCCATTTTAAGCCACGCAGCACAGTATCCATCATTCGTTCGAATGTGGCAGGGGCATTGCACTGTCCAAACGGCATGACATTGAATTCAAATAGGCCATCAGGAGTGGCAAAGGCAGTCTTCTCTTTATCAGACTCATGCATCGGAATCTGCCAGTAGCCTGAGCGTAAGTCGAGGCTGGAAAAGTATTCAGCACCTTGTAAAGTGTCCAGGGCGTCATCAATACGAGGCATAGGATAGACATCCTTGCGGGTAATTTTGTTCAGTTGCCGGTAGTCGACACAGAACCAGACCGAGCCGTCCTTCTTCTTCACCAGCACGACAAGGGACGACCAAGGGTTGGCTGAAGGCCTTATAACGTTCCGTGCAAGCATGTCGTTGACCTGTTCTTCTATAACTGTACGTTCAGACGATGATACGCGGTATGGGCGTCGGCGAATTATGCGCGAGCCGTCTGTCTCGATGCGATGAGCGGCTACTGATGTCTGACCCAATCCATCCGAATAAATGTCAAAACACGTCTGATGCTTCATTAGTAGAGACAGCAGGGCTTCACTTTGGGTTGGGTTAAGGTCTGTGCTTAAAGTGGCCTTGAGAGCATTGGAAGAACCTGTCTCGGGTGTTCCCCGAGAGACTGATGGCGCGGGTGAAGCGGTAACGATACACTCCAGGGTGCACTCAGTGACACTGGCAATGGTAGATCCTTTCGGCAACAGCAGGCGCTCTGGAGTTATGTTGTAGGCGGTAAGCTTGGCATAACCACGTGAGAATTGCACCAGACAAGTGTTGACGACAATTCCTCGAAGAATGCACCGCTGCATAAGGGATAACCATTGCGTCCCCGTCTATTGATCTTTGTGCCGTAATCGTAAGAACGTAGCCTTCGCCTGGAGGCAGGACGAAATCTGCAGCCGTGACAAGGGGCAGAGGCGAGAATTTGTCGACATTAGAGAGCTCGGTGTCTGTAATGTGGATAAGAGGCTGGCCGCACGAGATGACTGCAGAAGCCGAGGAGAGAAAGTCCCAGCCTAATATGAGGTTATGAGCGCACGAAGAAAGCACAGCGAGCTGTATATGTTGGCGAACTCCGTCAGTGGTAACCCAAGCGGTGAATTGCCCAGTAGGATAAATCGGATTGTCATTAGCACCACATAAGATGGGACCAGAGTACGGGGTTTGCACTTTTCAGACCCGAAAGCAGAGTTCGTGGTGAATGACCGAAATTGAGGCTCCAGTATCGACAAGGGCATGAACAGAAATACCTTCCACACTTACTGTCAATAAATTTGCAGGGCGAGGAGGAGGAATTATGACGTTTCGATGACAAGCAGTTTCCCCTCCAAAAACTGCAGCGCTTAGTTTTCCGAGCGATTGTCGAGAGTGTTAGGAGCAGCACGCAATGGCAATGTCGTACGGTGGAACGGCGACGGAGAACGACGGCGGGGCGAGCGGGAGGGTCGAGGCATGGCCTCAGATAGCGGAGGTGATGGAGAGCGACGTGGTGATGCCGTATACGGTGCAGGAGCATATGCGTCTGTTCTAGGAATGAAGTCTCGCTTGTAGTAGGAATACCCCCATCTTTCATCTTGCTGGCGTCGGCGGCAGAAACGGGAGATGTGGCCACGAATGCCGCAGTAGTAGCAGACTGGGCGCGGTGGACGCCACGTAGAACAGTGCGCTTGAGCCAGCGCCTTTGCTGCAACAGAGGCTACGTGGTCGTAGGCACCAACGCAGTGGTCATGGTCTGTGGGTGCCATCGCAATGGGCACAGGGGGCCGCGAGGCAACGTTGGCATACGAAAGGACGCAGGCGGCCACAGGCGATTGGAGACATGCAGCATTTCTCATGGACGCCAGCTCCTCTTTAATAATGTCGCGCAGGCTTGGAGCAGGACGAGCAGGCATCACGGGAATGTTACCGGAAGCATAGCCGTGCAGCTCCTCTCTCACAATGCTGTGAATAAGCGCTCGCAATTCGTCATTTACAGTAATGCCAACGTCACCGGAGGCGCGTGGAAGGCGAATTGAAGAGAGCGCGTCGAGGCGGTGGCAGGTGGTGATAATGTCGCGAACTGTATTTGGACTTTGCAGGAGGAATGTGTTGAAGGCAACGAAGGTGATGCCTTTCAGTATATGGCGTATGCGATCGGCCTCCGGCATATCACTTTGAGCTCGGTGACATAGGGCCAGGACGTCTTCAATGTAAGAGGTGTATGATTCGTCAGCCCCCTGGACACAGGTAGCGAGTTTCTGTTTCACTACTTCAGAGCGTCCGGCCGATGTGCCGAATACCTGACGCAGTTGCTCAGTGAATGCGGACCAGTCAGGGAAGTCGCCTTCGTGATTGTAAAACCACGTCTTAGCGACCTCTCTAAGGTAGAAAGGAACGTTGCGTAGTTTATGTGGCTCGTCCCAACGGTTGTAATCGCTGACCCTGTCATAATTGTCGAGCCACTCTGCTACGTCTTCGCCGCGAAGGCCAGAAAATACCTGAGGGTCGCGATACGGGGCGTAGACAGTCCTAGTAGGCCCAGCTGGCTGAGCTGGGGCAGCGTCGTTTTGTGCCATCGCTGGTGCTGACGAGCACAATCGTCGACCAGAGCAGAGCTCCAGGGATGACAAGTAGAGCAGGAGGACTTGGGAACAAACGCACGCTCCACCACTTGTGAGGCAACGTCCAGTACAGCGGTAGAACCATTTTATTAGAACAATGGCGTGCGAGACAGCCTCCCAGCTGGCAGCGGCCAAACTCAGCGATGATGATGATTGGCATGATGGGTATATACAGATGAAGACGATGAACTGCATACTTAGCGCTCACAATATATATATATTGTTACGAGAAAGACACAGAGGACGGCTATTTACAATGTATTTACAGGGAGGCTTTAACCAGGCAACAACCAAAATGGTGGACAGTCCGCGCATCAGCCAGTCCCGTCTTCAGTCTTCTTCTCCATCGATGGTATGAGCCATACCCAGATACTATGGTCGCTTCGTAGCATTACCTCCCGGTGGTAGAAGCACCGTCTCGGCGCACTTTAAACTCGGTCGTCAGACGGGAGGTAGTAAGGCTTGAGTCTGGTCACGTGAACTATGTCGGTGGGAGGAGCTGCAGTAGACAGAGTCGGGGAGACAGGAACAGTCTCATAGGTAACGTCCGTTACGTGGCGGACGATGCGGTAAGGACCCGTGTATCTTGATAGCAGCTTTTCAGACAAGCCAACACGTCGATAAGGACACCATAGTAGTACTAAGGAACCAGGTGTGAAGGCAACAGTCGCGATGGAGGCTGTCATAAAGGCGCTTCTGGCTTGCTTGCGAGGCGCACAGCTGCGAGCGGGCGACTTGACGTGCGTGGTCGGCATGAGCGATGGCATCACGAGCATATTCGCTAGACGGCGCTGTAACATCCGGAAGTAGGGTGTCCAGTGGTAAGGTCGGTTCGCGGCCGAAAAGCATATAAAATGGAGAATAACCGGCGGTGTCATGGCGTGAGGAATTGTAGGCGAAAGTGACGTACGGTAGGGCCAGGTCCCAGTCGCGGTGGTCAGACGAAACATACATGGAAAGCATGTCCGTGAGGGTACGATTGAGGCGCTCGGTGTGACCATTTATTTGGGGATGGTAGGGGGTGGTCAACTTGTGATGCGTGGAGGAGGATCGCAAGAGATCGTCGATTACTCGCGACAAAAATGTGCGGCCACGATCTGTGAGCAGTTGGCGAGGGGCACCGTCGTGTGGTATAACGTCTCGCAACAAGAAGTCGGCGACGTCCGTAGCAGTGCTGATCGGAAGAGCCCTAGTGATAGCATATTGGGTTGCATGATCTATAGCAACGGCGACCCATTTGTTGCCGGAGTTTGACTCGGGAAAAGGGCCGAGAAGGTCAACACCAACATGAAAGAACGGTTCGGTCGGGACGGGCAGGGGTTGAAGTAGTCCGACAGGGGGTGCGGCAGGTCGCTTCCGACATTGGCATTTTTCGCAGTAGGCCACGTAGCATCGAACAGACCGGGCGAGACCACGCCAGAAGAAGCGGCGGCGAACACGGTCGTACGTGTGAGATACGCCAAGGTGGCCAGCAGTGGGTTCGTCGTGCAGTTCACGAAGGACCGATGCGCGCAGATGTTTAGGCACGACGAGGAGAAGTTCAAGGCCATCTGGTTGGACGTTACGACGGTAGAGTACTCCATCTATGAGGACGAACATGCGGAACGACGTGTCGTTTGGTGCAGATTCGAGATGGCCAATGAGCGACCGCAAGGAAGCGTCACGCCGCTGTTCGTCACCAATACGAAGAAACTGAGACACAGACATGACGCAGGGGCTAGGCTCGATGTCTGACTCGTCCGGTGGGTCAACAGGGTAGCTCGACAGGCAGTCGGCGTCCAGATGGAGGCGACCACACTTGTACGCAACTGAGTAGGAGTACTCCTGTGGGCGCAAAGCCCACCGGCCAAGTCATCCAGTAGGGTCCTTCAGTGAAGATAACCAGCAAAGAGCATGGCGGTCGGTAACAACACGGAAATGGCGGCCATATAAGTAAGGACGGAATTTAGAAACCGCCCAGACAAGGGCAAGACATTCCTTTTCGGTAAGCGAGTAGTTGCGGTCTGTCTTTTACCTTTGAACTGCCCAATAATCACCTGCTACAGTTTTTAGATATCAGCCTCACGTTTTTACCAAATCATGTTTGCTTTGCTTATAATCCACGTGTTAAAAAAGAAATCCTTCCTTTTGACTCAGCCCGTTCCAAGGTTATAAAACGTGGTATTGCGTCTCTGTGTCTCGGGTCGGCGCTGTGCACAATCATGCGTTCACACTATGCAGGCAAGCTTCTCTCATCAGGTCACAAGGCTTTTAAAAGCTGGTTTCCCTCAGTCGGTCGTCCGAGGCGTAGCCGAATCAGTTCACCGGAAGGTGAAAAACGGTCTATGTTCCAAGGCCGACGCTCCTGGAACAGATGCTATTAGGCCGGTGGTAGTGCCCGATATGCACAAGATCAGCCACAACCTCAAGAAAGTGGCTGCCAGACACGGCGTCCGTGTTGCCTTTTCTGCCCCCAACAAAGTTGCCCAGCTCTGTCATCGGACCACGAGTACCGAGACAAAAGGCTGCAAGAAGAAGCACACTGATCCTTTTGGGCGCTGTGCAGTTGGGGTAGTTTATAAAATTCCCCTAAGTTGTGGAAAGTCATACGTGGGCCAAACAGGCAGGTGCCTGAACGTTCGACTGAGAGAGCACTCGAACAGATTAAGTAAGTTGGATGGTGCGCATCTTAGTGTGCATTGTAGAGCCTGCGCGTGTGAACCACACTTTAGGCGCGTCGCCATACTTGGTAGGAGCACTAATAAAATGGCTAGAGAACTTTTGGAAGCTCATTTCATAAAAATGAAAGGAGATAAGTGCGTAAGTGATACCTCCATATCGTTGTTTGATGCCGAGATGCATCTGTTTCGCATGCATTTGAAATGATTGGCAAACTTGCTTTGTAATATGATTGCCCTGTGTTGCGCATGTGCTATAGTATAAATTGACAACCCTTGTTTCTGTCCTGAATAAATCAGTTGCCTGGCGCTTTGTGTGTGTCTGTGTGTCCCTCTCTTTTGTTTGTTGAATTTGCGCCCGGTAAGCATTTGCACTTTATAATGAACCAACTAGCCCAAGAAGCAGTTTTATTAATACGCTCCGGTTATGATAGAAGACGACTGGCGTAAGCAATGACACGTTCAACGCCTCGTTGCTTCTGTGCCAAAACTGCACCGATGCCGTACCCGCTAGCATCCGTGCGCAATTCTGTGGGTGCATCAGGGTCAAAGTGTGCAAGGATAGGTGGAGTGGTTAGTGCTGCAATTAGCTGAGAGAAGGCGTCGGCTTGTAGAGGACCCCAACAAAACGGGACGTCGTGCTTCAGAAGGTCAGTGAGGGGACGAGCAAGTGCCGCAAAGTTTTTGATGAAACGGCGGAAGTAGGAGCACAGGCCCACGAAGCTTCGAACATCATGGACAGAGCGTGGAACAGGAAAGCTCGTAACAGCGTGTACTTTCGCTGGGTCTGGTCGAACTCCGGAAGCGTCAACAAGGTGGCCCAGCACGGTAATTTCACGAAGAGCAAAGAGACATTTTGAGGAGTTCAACTGGAGGCCAGCTCGCCGAAAAATTTCCAAGATCGTCGAGAGGCGCTCCAGGTGTGTTGCGAAAGACGGCGAGAAGATTATTACATCGTCCAGGTAGCACAAACACGTCTGCCACTTAAACCCTTGAAGGAGCGTGTCCATCATTCTCTCGAATGTTGCTGGCACGTTACAGAGGCCGAAGGGCATGACCTTGAATTGGTAGAGACCGTCGGGGGTCCATGTCATCTATGGCAATTTGCCAGTAACCAGATCGAAGGTCCAGCGATGAAAAGAAAGCGGCACCATGGAGGCGGTCGAGGGCGTCATCGATACGAGGAAGAGGGTACACGTCTTTCTTGGTGATTTTGTTTAGGTGTCGATAATCAACGCAGAAACGCCAGGAACAGTCTTTTTTTCCTAACTAATACGACGGGTGAGGCCCAAGGACTAGATGATGGTTCGATTATGTTCTTCGCAAGCATTTTGGCGGCTTCTTTTTGGATCACGTCACGTTTCGTTGCAGATACACGGTAAGGGCGGCGGTGAATGGGCAAAGAGTCACCAGTATGTATGCGGTGGGTGACAATCTTCGTCTGGCTCAAGGGTCGATCGTGAACGTCGAAGATGTCGCTGTATGATGTCAAAAGCTGACATAGAGCGTCGGCCTGGTGGGGAAGGAGGTCTGACCCAATCATTTTTCGAAAAATGCTGTCGTCGTAATCAGGTGACCGTGTAACTGCAGCTTGGTCAGGAATGGTTGCGGCAACAACAGTGATGTCGTGGTCTGTCGCAGCTGCAAGCTGGGCAAGCGACATCCGTTGAGGCAACACTCGGGGGGTGAGGCCAAAATTTAGGAGCGGGAGGAACACACAGTTGTCTGCTATTGTGGCGACGGTATGTGGAACAGTAACATGGCGGGTCAAGCGGGCGTCAGTTATAGGGGTCACGATGTAGTCGCCGTCAGGAACTGGTGGGTTCGACGACAAGCAGACGTACGTGACGGCCCGAGGCGGTAAACGAACAAAAGTGATGGAGCTTAGGCGGCTGATAGACATTTCAGGAATATCTGAGAGCAGAGGAAGATCGAGGTGAAGTACTCCCGAAGAGCAGTCAATTAAAGCTGAGTGCTCGGAAAGAAAGTCAAGGCCAAGTATAAGGTCATGTGGGCAGCGAGCAAGAACAGCGAAAAGTACGACAGTGTGACGATCGGCAATGCTTACACGGGCAGAGCACATTCCTACGACGTGAACATCACCTCCATCGGTAACACGTATTGTCGGCGTCGTAGACGGCGTCATAATCTTCTTCAGACGGCGGCGTAAAGAGGCACTCATAATAGATATGTGCGCACCAGTATCGATAAGGGCTCTTACAGGAACATTGTCGACGTTTACTTTCAGAAGGCTGTGGTGCGTTGGGAGTGTCAGTAGAGGGTTTTCGAGCGACGGTGGTAATGCAGCTTCACCTCTATAAGCTGCACTATCTAGTTTTCCGGCTGCGAGCGTCCAGCGAAGGTCAGAGAGGAAAAGCATCGAGGCTGCGGAGAGCGGGATTGGCGGTGTTGCGGCGACGGGGAACGGGAGAAGCGGCGAACGTAGCAATATTTTACGCACATTTAGTGCACTGCATTTTAGGCCCTTTACAGCCACGTTACAGTTAGCCATAGTCATTGGTCACACTGATGCATTTACATTTTACATTGCTGTGGCACTCTAGTGGCCATTGTAGCCTTGGCACCATTAAATGCTCATAATAATAATAATAATAATAAATGGTAATCGGGGTCTGTCCAAAAGAATGGCCTTGAACCTTGAAAACATGGTATCTTAATGTAGTTGTAGATGTGGGCCGGGGTCAGGCAGGCGAGTAGCTCTAAATGAGGCAGCAACACAGGCTTCACCGGAGCGATTCGCCCCCTGCTCATCAGAAAATATGTACTGCAGTTCGTGCGAACTTATGGACTCAGTGCACACATGTACAGCCACGCCATATGCTCAAAGACTGGCATCCGCGAAGACATGTAGCTCGGTCTCACTGATTCGACGTTCTTGTGGCCTGTTGACCTGTCTTGACAGGTGAACCTTGCTTAGCATTGGAAGCTTTGAATGCCATGAATTCCATGCGGTGACCTGCTCTGATGCCCCGCCACGGTGGTCTAGTGGCTAAGGTACTCGGCTGCAGATCCGAGGGTCGCGGGATCAAATCCCGGCCGCGGCGGCTGCATTTCGATGGAGGCGAAATGTTGAGGCCCGTGTGCTGTGCGATGTCAGTGCACGTTAAAGAACCCCAGGTGGTCGAAATTTCCGGAGCCCTCCACTACGGCGTCTCTCATAATCAGAGCTGGTTTTGGGACGTTAAACCCCACAAATCAAATCAGACCTGCTCTGATGGAAGATGAGCGACCCACAGGAAACGCAGTGCATCTCTGTCCTCCGAACAAATGACTGTTTGAAGATAAGCCTTCCTTATGTCAGCCACCATGATTGGGTGCATTCTGAAGCTGAGCAGTAGTCACAATAAGTCGGCATACATTTTTCGTCCCTTGAAGAGCACACTGTTCAGGGATGGTTTACTGGGCACATGAGACAACGCGTCGAAGACTATCCGAAGCTTGGTGGTGACGGCATCGCAACAAATTGCTCCATGATGCGGCATGTAGTACGTGTTGGCCTTGCATAACGAGTCGGGGTCGGGAACTCGTTCAACATGGGATTTGTTGAAATATGCTTTTATGGGGTGTAGTCATAACGAGCAAGAAGATCTGGTCGTTCTCGGAAGCGTTGCAGCTGCGTGAGGAGCCACTGTTTGGAAAGTTCTGGCTGTCGTCCAGATCGGGCTCCTAAATAAATAAGGAGGGGAACCTCATAACATTATTCCTTATTCGAAACGTGTTGTTTGAACATTTCATAGGTGAGGATGTCATCTTGGCTGCCTTCAGGACTGTCCTGTAGCCCAAGAGCATCAATGCCACAAGTTGGATATTCCCATGTCTAAGTCAGTGTCGTTTGCAGTCGCCTTATCCACAGCGATGAAAAGACGTGGTTCATGCGTCGTAACCTTGGGATAACGGGCGGAGAGTTCCCTGAATGGTCCATCCAAAACGGGTTTCCGCTGCCGTGATTCGAGGGGATACTCACGTTATCTGTCCAGTTGCCACGTCCCAGTAAATGACGGAGCTTATGAGTACGCTAATCTCGTCCTCTTGGAAAGTCGTTGCGCTCGGGCATGCGTCAGCTGGAAGCATACCACAATGTCTCATGATGTCAGTGATGGCGCCGTCTGCTGGTGGACTTGTCACAGCGCTGACCTCTGGGACTGCCAGTGCTTCTATCATAGTCTGGTTGCTGTTGTGCTGGCTCCGGAGCGCGATGGCAATGCGCTCACACGCTATAGTTGCGGGAAGCATTTTTCCAGAAGTGAACAAATTCAGTCATTCAGTGCCTCAAACGGGACAATTCAGGGCTCGAGCGATGTCCTACCGAACGAAAGTGCGTTGACTGCCAGAGTCCAGGAGAAACCTAATCAGGGTTGTGCTCGTGGGCGCGAGAGCCCATGCCCTGCCAGTCTGTAGAAGACGGGCATGAGACCAGCGCCGCTTGTGGACACGGAAGTTGGTAGACATTGAGTGACGACAGACTCTGGCGCTTGCCCTCGAGGTGCTGACACGTTGCTGCTCTGCAATGTGATTCGCAATGACTGGTTGGTGATATGGTTGATGTCACACAGTGATGTCAAGTGCGGCCCAGCACAATGGCGGCATTGCAGAGATTGCGCTGTTAGGCACTCACTGGCGAAATGTTTGCCCTTGGCGCAGCGGAAGCACACGTTGTGAGCCTGAATTCTCCTGCGCTGTTCTACCGAAGTGAAGGGTTCGGAGCACTCTTGAATAGTGTGGGCTGGGGAGTTGCAGAGAAGACGGGCGTGAATATGACAACCGGACTTCTGCTGATAAAGCCGCTGCCGTGGGTAGCTACAACCCTGGACCCCAAAACTCTCGTTGAGCATGCCACTTGCTCGTAAATGAGGTCATTTCGCCAAAACTGCTTTCCTCTCTTATTTTGATTTGCACTCTAATAAAATTCATGAGGTCCTTTACTTCATATTGACCAGCTTACAGCGCAAATGGGGACGAAGACGAAGGAAAGACAAGGTGACAACACGAGCGCTGACTCTCAACTGTGTTGTCACCTTGTCTTTCCTTCGTCTTCGTCCCCGTTTGCGCTGTAAGCTGGTCAGTATGAATTATCACCAACTCGCCCAGATTTCCGTTCTCGTTCAGTCCTTTACTTGATCTGCTTGACCCGCTGGAGACGCTGCAGCGTTGTCGGGTGGCAAAGCTTCCTTTTGCCTTTGACGGGAGAGGATGGTGAGGTCTGAGAGTAATGCCCTTAGAAGGACACAACGAATAACTGTGCCGTACTCGCCTGAAGACACACCGAGACCTTCCAACGCGTTCATCTGGAAAGTTACCTCATCTTGGAGGATCCTTAACTTGCTTACTTCGGATGAACTGCGAACGGATGCCACTGATAGTAAATGGTCAAGATGGTCATCGACCAGCATGTCGCGACATCTGAAGTGGTCGGAGAGCACTTTAACGGCATTGTTCGCCTCTGCAAGGCAAATGCCTTGGATGGCTGCTTTAGCTGCTCCAGTTAGGTAAGTAAGCTGATATTTGTCGATCTTAGGAAGCGAATCATTATCATGAATGCTCGCCTTGATCCCAAAATCCTTGCCAGTCGCGTCGTTCACCAGAAAGGTTGGGATGTGCAGCTTGGGCAAGGCAATGTGGGAGCACGATGATGTGGTTGGATGGCCAAGCGATAGCGAAATGGGTGGCTGCTGTGGTGTAGATGCCAGCGGCTCACTGTTTGGCATTGCGGTGAATGTGAAGTAGGCGGGCATGGTTGGCGGCCTCGGCTAAGTGACGCGATGAACCTCCGATTTTGCGAAGATCATTTTTTGCTGGTATTCTAATGCCGTTGCCATGTCTGGCTCATTTCTTCACTTCGCGTATTGCTCGTAAAGGTCGGAGCCGACTTTCGCCACTGTGTCCCCTAAGATTAAGAAGGATGGCGTGAAGCGACTACACACATCATCTGGCTCTTCAAAGTACAGCTCAAGATCTTATTTTCGTAACAGTAAGGGGCTGACATCATCAGTGTCCGGAAAGAGCAGAACAATGTCTGAAACTTCGTGCCACAAGAAGAGACGCAACATCTGTAAATGCCACAGAGATGGCAAGTTGCATGGTTCCAAGCCGCACAGCATCTCCAGGGGAAGGCAGAAGTATAGACGACCTCGGGAGAAGCTGAGTCTTTCAAGCAATGTGACCACCACTTCCTCCACTCTGCAGCTAGAAGGACCACCTGCACCCCAAGATAAGCCTCCTCCCACAGCTACTCCACCAGTGGCAACAGCTTCCATCGCCGCCGAGCAAGTGCCTCACATATTGCTTGGGCAGCACAAGGACAATTCGCTTCTTTTAAAATGTTGTAGCGCAAAGGAACACAGGGACACACGAAGAGCACAGGACGGGCGTTAACTTCCAACTGTGTTTATTGAAGAAACGTACGTACATATATACAAGTCACAAGGGGCGGCAAGGGCATGACACTCGCGTTAATCAGGAAACTGCGAGGGATATCGTATCTTGAAGCAATGAGGCATTAAATCGTATCTAGACACATTGCATGCTCTATGACTTATTTGCTGTTTCACGCCATCCATCAGAATACAAAAGTGACACTGCTAAACAAGGCCAAGAAAGCTATAAGAAATGCTGCTGTCCTCCAGTGCGTGTGTGTTATGTAGAGCCGTTGGTATTCGCTATATGCGACCCAATCTTATAAACTTATCTACTAGTGATGATGGCAGTTGGTCATTATGTTGCACCCCCGTAATATCAATCCAGAGTGCACGAAACCAGTCAAGTCCGAGAAGACTTGGGCGCTTCCCCTTGACAATGACAAGACTCTTTGAAATCAAACTCTTTGAAATCAATCAAACTCTTTGAAACTGCACTCGTATGGTATCAGTACCCTGCACAGCGATGCAGTTGGCTTGATAGTCTCTGGTGATGATGTCAAGTGGCTTGTTAAGATCGGCGTGGGCCCCCCATGGATGTGGTGGAGGGAGGCTGCTGGTGGTGGCCGTTGGATCTTCCTTTCGGGGAAAATGACTGTGGGGAGCGCGTATGCTTGCGTTCTCACGGATCTACATCCCTGGGCTGCCGTCTCGAGGAGACGAGTGCATTGTTTGACGCGGCAGCGACGGCCTTGTTCACCAGCCCGCGGGAAGCTCCCGGAATCCGCCTGGACCGTCGGTGTGTCGTGCGGTGCGTGTGTGCACGTTTGTGTCGCCTTTGTGGCAAGAACTTCGCGGCCGCACCGACGCAGCGAGAGCGGTGCATCAGCGCACCGGCCGACTGTGAGCACTGCTGCCAGCGGGTGGCCTATGGCTTCCCCAGTGTGGGAAACGGCAGCATTCGTCAAAAGGACGGGGCCGGGAAGAGTGCTTTTATTTGTGCTGCTGTTCTTCAGCAAGCCTCTTCGCCGAACCGTACCTTCTCCGGATTTCAGCATCGGCTGCCACCCGGGTCACGTCATACCTTGCCACCGAGAAGCAGCGAAGGCGGGGCGTGACCTCCTCTCTTCGAGGGCGGAGACTACGTTGTCATTGGACTCTTTTGTACATAGTGATGTATATAATACGAGCGCAGACAAGCGCAGAGCACTGATCATCATCATGTAAAATAAACATCATCTCTCTAGCTTCCTCTTCTGACTCGTCATCGTCTCCGTGTCTACTCCGCACTCCGGCAACCTTCCCTTGGAGTCGGGATGGGTCAAACGTCGACCTAGTAGCGTGGAACCTAGGACCGACGGCCCGACTCCTGCATCCCCACCAGGATCCCAATATTTGGATGGCAGCAGCTGGGATGAACCTGGTGACATGGCGCTGCATTTGCGGGTGAGCGTTTGGTTTTTGCTTTGAGGTTTACCAGGCTTCAAATTCTGGGTTAACAATTTGAATTCCTGGGTGTGTCTGTGTGCGTTCAGATGCAAAGTGCGAGGGTTTAAGCATCTGTTCGCAAGCAAAACCATCGTTTTAAGCAGTGGCCATGGACCTGAGTAAGTTGCGAGGGGCAGAGCTGTTGCAGTTGTGCGACGAGTTGGCACTCGATTGGGAAGAGTCGATGACTAAGTGTGAGCTACTGAAATTAATAGAGGAAAGTGGTAGCAGTGAGGAAGACATTGAATTCGCTTGGGGTCTTGTTCAGGAAAATCTGAAAGAGGAGGAAGCCAAAAGAGCATACGAGAAAGATAGGGAGGAAGCAAAGAAACTGTATGAAAAAGAGAAGAAAGAAAGGGAGAAGAAATTGTTGGAGCTCAAAATTGAGAGGGATCGGTTAACGCTTCAAGGAGGAATGAGCGGAACTCCCGAAAGAGCAAGCGTAAAGCTTAAAGAAAGTAAAGTGCGGGAATCCTTGTTCAGGCGTACTGGTGTCTCCGTTAAGAATGAGACAGAGAAAGACGTGCTTGAGATGGCGGAAGATTGTGAGGCGTCCGCTAACGTTGCGTGCACGTTTCAAGCACGGGAAACAGTGGTTGATTCCAACTGTGAAGAGTGGGCCCAAGTAGCCAGTAACTTTAAGCGAGAGAACGACTATGATCAGAGCGAGACAGCTTCCAAGAGCTGTAAAACGGAGTGCTCTTATCATAGCGAGGCAGCTACTAATGATTGTGGTCTAGAGGCGGAAGAAATGAAAAAAGTCGGTAAAAGCGAGGTGTCACTAAGTGACAAAAGTGAGGGTATTGTGCTGGAGGTGGCGAAATACTCTGATACCGATAGATTTGAGGGTTCATTTCAACCGCAAGAGGCAGTTGAGTTTTACAACTGTGAGAAATGGGGCCAAGTGGCCAGAAGCTGTATTAAAGTGGAGCCTCAGTGGAGTGAAGGAAGTGTGGATGAAATGAGTAAAGAAAGTGTAGAGGCTTCCACGAATGCTCAGACCTTGGAGGGCAATGCATGCGACGCAACTTGTAGCAGCGAGCGACAGTACAAAGAACTGCCTGAAACTAATTCAGGAGAAATAGCAGAGTGCGAGCCAGGTGTAAATGTGGCCTTGAACAGTGCTACAGATGTCCTTGAAGAAGGAGATGTCCTTTCCGCGAATTGTGAAGCGATCGATTCTTCGATGGAAAAGGACGAGGCAATCGTACGGGCATCAGAAGAGTTTGAATACCCGAAGCTAAGTTCAGTGAAAAGTTCAAGCGCGGCGGGTGTCCGTAAACACCGCCGAAAAAGAAAAAAGCGTGCTCGAGCAGCACCGCGGAAGCGCTTGAAGGAACAAGCGAGGGAGCGCGCGAGACAAAGGGCAAGCCCAACTCGCGGCAGGGGGAAATGCTCTTTGTCCCGTTCGGTAAGGCGAACTAGAAAGAGGCACGTTCTCAGTAAACGGATGCAGCCCCTCCGACGAAGGGGAAAAGTGATGTTCTGGAAGAGAATAGCGGGTAGAGGTGGTTTGGTCAGTAACAGGAACCCTGCGCGGCCAAAAGCACTGGCTAGATTTTGTTTGCAACGCCAGCCGTGTCTAATTGGTAAGACTGCAGTTGAGCGTCCCGCGACAGTGCGCAGAAAGTTCGACAGACCGACCTTCCATCTATGCTTCAGGTTAGCCCGTCAGAGGACTGAAGGAAAACGGCCGCAAAGCCGAATCAAGCATGACAGCAGAACACGTGGAACAGCTTGCGGTGTGCATCTATGGCGAGCGAGAAAGCCGTCGGGACCGAGACCCCATAGGGTGCGAATCAAAGGAATTCGCGTACGGGGAACGCGGAGCGGTCCGTTGTGGTTATTTCACAAGCGCATGCAAGAGTGTAGCTCTTATTAAGAAACGACTTGAGACAGTTTTAAGAAAAATGAGCAGTATAGTAGTACTGAATTCAGATTAGGCTATTGTAAACGCACTTATTGAGGTTAATTTCCGAGGAAAGCTTCATACTGCGAAACCAACGTTTGTGAATTTACTAGCTTGCATGTTTGACAGGAAATGGTGTACTGTGTATTACACTCTGCGTAAATAAAGGCGCATTTCAGAGCTCGTTCAAGCGTAAAGCCAAATCAGATTTGTGAGAATTTTGGCTTCAGGGGTGCAGTCTTGTCATAGTTTACAGCGCTTGAGCAGTGCCATGTTTTTTTCTTATTACTTTCATGTTTACGGCATTGAAGGTTGTTTTGGAGTAAGCGTTGGCTGCTGTAGCGGTTAGTACGCGCCGTTAAGTGAAGATGGTCGAAGGGACAACGCGTCAGTTAAGTGTACGGTCACTTTGAGGTACTGTGAGAACCGTGTCATGTTGAAGCGCTGAAGAGAGGAATAGCATTATTGAATCAGTAAGCGGTAAACTAGGCGATGTTGTTAGTAGGCTGCACTTAGAGCGATTTTCATTTGCGTAGAGCTCGTTGCAGTTGTGAAGGAGTACATTACTTTGAGGAAATGTTCATGACACTGTAGGTGGTGTCGGTTGTCGAGTTGTGTGAAATGCCAGCAGTGCATTTAAGGTTATTTCTTTAGGAAGTTGTTCGTTGAACACTTAATGTGTATTTTTGGAGAGTGAGCTTCGGCACCACAGACTAGGAATGGCTTATCAGCGTGAGTGAGTTTTTGTGAAGTTAGTTTTGAAGTGAGTTTTGTAAGCAAGTTTTGTTTGGATTGAAATTCTTATCCTAAGTGTTTATTTGAAGGTTAAGAATGTTGCGTTTTACTTCAAGACAATGTCTGTGACAGAGGATCGGGCGTGGTTTTCAAGTTTACTAAGGAGAGGACGGAGAACATTCCATTTCTTTTGAATGTGGTAAATCAGCTGACAGTGAGAGAGGAGATATACAGTGCGTTGGAAAAGTAACGTATGCTTTGTATGGGTGGCACAGAGAATTGCCAGTTGCGTGCACGAAGCGAATCTTGCTCTCTAGATTGATCGCTGTCCGCTTATCGGGTTAGGCGAAAGGCCTCAAAAGAATGGAAGCTTGCTCCGATGGATTCCGATCCTCCAAGAATGCTTTACCGCTCGGTATGGGAAATGAAACGTCAGTGGAGGTGCTGGCGGACTCAATAGGCGAGTTTGAATTTTAAGTGGGTGCCATCATTGTTAAACATTTTGCCTGACAAATTTTGTAGAACCAATTCTTAGGTAGTTCTGGAGTGGGAACTCTTCCATAGCTGCCCCAGGTTTGTCTCGAGCAAAGCTTTGCGAGGGAAGATGGTCGCTTGCTTGAAATGAGTCCGAAATTTTTTGGGGGTGATTTAATGTTTTTGATAAGCCTGGTGGATCTGAAGCAGATTCTGAATGCCTGCGCGTGGTGTAGTGTTGTGGCGCCTGGTTTGTTCTAGCTGCGGTTCCTCCTTGCGGGATGTTCGAGCCGCATGTACACAATTTTCATCAAACCCTAGATCTCTCTCATGGACAGCAATTGCGTTCCTGGCCATTCGAGAGTTTCCTGGCGCCGGAGGGACTGTTAAGATCGGCGTGGGCCCCCCATGGATGTGGTGGAGGGAGGCTGCTGGTGGTGGCCGTTGGATCTTCCTTTCGGGGAAAATGACTGTGGGGAGCGCGTATGCTTGCGTTCTCACGGATCTACATCCCTGGGCTGCCGTCTCGAGGAGACGAGTGCATTGTTTGACGCGGCAGCGACGGCCTTGTTCACCAGCCCGCGGGAAGCTCCCGGAATCCGCCTGGACCGTCGGTGTGTCGTGCGGTGCGTGTGTGCGCGTTTGTGTCGCCTTTGTGGCAAGAACGTCGCGGCCGCACCGACGCAGCGAGAGCGGTGCATCAGCGCACCGGCCGACTGTGAGCACTGCTGCCAGCGGGTGGCCTATGGCTTCCCCAGTGTGGGAAACGGCAGCATTCGTCAAAAGGACGGGGCCGGGAAGAGTGCTTTTATTTGTGCTGCTGTTCTTCAGCAAGCCTCTTCGCCGAACCGTACCTTCTCCGGATTTCAGCATCGGCTGCCACCCGGGTCACGTCATACCTTGCCACCGAGAAGCAGCGAAGGCGGGGCGTGACCTCCTCTC
This sequence comes from Hyalomma asiaticum, assembly GCA_013339685.2. NCBI lineage: Eukaryota > Metazoa > Arthropoda > Arachnida > Ixodida > Ixodidae > Hyalomma > Hyalomma asiaticum. The sequence goes on along the minus strand of CM023481.1, from coordinate 75,207,211 downwards.
TTCGAGGGCGGAGACTACGTTGTCATTGGACTCTTTTGTACATAGTGATGTATATAATACGAGCGCAGACAAGCGCAGAGCACTGATCATCATCATGTAAAATAAACATCATCTCTCTTCTTCCTTCTTCTCAATCGTCATCGTCTCCGTGTCAACCCCGCACTCCGGCAACCTTCCCTTGGAGTCGGGATGGGTCAAACGTCGTCCTGATAGCGGTGGATCCAGGGACCGACGGCCCGACACCTGCGACCCCACCAGGATCCCAACAGGCTGTAGATTTGGGACATGCCCTTTTGGAAAAATACGTCTGTCTGTGGCGTTGGAGATGATCGAATAGGTTGATCCCAAGTCCACCTCCATCTGGCACTGTGTGTCTTCGATTCTGACAGCCACATGTACCTTCTTGGCAGGCTGAGACACTGCATTGATAGCAGTCACCACCAGGTCATCGCAGTACGCAATGTTTGTTCGAGGGGCGGTCTTTAAATGCTGCGTCCAGCCGTCAGTTTCTGAACGTTGACGTGGGCCAGACTGCCACAGGGACCGGCAGACTTTAGCAACGTGTCCAGTTTTTCCGCATTCCTTGCACTGGACAGTATGGAGTCAACACAGGCGGCATTTGTGCGGGCCTCCGCATCTGGTGCAGGAGCCACTTGACAGTCTCTCGAGTCCTGCCCGAAGCCAAAGAACGTCTTCGTGACACCTTCCTCGCTGTTATTACCTGTCGTCATCCTGTGGTGCACTGGCTCGTCGCACACCGCGCTTGTGCTTTGGAGTGAGGGGACACCTCTTTTTTTCGCCAGTAGTCGCCACTTCACTGTGTCATTCTGTTCAGTCCGAACACGAATCGGTCCCGTACCGCAGTGTCGAGGTCATTGAAGTTGCAGTGTTGTGGCGTAGTTCGAAGGCCAGCGAGGTGGGTGGCGGCAGACTCACTCGGTGCCTGGTCGCAGCGGTGGAATTCTTAACACTAGGCCAGCTCTGGTAGTTTCGGTGCGAGGTGGTTCCTCAGCACAGCGAGGATCGTTTCAAATGACGTGTCCTTTAAGTGACCCGGCACCACCAGCACCTTGGCCAGCGGAAAAGTGGTGGGACCGCGTCGGCTGAGAAATGTCGCCCTCTTCTTGGCAGTGTTCGTTATGTTTTGGGCCTCCAAGAAGAATTCAAAGCATTGCACGTAGTGTTCTCATCCTTCCAGGTGGGCGATGTCGAAGGCCTCAATCCCGTCTGCAGTGGCAGCCATCATCATGACGAGTATGCACCAGAGCCGCTGAGGCTAGCTTTCCTTCGCAGCGGAATCCGTCGAGTTTCCATCGCATCCCATCCTGGTCACCAGTGTTAAGTAGCGTGGGTTGGACAATGCAGCAACCTTGGCACAGGGCGGTATTGGCAAAGCACCTTTACTGCCATCACGGGAACCATAACATACACTGGGCTCAACTGGCGCAACACTGATATACAGTTAAACCTGGATATAACGAAATTGACAAATTCCCGGAAAAGTTCGTTATGTAGAGGATTTCGTTATGTGCAGGTTCGGCACGAAAATTCGAAAAGGAAACGCTTAAATAAGCAAAAAGGTAACAGACTGGAGAGCTCACCCAAAACATTTATTTTGTATGAGAAAACATTTATAGCTGAGATCACTTATGTGACAGCTTATAGTGAAGGACCGGCTCTTATGCAGTTTTTTCTGACCACCGTTTGCCCTCTCATAGAACTTAATGTATACACCTACCGCTTATTGTGCAGACCACCCCCCGGTTATAAGCGGCTGCCAGGAAATCCTGCGGACAAACGAGGTAGGGAGCAGGCTTCACAAAGGAAGTGCACCGCTCGAAAAGAGCGCAGCGAATCGCCGTGGAGGAGGAAGGAGTGTGGAACGAATGAGCGGACCGAAGAAGAAAAAAAAAAAAGGCCGCTGCAGCAGCACGTCCTCTGAGGATAGGATTTCGAAGGCGACGGAGAATGCTGCTGTGGCCGTTTGTCAGCTGCGAATGTGCCGCACGGAACGCGCACCCGTGACCTCCAATTTACCGCTGTTTGCCTCCAGTTATTTTTTTGTAATCATTTCACGCACGCTACCCTTGAATCACCCCGTGAACGCGATTTTCTCTGCGCCCGATTCCTGTGTTGTCAAGGGCAAGCTTCCCATGAGGCACACCGCCCGTGACCACGCGAGCTAGGCCTAACAAGCGCTGTCACCGAGTGTCAGGTTAGCGAAGTGAAGTGCAGAGACTTCTGCAGTAACCAAAGAGTGATGCTGCCAGTACGTTGGAAAAAAAACTCGTTTTTTCTCTTCCTCTCTTAAGCCAGCGCGGCTCGGCAACATCAACTGGAAAAGGAGGGTGCCGGCTTGGCGCGCTAGACCAGCTGCAGCAAGCGGCTGGATCATGTTTGAAGTAAGGGGGAAAGGACACGCCCACGGCGGCAAGATCACAGAGTCGAGAGATGCGGGCCTGCCTCGCGCACCATCGCACGCATGTGCGCTCACTCTCGCTTCGCATTCTGTCGCGGCAGAGAAGGTGCTTCTGGTTGTTGCTCGCGCAAAAGTGGCAAAATTTGGGGCAACATCTCTAGGTTGTTGGCGAAGAAAATTCGTTATTTCGAGGGGGCCTCCCGCTGGCACTTCGTTACATAGAGGTCTCAAATACATGTGCTTCTATGGAGTAACGGTGGAGATTAGAAAAACTTCGGTATATCCAGGAATTCGTTAGCAGGTTTAACTGTGTGTGTGTGTGTGTGTACATATATATATATATATATATATATATATATATAGACTGTATATGCAAAAATAGCTTGGGTTGCCGCTAGTTTATAACAGAATTGACGATGCGCCTCTTAGAGAACGACGGTTTATTAAGTCAACGTTTCGGTCGGAGCCCGACCTTTTTCAAGACATGTTCAAGACATAATCCCACATGTCTTGAAAAAGGTCGGGCTCCGACTGAAACGTTGACTTAATAAACCGTCGTTCTCTAAGAGGCGCATCGTCAATTCTGTTATATATAGACCCCGGCAGATGGCACTCTTCAATACAGGGTTTATTGACCTGCCTAAGTAGTATGCCAACTTCAGCAGCCACTGTTAATACACAATAGCACTCATCTCTGCTAAATTATGCTTATAGTATAACGCTGTGCTGATGTAGCGGTCATTTCTTTATTGCTCTGTTGAAACTTTGAATAATTCGGGCATTACATTAGTTCCAACAATCTTTGCAGTCTGGTGAAATCCGAATTACTGAGGTTTTACTTGTTTAAGCTATTTCAGTGCTATGTTGAATCGGTGTCATTTCCTAGATTTAGGAACCTTTGCCTTCTCATTTTGAGTGAAATAAATACTAACTATTCTAACTGAATGAAGTCATTTTAACTATGTTCTTGGAGAGTAAAAGGATGGGTTAGCATTGTGTGAGCATGTAATGACAAAACAGTGTCCCTTGTAACTCAGGCAATTTCGCAAAATTACTTGGGGACAACCTGGAAATCTCAGGGAATTTAGAAATGTCAACTTCATAGATATCCTGGCTACATTGATGCATTGAATGCTGTGTTTTCTTAATTTCTTGCATCTATGGTCCAGCTGTAGTTTCTATTTCCATGAAGTCTGCATCTTGTATTATGTTGGAACTTTGTTGCTCCCTGCCACTTTCATTATTTGACTTTCAGAGTGCATCATTTGGATAGATTGTTTATATCAGGAGGATAATTGTTGCTTCACATTCATCGCTTCCTTAAAGGGCATATGCATGATGTTAGTGTTCAGAAGTTTTCCTTCAATGACTGTAAACATTCATGCACAGCAACATGTGTCTTCTGTCTACAGATTGCTATTTATGGCAAGAGCTTCTGCACATCTGCAAAGGAGGCTTTCAAGTTGCTGATGCGCAATGTGGTGCGGGTTGTTGTGCTCGACAAGGTCACTGATCTCTTACTGCTCGTTGGGAAACTCGTCATTGTTGGCATTGTCGGTAAGTGTTTTGTGGTATTGTTCATGCAGTGAGTTGGGTTTTGTTGGTCCTATATTTTACTTCTCTTGTTACGACAGCCTCCTGAATGACTCTGTGCTGCAGATTGTGCCTTCCTGATTGTAGACTTGTGGAGTCCTAGACGCGATTTCTTTGTTAGGGCGCAGCTGAACCAACACTGATTAATGTTGAAGTGTCATTAGAATAGTGCCAATTTTTTTGGGCAGACCGCAGATCACAAAGTAAATTCCTGCTTTATTTTGTGGGATAACGGCGCCCTGCAGCATCTCCGCCAATTTACCTCACATTGCGTGTGTGGCACCCCGCATCTGCTACTAAAAGTTGCAGGGCTTCAGGGCACCTCAAGAACAGTTAGGAACCTACTCATAGGAAAATCATTGGAGTCGGGACCGCACCAAAGCATGGTCCAGAATAATTAGTTGGCCCTGCTCCACACTTGGCATGTCTCCCCGCAAACACCATTGTATCGCAGTGAAGCTAACTCTGCATGTGCTCAGGGTAGAATGTGCTGTGGCCTGCCGAAATGGCAAAAAAGACGCGCACTTAACACATGTTTCATCATAGCGAAGCCATTTTGCGCAGGGCAAAATGTGCTATGGCCTCCGAAAGCGGCAACTGAACCCGCTTAGCATGTTTCACCTCACAGTACAGCTTTGCAGTGAAGCTAACTCTGAGTAGAACTTGATAATGGGCTAGTTGGTGAGACATAATTTAAAATTTACGAGTGCAAACCGCACACACCCACACACACAGACACACATGAAAAATAGACTGCCACTCAATACTTACTTCTAACTCTTTAATGCTCACATGTATGTCCTTATTTATACACAATAAGTATGTGCTATGGCAAGGTCGATATAGATGCCAGTCTTATCACACACGCCATTGTCGTCATAATCTTAAATCTATAAGGGAGACTTCTGCAAGGAATAAAACAATGAAAGGCTCGCTTACACAACGGTGCTTGTTCTTTAAAATGGAGAAGGCTTCTAAGACTGCATGTGCCATTCTTGTGCACTTTCCCAGAATCGGCATCTCATGAAACCGTGCCTCACAAGATGCCATATGCACAATCATGTGCACCTACTTGTCCTCATTTTTCTCTACCTTTAGTGCACACTCCCATAATCGATTGTCCATTTCGTTACTACAAGAAATCGGGCCATTTTTATGTTTGAGTTAGGAATTTCTCCTGCAACATGTGCTGGGTTTACATGGACATGCAATACATCTAAGAACAAGAAATATGATTTCAACTAGCATTAATTTTATTACATTTGATAATTAACTTTTTTTCTAAAACAATCGAGAACAAAGAAAAAATGCACAGCTTTTATCAAAGAAATTTATAAAGGTTGTCTCCAGCAAAAATCTTTTCTAGCATATTTTGAAATATAGAAATTGTTTGAGGATTACTTGGCACTCTCTGTATCAAGAATCACAATCTTAGATAGAGTGCATCTCGAGTTATAAAAAAAATACATAATGCATATAGTGAAATAGTCAAGTATATGGTGGGTTTTAGTTAACATATTTTTTCCAAGAAAAACATTAATTACAGGCATAAATTCGTATACATGAATACAAGTATGAAATCCACATCTGAAAAGTACAGTTTACAAAATAAACAGCAATTTAAGAGCAATTAAAAGCAGGTGCTTGACTGTGGAGTCCAAAGACAGGAGTGCAAACCTGGCCACACAGTTGCATTTCAATCGGATCAAAATGCTAGGGGTTGTGTACTCTGCAGTTCCAGTGCATGCTAAATAACACCAAGTGGTCAAAACTTCCGGAGCCTGCAATATGGCATGTCTTGCCTTTCCACTCTCTCATTCCCTTCCTCCACGACCCTAGGGTGCGGTACCTACAAGGGCTACAGAAAGCAGCATGCTTTCCTTAAGCGAATCGGAACTACCGTATTTTCCGGTGTATAAGATGCACCCCCCAGTTTTCGCAAGTTTTCGTGCAAAAATTAATATATAAGATGCACCGGTGTATAAGACGCACCTACATTCACTCACTTTCCGCAAAGAAACTTCATAACATGCAGTTGAGCGAGCATTGTAAAATGCCGAACTTACGTTTCTGAGTGCTAGTCTGTAAGAAAACTTATACTACACCAAACTTGCGAGAAAAAATAATGCGCACCCACTGAAACATTCCGCCAGGAAAAACTTTTATTCCTTGAAGCCCTCAAAGTCCTAGTGCTCCGACACGCTCTGGAATGGTTCAGCGAGCTCTGGCGGCAACGACGCTGGGACTTCCTCGGCTTCCTCTTCGGAATCGCTGCTGCTGCTGCTGCTGCTGCTGTTGTTGTCATTGAGGTCAGGGGCTGAGGATGCTAGCAGGCCTGCCTTGCGGAACCCTGCAGTTACGCTGGCCTGTGGCACTGCACACCAGGCTTCGCACACCTACTTTGCGACTTCGCAAAATGAAGCACGCCTCATGCGTCCAGTTGCAGTATAGGTATGCTCACCATCGGACATCCACGACTCCCACAGGTGCCGCAGAATAGCCTTGAAACTGCGGTTCACCGAGATGTTCAATGGCTGAAGCATTTTTGTCATCCGCCTGGGATAACCGCATTGGGGCAGTTATTTGCCTTGATGTGCTTCAAAGTGAGCTCCGTTATATGTGCCCGCATGCTATCCAAGACCAGGAGGCCCTTCTCATGAAAGAAACCGTTGGGTCGCTTAGAAAAGCATTTTTCGAGCCACTTGCCCATCATCTCTTCATCCATCCAGCCTTTCACGTTCGTTTCTATGACGACGCCAGGCGGGAAGGGTTCTTTCGGCATCGTCTTAATTCCGCTTGAATATTATTATTGGCGGAAGTTTTTGCCTGTTGGCACAACATGCAAGCACAACCGTGAAGTGCGCTTTTTCGTGGCCGGTAGTTTTGATGGTGACGGACTTGTCACCTTTCGGTGCCACGCTCCTTTCTATTGGAATGTCAAATGTAAGTGGCACCTCGTCCATATTTATTATATGGCTGTTGCCGATGCCATCGTCTTCAATGGCTTTCTTAACAAAAGCCTAGAATCTTTCAAGCTTGTCCTTGAAGTCTGCTGGCAGATTCTGGCACATGCTTGTGCGGGCCCTCATCACCAGCGCTATGCGGCGCATAAATCTGGAGCACTAGGGCGGCCCGCCAACAAAATCAATGGTGCCCATCTCCTTAGCTAGCGCCTGCGCTTTGAGACGCAGCTGCACCATTGACGTCGCCCTACCTTGGGCATGCTGCTCCAGTATCCATGAGTGCAGATGTCCCTCAAGGACTGGCCATCGTGATTTCTTGCCACGGTGTCACGTACGCGGATCTCGGAGGGCGAGTACCGAGCATTGGAGAGGGAGAGAAACGTTTGACAACGGTAGCGTTTTGAGCACGGCAAACCAAACCTTTATGGCGCAGCACACGGCAAAAACCCCCAAAAAATGAACAAAAATATATACAAGCAATGGCTAGTACATTAAATTGTCTACCAATTTCACTCTACCAATATTTCTATCTAAAGTCTCAATTTGGCACGACTCTCAGTCCTAGGTCTGGCCACGTTGGTTTCGGCGACACTGTCGCGAATAACGGATGAAACGTTCTTACGTGGTCGGAGCTGTTTTCTTCACGGCAAAGTCGGTTGCCGGTCTGGACCTGATCTTGTTACTCCAAGTTCTTGCCGGCCTCCCTTGCGTCGTCCAGAGGGTACCGCCTGCTGCCGTAGCCGACGGCCGGTCTCAAGTCGCTACCCAGGTAGCACAGAACATTAGAAAAACGTTACATTTTTGTTGTGAATGTTGCAGTAACGTATGTTTTTCAACAACGTTGTTTTAACGTTTCACATTAAACATATAACGTTTCTTGTTGTACTTCAAACATTACATTAATGTTGGATGTGTAATATTAATGTAACGTTCAATATAAACATATAACGTTGAAGGTTATGCATTAAATGTTTAGAAAACAATGAGATCGCACGAAAAGTTAAGTGGTTAACATAACTTCCATGTAATAGTGATTAACAAAGTTGTGATTTCTAGTTGACTTGAAAAAACTTGGTAAGCGTCAATTTGTTGCACATTTGTATTTATTTTGTAGTACGTATAAGGTATTTTAAATGAAAAATGTGCATTTTTCATTAGCATTGAGAAACAATTGTTCACGAAAACGCTCTGGAAAGTGTACGTCTGGTATTTATATATTCTGTAATACTGAATATTTCGAATATTCAACAAAAGTTATAGAGGTTTCGCGTACGTTACTTCGCGCTTACCGCATATGCAACCCGATTCAAAGCGAAACTGGCGAAACTCTATGCCAAACCGGATGGCCAAATCGCCATCGTCGCCATGATCATCTTATGTCCGTCGGAGCTCGGAGTTGGGTCGTTGTGCCTCGTTTCGGTGAAAAAGTTGATTTTCTTCTATTGTTTGAGTGGTTGTTTGTTCTTTGTGCTCATTTATTGTGTCTTGCCCGTGCTACATATTTTGCCTGTAAAGAAGACTTCCGTTCACATGTTTACTAGTTGTTTTTATGTCAATCATTGTTTTTAATTTTTACCTGTTTTTAATGTGCGGCTCTGCAGTATCTTTTCTTTCCCGGAGGGCTCTTTACACCCCGGTCTTATTGTTCTTAGAACTTTTATCGTAATTTGACACGGCATGTGCCTCATTCCTGTCTTAGAGTTTCATTCACACCATTTTGCTAAGGAAAAGAAAATCAGACTTTTACCTTCTGTTATAACACTAGGTTGTGTTACGCCAAGCTCTGCTGATACTGCTGTCTGTTATCGACCTGGTTTTTGGTTTATTTGTGCACGCTTAGCGCAGTTCTGCTCTCCATTGCGTCGAATGCGAGCCATCATACACTTCTATGACTGTGGAAGCTCACTCAGCGTTTTGGCTTGCCTTTGCCCTGTATCAGCTCTAGCCACATAAGCACTGCGCTGTATCATAGTATATTATCACTGTTTCTGAAATAATTCGTCCCTTGCTTTGGTGTCGCGTAGAAGTGGTGTCACGGGGAGATCGCTGCCTGTAAATACCCCATCTGTATGCTCCAATAAATTCACTTGGTAGTAGGCGCTTGTGCTTGTCGTTTTTGTGTTTCGTCTGTGTATATATTTCGCTTCTTGAAGTCTTTATTAATCAAGCGTCCGGTCATGCTGCAACAAATCAAGGCTGTCCAGAAGGCCCACAACACGGTGGTTAGGCTAGGTCTCCCTGTCCCTGCGAGGGAGCGGCCCACAATCCTCCCCTATAAACCAAGGGTGGATTCCTGCAGGACCGGAATAAAATTGAGCTATCTATCTAATCTTAACCTGCTTTGATCAGTGCTAATCCGCGTTAAAGTGACCAACAAGTGAAATTGCGGTTAAATGAAACGTGGCGTAGCATGGCGGGGAAGCCTTGGTACTGCTTTCTGGAGTCTATGAACTTGCTGCAGGTCGCCTGCTGTTGTTCGTACGACCACCACTCGGTCTTAAAACTGTAGTTAATACATAAAACGCGTCCTAATCTTATTATTTGCCTTCTATGCAGCAAAAGGTGTAGACGCTGACAAGCGTCCCTGCTCTCATGGCAACCGAAATCTGCTTTTAACCGCGGCGCATGCGGGCAGCGTTTCCCAGGCATTGGACGTATGCGCTCTGTCGGACCAGAACCCGATGCAAACACACACGACTGCTGTCAGCCACTGTTTGCAACATGTATTGTGTTAAAACTCCATAAGCAAGAAATCCTAATAGTCAAACCTCGTTAATACGTACCCGCTTAATGTGTACCTCCGGTTTAAACGTAGTCGCCAAGATTCCCCCACCCAGTCCCCATTGAACCCCATGTATTGGCTGACCGCTTAAGCCGTAGTCGCTTGTTGCATTACATACGGTTAGTACGTACCATTTTCTTGTTTTTATATGTTCACAGGCAGAAAATCGGCAAAATTTCACTTGCGCAGACGTTCGATTCACGAGCGGCGACGACCGGACTAAAATTGTCAGCGATAGTGACGTGAAAACATGGCCACGTTGACGTATTTTCTGTTCGTACGGCTGCTGCCGATCGAAGCGCGCAAAAGTATGGCCTTTGAGATTGGTAAACTGCAGCGACAGGGATGTCAAAACATGGCCACGGTGACGTATTTTCTGTTCGTACGGCTGTTGCCGATCGAAGCGCACAAAAGTATGGCCTTCGAGATTGGTAAACTGCAGCGATAGTGACGTCAAAACATGGCCACGACGTATTTTCTGTTCGTACGGCTGTTGCTTATCAAAGCGCGCAAAAGCATGGCCTTCGAGATCGCCACGTTGACGTATTTTTTGTTTGTATGGCCTAAAAGATTGGTTTTTGTTAGTCCGCAGCGGCTGACGGTAGGGGAATTCGCTGTCACTTTGGAATCCGCCACGTTTCTTTTTTTTTCTTTTCTTTCATTCTCCCGTGTCCGCCGGTGGTGTTTTGCGCAGTGGTGTGTTCTTTAACAACGGTCTTTCGCACGGCGTATTTTTTTTTATTGTTTGGTGCGCTTGTGCGATTTAATTCGCACGTAAGGACTGCTATGCCGAAGTATCGCGTTTTGAGTGTTAAGGAAAAACTGGAAATCATTCGCACCATTGAAGATGAAGCGAAGAAATCTGCGGTAGCCCGTGAAAAGGACTTGCCTCTGACGACTGTGTGCGGGATATGGAACGCTCGCGAAAAGTTGAGGGGCGGCACAGGCAGCAATCTGAAGAGGTGCCGCATCAGAGACTCTGCGTTTCCCGAAGTGGAAAAGGCCCTGCTTCTTTGGTTAAAGAAGGCGCGGAGCATGAACCTGCCTGTCACTGGACCGCTTCTTACTGAGAAAGCGCTAACTTTCGCAGCTCAACTGAATTGCACAAGTTTTGATGCCGTCGCTAAACCTGTGCAATTCAGTTGAGTTGAGATGCCGTCGTCGCGGCGAGGCCACCACGGTGGCAAGTGAAAATAACAGATTTTTTTGCTGCCTGCCCTTGAATAAAGCTTGCGTGCCTGTGTGTGCGTGAGTGTGTTTATGGGGTTCGTGACGTTCATTTTTGGCTGGCTAGTAGCCGCTAAACCGGCACTGACGGTTAATTCGTACATCGCTTAGTGCGTACCCAAACGTCATTCCCGGCCAACTACGTATTAACGAGGTTTGACTGTAAACAAATGACTTACAGCAATTTGCCCATTGTCAATTGCATGATTGGACAATCTGACCGGTAAGCTTTCTGTTCAAATAAGGAAAACAAGTAACTTCGGTACTTTAAAAATTGGTTGTCGGACCCTTTAATATCCCTTAATTCATCTCAATCTGCCTTATGGGGATACTGAAGAAAAATTGGGAAGAACATCGAAAACCTACTTGGAACATGCCACTATTCCGATTAACAGAGTTCATTTTACGTATTTTCGAACAGTTGGCTGTATTTTTAGTGGATTGTGAGAGCGCGGCAGCTACATGGGCGTGGAGCCGCCGCGCTCTCACAAGGAAGATTATAATGGATTAAGGCACATTAAGGTGGATTAGGAAGGCTTAAAGGGATACTGAAGAAAAATTTCGCCGTCGAGATAAATGATCCACTTGAAAGATTGGGTACTGAAATTTCTTTCCACAACCTTCATTTCAAGGACACTAGCTGAAAATATTGAATTTAATGCATTATTTGCAAATTCGCGCATCTAGCGGCCACGAGAGAGAGGAAGTTGCGTGACACCTGCCGGATACTGACGTGCCAACCAATTCGCGACGAGCACCTCTCGACACAAGTGGTTCTTGAGAGGAGAGGTGGAGAGGGTGCCGGTTGCATGTGACATCACGGCCCTCGCGCTGTCAATCGCTAGCCTCCTGGTTAGCTCAAGTGGCAACAGGAGAAGCACTGACTGGAGAATACCACAGGAGAAGCACTGACTGCCAGCTGAGTTTATTACAGGAGAACCAGTCATTTATACAATGCCAGAGTGCACATGTGGACATCATACATAATTACCATTTTTCCTTCAGACAGCTTATCTCTTTTTCCGAAAGCAGAAGGGATAGAGCGTTGACACAGTTGTTACCTTCGATCCACATGTCAAAGGCCTCTATGATTTTCCTCTCCCTACTGGCTTTTCCCTTGCCTATAAACTTGGTCCTTTTGGACGAAGAGCAGCATGCACACTTCTTACAATGATCAACTGAATGGCTACCATAGCCATTTTTGACAACGCCCTGGACAGGCATTGTTCCCAACTTCGAAACCCGGACCAGGACAAATTTTCCGGCAGGAGGATTTCATTTCTAAGAAATCTCTGTGGATTTTCATGAAGCCTTGCTCTAAAAACCGGGTGGTTGCTAATTGTCCCTTTCATAAATGTTGCTCCACCTAGCGTGTTTACACATAACTTATTTGCCGTTGTCACGGTGCCAACGAACACGATCATTGAAACAATGTCCCGTTTGGCCTTGAGTTTAAGGAAAGTATATTTAGGCCAAACAGGAAATCATTTCAGTGATCATTCTCGTAGATACTGTCACAATGTCAAGAATTGCTATGGTAGCCATTTAGTTTGATCATTGGAAAAATATGCATGCTACCCCTTGTTCAAAAGGACAAGGTCTGTATGTAGGGGCTTTCCCCTACCAAAGCAAGGAGAGAGAAATCATAGAGGCCTTTTATATTTAGATCGAAGGTGACAACTGTGTCAGTGTTCCCGCTCTTCTGCTTTCAAACAAACACCCACAAAAAAAAACTTTCTCAGGAAAAGATTGATTGTACATGGTAATTATGTGCGATGTGCGCATGTGTACTCTGGCATTGAATAAGTGGCCGGTTTTGCTGCACTAAACTCATTTGGCAGTCAGCGCTTGTCCTGTGGTGTTCGTTGCTTTCGTTGTACCCATTCCTGTTGCACTGTTTTTTGTCTGCTCGAAAGCATTCCTGATGCAGAGATTATTGCATTCTGCAAACTCTACTAATAATTTCCCTCTGCTCTTCCTACAACCTATGCCATAATTCTCAACTGCTTCGTCTCCAGCCTCTTTCTTGCATACTTTAGCATTGAACTCTCCCATAACTATACCTTGCTATGTCTCTACTTTAGCTATGCCCAATTCAACATCCTCAAAGAAGCATTCAACTAGCTGGTCATCATGCCTGGATGCAGGCGTGTAGCCCTCTACCACCTTCAATTTCTACCTTTTATTGAGCTTAGTTACAAGACCGGCAACCAGAAATTCCACTCCTTCTTCTCTTCTGACCACTAGACCACGCTAACGTAAGCTGTGCCCATTTTCCAGCATGGCTTCACCTCCTAACCTTACTGAGCCCTATCCTATCCCATGTAATGCCCGCGAATTCCTCAAACAGCCTCTCTTGACCTGCCTCGCTACATAAAGTTCTCACGTTAAACGTTGTCAGGATCACATTCCAATGGTGGCCTGTCTGGCCACCATTGGGACACGCCATGCATACAATCAGACAATTTGCGCAAAGATATTGATCCTGCATGTAGAATGTGGGCGCGTGCCAAACAATGTGGCATAGGCAATTATGTCATTGGCTGCTTCACATGGCATGGACTCGCACAATAGGTAGGATCTTTTGGCATTTTTTTACCGCTTTGTTTTTTTGTCAGTTCATGTGATAGTCATCTTTACCACCCACTCCTGCTCACAGCCTCGTCTGGAGGCTAGCTGTACTGCGTAAATGGCCAAGCAAGCGGGTCCATCATTTATGTCCATGGGAGTGCTGTGCATCATTCAGGCATAATTCTGGCACTGGGTGTTGATTAAGCTCATTTTTCTTGCAGCTGTGCCAACTTTCCTCGTGTTTTCCCGCAAGGTGGATACCCTGAACAACCACCTGCCTGAGCTCAACTACTACATGCTGCCTATTCTGGTGAGATTTGGTTCCCTACCATCATTGAAATGCCCGCTGTTCAACTGTGTACTTAGATACATTGAAATTGCACCGCTCCAGAAAGGTAATTAAATTTAACGTTGTAATATAAATAACAAGTCAAAGCAAACAGTGCACGTAAAACAATAACACAGGAAGACTTGGACACGACATGATTACTGAGTGCATGCCGTTGCATTAAAGGGACTGGCAACCAATTTTTGAGGTACTTGTTTTTAAGGTATTTCAATGGGACACTTACTGGGCAGAGTGCCCAATCATGCAATGGAAATGGGAAAAATGCCTTGAAACATCTTTTTATCAGAATTTTTTGCCTATAGAGTGTTATACGCAACACATGTTGCAAACAGTGGCCAACAGCTGTTGAATGTGTTTGCGCCAGGTTGTGTCACGAAAGAGCTGCATGCGCGCTACACATGCGAGACGGCATGTGCATGCGCCACGGTTAAAAGCGGGTTTTTAGTTGCTGTGAAGGCAGCGCCACTTCACAGCATTGGCTCCTTTTATGCGTAGAAAGCAAATAATAGGCTGATAATGCTATTTTTATGTACAGACTGTAATTTTAAGTTCAAGTTACCGACATGATGAACAGCAGCAGGCAACATACAGCAGTTTAAAGACTCCAGAGCGCAGTACGAAGGCTTCACCATCAGGTTTTGCCATGTTTAAGTTGTTATTTTAAGCTAAATTTAAAAAAAGAGCCAGGCCTGCGCAGAACCGCAGGACAGTGGCAGCGTAAGCTGGAGGACCGATGTTCTTAGATGGCATTTTAAACGCTTGGGGAAACTACTGCAACTAGAGGTGGTAGGTATCACCTGCGCCATACCTCTCATCATTTCGCCAAGTAGGGAAGTACCTACTACACCATAATTACTGCGGCATTGTAACGTGCAAATCTGTATAACTGAACATTTTAGAGAGTCTCTTGGCATCGTTTTCCCGAGAACGAACCGAACTCTCGGCCCGGCGTCGACGGCAAGCTGCGGTTTGGGCTTCTCTCTGCGCAGCTGTCTGTTGTGCCTGTCGTTGCCTTGCTGCAGCCGCATGCGTAGCTCTGTGATTCGCTTCTTCAGCAACGGTTCGCACGTTGCGAGAAGGTGCCATCAGGTGTATCGAAGAGCCAAGTCAGGTTGCTGGAGCGGCTGCGCACAGTTGCCTGCCACGTGATGCATCGCACGATACGACAAAACTGCTTCAAAGGGCAGCGCATCATAATAATGATGTCGAAAATGTTGAAGATTTTTTCATAATGATGATGTTGATGATGCCTCTGTAATGGGTCCAGAGCTACAAACCATGCAGCCCTGTGTTCTTTCAAATGATTCCTCGAACTCGTTATGTAATCCACTTTCCCCTGACGTGCAGTGGCATATTATTATTATGCCACGTAACATTACATTTATTAATGCGATTCCTCGGCAGACGTTATACCTGTTTAGATCTTTTAGCGAATACTTTTCAAGCACAGGCGTGGCTCAGTGGTAGAATGCTCGACTGCTACGCAGAAATTATGGGTTCGAATCCACGCAGAGGACGTGGTTTAAATCCTCCTCGGTCCTCGTTATTTTTTCTAAAATTTGCAGCGATAGTGGTTACGGACACTGGCGGCAGCGGCGGACAACTACGGCACAAAAACGACCCTTGTTGTGATATCATAACAGCTTACGCTGTAAAATACCTATGCTATTCAAATCGTGAGAGCGTGCTCGATTCTGTCACTGTAATTCAGGTTCTTTCCAAATGCATGAAGGTCTGTTCACATGTCCTGGCCAGTTGTCGGTCCCTTTAAAAAATTTTTTTACATCGAAAATGTTGTGCTACAGTGCTGCATGAAGGAGAGCAAAAAGCTACAAATTTTGCCAGTAAATTATGCTGTCTCAGGGCTCATGTCATTTCCTTCTTTTGTCCTCGTTTTTTATTCGGCCTATATTTGCCATGAATCAGTACCAACTTTCCCAATTTTTAATCTTATTCTTTGTAACATACGTATGATTGTGTTAAATACTTTCATGAATTATTTTGTCTCCCAGAAGATAAAATGTTTGATTAGGGATTTTGCAAATTTTGAAAGTCTCTTACCCAACAGACATAGTAGAAGGGGCAAAGCTCTCTGTTAAAGGGGCCCTGAAATGGGTTTTAGTGATTCTGTACAAATCCTTTGGTAGCTTAAGCCCTTCTGAATGTTAATATACCAGTATCAGTGCTCTGGGTTGTTTATTTCATCATCATTATAATTTATTGCTTCCTTAAAGGGCAACGCCAGTGATTTTTCATTGTCCACTGATCTTAGTCAAACTTTCAGTATATGTTCTCCTCAGTACTACAGTCGAGCATGGGTATATTGAACTCGAAGGGGATCGCGAATTAGTTTGATATATGAAAAATAAAATTCGGTATAAAAAAATACAGGCCCCAAGACCTCACCAGTAGCAGACGATCACCTACAATCGGCGTATTCAAGAATGACAACTAATTCCGCACACACGATGCAACAGAACGTTTTATTTGCGTGAAAAAAAATCGCTTATCTTGACCTGCTTCTTCGTCTTCGAAACAAAGTTGAAGACGCTGGCCTCGATCTTATCAAGGCTGTCCAGGTGCGACAGCCTGCTTCCCTCCATGTCACTGCAGCAACGGTGAATCAAGCCAAATGCTGCCGCCACCTCAGCGGCGGAGTACGCACATGTAGCCGCCGCCTCGTGTGGACGATCTTTGTCGCCACTTGAGCTGTCGGCCTGGGCATCCTGGGTCCCTGTAACCACAGCTACAATATCCTCATCAGCAAGGCTCGCAACAGCCTGAACATTGCAGTCTGCTTCCATGAAATTGTCCGCAGACACTTCGGGTGGCATGGCAGCCGGGAAGAGGGACGATATCTCGCGAAACACGTCGTCTATGCGCTCTTCGTCGCCGTCTTCACTGGTTTTCGCAAGTTCCGCTGTCATGAAGCCTGCCTTCCGGAAGCAGTTGGCCACTGTGTCCATCTTCACATCTCACCAGGTGCCCGTCATCATTTGAATGGCACCAAGCAGGTCGACCTTCAGCTCTGTGCCCATGTGGAGGTTAACCAGCAGCCTATCAAGGAGTTGCCTCCTGTAGCCCACGTTGAAGGACTTGATGATGCCTTGGTCAATACGGTGATAAACGGCAAATAGAGCAACATCACCTACGAGCCTTGCAAGACATTCGATGCATGAGACTGGCATCTGATGTACAGCAGCTGCGCAGTCTATACGAACAAGTCCAGATGAACATGCGTGGTCTCGATGCTATCGGGGTGCCGACAAGCAGCTTTGCTGCGATGCTGTATGGCATTCTACTAAGAGCACTGCCGTTACAGATCGTCATTTCTTTTCATCGCCAGCACCGTATAAGTGAGGTCATGCTACGAACATCGCTTGCTACAAACGAAGGAACAGCGCCATCGTGTCAGGAGCTCGAGAGCTTGCTACAGTTTACCCACATCGAAATAGAAAGCCATCGGCATCTGTCCTGCTCACCGCACATATGGGAAAGCAGAAATATGGTGAGTGCTTCTTCTGCAAATCTATGAGGCATGAAATGGAGGTATGCGACAGTTCTCTAACGATCGAAGAGAAGAAAGACAGACTAGCTAGAAACATGAGGTGCTATAAATGCATGATACCGGGACACCTAGCCAGAGAGTGTTGAAGACGCATACAGTGCATGTCTTGCAAAAAAGGCACGCAACAACTATGTGCAATCCAAGCGCGAAGGAAAAGAATAATAAGAAATTGAACCCAACGACAGCATGTGTTAATGACACACAGTCAGGTCAGAGCGCAAGATCAACTACCATAACGAGCTGCCAACTTGACGAAGGTGTGCATCTACAAAGCTTTTGTTCCTGGGTGGGAAGAGAAAGTAAGGCTTGCTACATAAGAGGCATTTTAGACAGTGGCAGCCAGCTTTCATTTATAAAGGAAGAACTCGCTACACGTTTGCAGATAAAGGTAATTGGCGAAACGAAGCTGGCAATTAACACGTTTGCGTCTGAAGTACCTTCCCAACCACGGTGAAGTAAAATACTCGAAGTGCACGTGAGAAGTCAGTTTGGTGAAAAAGAACAAGTCATGAAAGCTATCACAATACCAGTGATTTGTCAAGATGTCGCACTGACTAATACTGACTGCTCCTTTGGAAACAAGCTTCAAGAAATAAAGATGGTATTAGCGGATGAGCTTACCATTCCTATGGCGCAAGCTGAGCCTGGAATAAGCTTGCTTATTGGATCGGACCAAATATGGACGATCATAACTGGTGAAGTGATTAGAAGTCAAGAAATTAAGAAATTGAAGGACTAGTGGCTATTAACACCATATTGGGTTGGATGCTACAAGGACCTGTGAAGAAAAGGAGCTTTGTGCAAAGCACATCCAGGGTAATGGTATGCATGTTAAGAACAGACATACATATGCAGGTGGAGATTAGTGGTGTTCTGCAGTCCTTTTGGACTTTGGATGCTATGGGCATCCCCAGAGGAAGAACAGCTAACTTCTTCAAGCACCTTGTCTAGGTTCCTAGAAAATATTGTAAAGAAGGATCGACGGTACGAAGTGGCAGTGCCGTGTAAAGAACCTGACATAGAGCTCATCAAAGACAACTACCTCATAGCACACAACTGCCTTCAGAGCCTTAAACAATGACTATCAGCTAAAGAGGGCCTGCTGGAACGCTACGACCACGCCATCTGACAGTATGCCGATTCGGGACACGCGGAAGTAGTTTCCAAAAGAAAACCCAACGAAGAGCATACCTATTACATGCCACACCGAGAAGTTATCCGTGAGGACTTGCTCACTACGAAGTTAAGGGTGGTATTTGATGCCTCCTCACATGCAAGAAACAAGAAATCACTGAATGACTGCCTACAAACCGGCCTGAACTTGAATCCTCAACTGTTGCAAGTCCTTATGCGACTTTGCTGGTACAAAGTACCAATGACTGCAGACATAGAGAAAGCATTTCTGCTGGTTGGTGTTAGAGCGCAAGACAGGGATCTTTTCAGATTCCTGTGGTTTGCTGAGAAGTCGATGTTACCATTCAGGGAAGACGACGTACCAGAGTACCTTTCGTTCAATGTCAAGTTCATTCATGCTTACAGCGACCATTCACCATCACCTTAAAACACGTGTAGCAAACGAGTGGTACGGAGTGGCCCAACTACTTCCCAAGTCATTCACTATAGACAATTTGCTATTTGAGGCGGAGAATTTACAAGCAGCTGTAGAGCTATACGCCACGGCAAAGGAGATAATGAATGACGTTGGAATGCCTCTCAGAAAATGGACAACAAGTTGTCAAGAGCTGCAGGAAATATTCGAGTCAAATGAGCCAACTCTACCTAACAGCAGCGGACAAACGTCATTAACTACAAAAGTGCTCGGAATGACATGGAACATGAAGACCGACAGCCTTACTTACAGCTATCAAAATATCTTGTCATTTCTGGAAAAGGCTCAAGATACAAAGCACTTCCTTCCGCAAACAGTATCTAGAGTTTATGATCCACTGGGACTAGTTGCTCCTTTCGTGGTACAAAGGAAGATGTTATTTCAGTAGCTCTGGGTCCGTAAAGTCGACTGGGATGAAGAGATGCCAGATGATATAGAACGGCAGTGGAAGAGCTGGAGAAGTGATTTGGTACATCTTCCCAAGGTCAATGTTCCCCGACGTTTGACGTCAGGAGCAGCTGAAAGTTGTGACATATAAATCCACGTATTTGTGGACTCAAGCACAAAAGCTTATGGAACTTGCGCATATGTTCGCGCTGAGCTAGCTAACAGTGACATCAGCACAAGTCTCATTGCTGCGAAATCAAGAATCGCCCCATTGAAGCCTCTCTCTTTACCGCTCCTCAAGCTAATGGGAGCGCTAATAGGCAGCAGATTGCTGAAATATATAGAAGAAGCATATGCTCCTATCTTTGACAGGCCATTTTCTTTTATGTGGATGGACTCTACAACTGTTTTAAACTGGATTCAAGCAGATTCAGGCAAGCAAGAAGTCTTCGTCAAAAACCGTACCACTGAAATTAAAGCAGTCACACAGATACGGGATTGCAGCTAGCATCGTTGCCCTGGTGATGAAAATCCTGCAGACTTCCTAACGAGAGGTGAATCGCTGGACGCCTTGATACAAAAGAGCGTTTGGTGGCAAAGACCGAGTTGGCTGCGTCAAAGTCCTTCTGAATGGCCACAGAAGAAACTCGTCACCGCTGAAGAGGATCATGAAGTAATCAACTCGGCACATATAGCCCTCAAAGTAGGTGAGAAAATGCATGAGCGGAGAGCGTCAATCTTGGATGTGACAAAGCACAGTTCTCTCATCAAACTGCTGAGAGTCACGGTGTGGGTACAGCGCTTAATACACAATGCTAATAAAAGCTGCCCGAGGTATAGATGTCTGTAGACAGAGGAAGTATTGGCAGCTGAGCGTTATTAGATACACCAAGTTCAAAGTGAAGCATTTGGTGAAGAAATCCTTGCGCTTCTTAAGAAGCAGGTTCTGCCCAAAAGTTCAAAGGTGGCTGACTTACGACCATTTCTAGATGGGGACAAACTTCTTCGAGTTGGTGGGAGACTGCAAAACCTGAATGAAAGCCCTGGAACAATGCACCCATTGGTGCTACCTGACAGTCATTCCAGTCGACCACGGATATATCGAACTCGTAAGTTATCCCCTTGAAAATCCTTTGTAAAAGTATATAAATTCGCACGTTTATATCGAATGGTATTTTTACCTGCCTTCGGATATATCGAACGCCGCGCGAGCTGGAAGGTGCGCTTCGGCACTCGCCGTACCCCGCGACCTCCGCGGCAGCGCGGCTCCGCGCGCGAGTTGGAAGGTGCGCTTTGGCACTCGCAGCGCCCGGCAACCTCCGCGCACCACGCCTCCGCCGACACCCGAAACGCTCGAAAAAACGTAAGGGCGAGAGGGCTCGGATTGCACGGTCTCCAACTTGCGGAACGGCTTTCTTTTTCTTCTTTTTTTTTTCATTTCTCTCCCTCTCTCATGCTTTCTCAGCATAACCGTCGGCTCCGAGAGCAGGAACGAAGGAGCCGACGTCCTCCTCCTTTCGCCTTTTCTTTTATTTTTTCTTGCTGTTTTACGAGTTTTGATCAGCCAACCACAGCTCATGCCTTTTGCTGTTGCCCTCACAGGTGGCCATCGCCTCGCGAGCGCTTTGTTGGCAGAGTCCGCTTCCGTTGTCGCATCGCCTACATAGCACCGCATGTGCAGCATTCCTCTTTTGCGTGCGTGGTGTGCAAAGCCGCTGCGGACTCCTTGAATTGTCGACTTCTCGTGTAGCTATGGCCAGCGTCAGGAAGCGCAAGACCCTTGACTTTGCGATGAAGCTGAAGGCTATTCAGCATGTTGAGGCGGGCGAGAAATATTCGACCGTCGCGGACGACTTCGGGATACCACGGAGCACTCTGAGTACCTTCTTGAAGAACAACTTAATGAGCAAACAGAAAATGAAGCCTAGGAAGCCTGTCTATTTGCTCATTAAGTTGTTTCTAACAAATAAAGAACGAGCCTTTGACCCCTTCCCTTTCGTTGTTGAAGAACAAGGCAGATATCAAGGCAAAGGCGGCAGAGCAGCGAACGTCAGGAGCCTGATGTGTGCGTGGTCCTGCCCACGGGAATGTAGAAAAGGCACTCTATGCCTGGTTTTTAGAAGTGCGCGCGAAGAACATTCCGGCGGATGGCCCGATACTGATGGCCAAGGCCAAATGGTTTGCCGCTGCACTCGGTGAAGACAACTTCGCCGACAACACCGGGCAGCTTCACCGATTTAAGCAGCGCTACAACATCATTGGCAAAACGATTTCTGGCGAAAGCGAAGTCGTCAGCAGCCTGAACAGCCAGCAGTGGATGACGAAGGAGTGGCTGGAAATCTCCGCAAAGTTTTCTCCCGCGGAGATCTTGAACGCTGACGAGACCGGTCTCTTTTGGCAAATGTTGCCGAGCAAGACTCTCGACGTCCGCAGTAGCACGTGTCACGGGGCAAAATGAGTAAAGTTCGCGTGAGCGTTCTGCTGGCAGCCAACATGGATGGGTCTCGGAAGCTCCAGCCCTTTGTGATTGGGAAAGCAAGGGCACTACGCTGTTTCAAGAACTGTAAGCAGCTCCCCGTCTGGTACGCCTCAAACAAGAAGGCGTGGATGACGCGTCAGCTGTTCACGGAATGGCTGCAAGCGTGGGACGTCGAGCTGGGCAAGTCGGGGCGTCGCGCTTGCCTTCTTGTGGACAACTGCTCAGCCCACCACACCACCTGCGAGATCAAAAACATCGAGGTGAAGTTTCTGCCGGCCAACACGACGGCGAAGGTGCAACCGCTTGACCAGGGCATCATCAAGTCCTTCAAGGCGGGCTACAGGAGGCGACTCCTTGATAGGCTGCTGGTCAACCTCCGCATGGGCACTGAGCCGAAGGTTGACCTTCTTTCCATACGGCATCCAAGCAGCAGCTTTAAGAACATGGCTGCCAAAAGCAATGCCGACCAATGAGATGCTTTGGTGACACATCAAATCTTTTTGCTTAAAAAAAAACATGGAAAAAAATTCTAGGGACTTTAGTCCATTTCTGGGGTCTTTTTTACATTTGCCATGTAGAAATACAAATAAGGTGACTAATAGGATGTGATCTCATGCAGACCATCTCGGTGGGTGCGTACATCATAGCGTCAAGCTTCTTCAGCGTGTACAGCATGGCTGTGGACACACTGTTCCTCTGCTTCTGTAAGTATTCTTTGTTATTTGCACTGGCATCTTAAAACATTCTGTCAAGTCCGGAGACAAGGTTCTTGGTCATGGTAATAGATGTTTCCCAGGGTGTTTTTATGTCGCTCTACTGTGCCTTCAGTGGTGGAGGAGAGGAACGTACTTGTATGGTTACAGGAGACACAACGATGGGAGTGGCAAAGGGGAGTTAAAGTTTGCAAGATGGTGTGAAACGAGTCGGAAGCTACTGCAACGATGCTTTTGACCTTACAAAGCCATGCCTGATGCTATACTGTCAGGCCTCTATATTCTGCAGTGTCGTTGCACGTTAAAGAAGAACCCCGGCAGTTGACATTTCCGAAGCCCTCCACTACGGCGTATCTCATAATCATATCATGGTCATGGGCCATGAAACCCCAGAAATCAATTAATCAATGCTGTACCGCCATTGCAGCAGGGGCGTTTACAACCTGAAGCCGCTGACAAACTGTGGCACATTATAATTTTGTCTATGAATTTATTTCAGTGCGTCTGACTTTTCGCTTATGTTCTCTGTTTGCAGCATCGGGACGATTTCCATTCAGAGGAATGCATTGACACATATTCTTGGTTTACTAATTTCAATTTAAATGACGGCCATATTTCACTGTTTCTTACATGCGCTGTCGCTCGGCGCAGGCATCGCCAGAATTTACATGCAGCCCGCTGAAGGTTTGCGATGCTTCTGCTAATGGTATATCGATTGGCTGCCGCGGTTCTCTGGCTCGGAGTTGCTGGATTAGAGGGCAGACTGCAGTGCCAGCGATGGAGGAAGGAAAACCTTAAGGCCTTCCCAATGCAGCATGAAATGTGTTACGTCAGAAATTATGGTCCAAACAACAGTTTATGGAACAGACAGATGCCCTGGGAGTCGTTCTCCACTTTTAATGGAAGCTCTCCATTCGCAGTGCCCATATCAAATCCCGAAATAAACTTAACACACGCTGTGTGCTATGCTGACCCTTTGTGGGATAATGGGACTCCCTCTTCTTCACAAAAAGCTTTGACTTCGGTGACCCATCACAATCAGCGAAATAGGGTTGTGCTGCCATCGTATACAAGTGTTTAGGAATGCAAGAAAAAATAGTTCACATGTTTGCGACGTGTGGAGCCAATCGTACATTGAGTTGAAATTTCTTTTCTTTTGCAGTACATTTTTTCTTAAATTTTTGTCTCGTTGCGTGGGATGCGGCTGACTTTCAGGATATATGTGAATTTTCTCCTTTTCTGCTCTTTGCGAGAGTTAATACTAGCATGTAGCTATGGGTTCATTTTTAAATTGGAGCTGTAGATCAGAGCACAATCATGTTTCAGTAGGCTGAAGAAAAAATGCTGCATCTTTTTTGCTAAGCCTAACTCGGAACGGGCATGCACAGATTTTTTTTTTCTCCGTTTAATATGCACTATCACATCCCAACAGACTTTACTGCCATCAGAGGCCCTAAATTGTTCTTTAGTCTTTACTTGACTCTGACACCTATGGCGATGAGACAAAACAGTGTGTCAGGCTTGCTATAACCTAAATTGGGTGTCCTCCTAAAGATGGGTCTTGAAATTCTTCAATATTTATTTAACTCTAGATTTGCATTTTTTTTTCTAGTAACTAATTTAGTTGTTTTCTTTAGGTTAAGTACAATCTTCTCCTTTACTAATCTGTGATCACTACATTTTACCTTGCCTGCTACTTCTGTGTCTTGAATTACGCCTGTTTTCTGCACATTAAATTTCGTTTTGTATTTCTCTGTTAGGCCTTTTCCATGTCCACTTCTTTTTATGCTGTAATGAACAATGCTTGTATGAATGCTTGCTGAATGAATAAGCTTGTAGTGAATTATGCTGTAGTGAATAATGTATTCATTATTCGGAGTCTGTTTCTTTTTGCAAACTGTACTAGCATGTCTCCACAGTTATTCTATGGCCAACACCGTAGTTGGCAATCGCTTGTTCTCCGGTTTGTTTCATTTTACTTTTGCGTTAAAATCCCCCATGACTATTGTTTATTGCATCAGTGTCATTTTCATTGCTGATTCGGCATCCTCTTAGAACTGTTCTACTTCCTCGTCATCGTACGTAGCTCGTTGTTGGAGCATATCCCTGGATTATATTAAATTTATATTGCTTATTTATTTTTATGATGGTGCATGCTACCTTTTCATTAATGCGGTGCAATTTGTCCACGTTGCCCGTTATATCTTTCTGAATTAGGAACCCGACACCATAGTCTCTCTTTTCGAGCAACCCTCTATAGCAGAGGACATGTCCGTTTAATACTGTGTAAGCTTCACCTGCTCTCCTAACTTTGCTAAGGCCAATGATGTCCGAACTAATGCCTTCTTGCTCCTCGAGTAGCTCCGCTAGCCTAGCTTCGCTCAAGAGGGATTTGGGTTAAACGTTCCAAGGTTTGGTTTTTTAGTTTTTTTAAATAAAATAATGGGTGTATTTTGACAAAAATGGTTTCACACTATTTCTTTGTTTGTATTAATGTATTCCGTGCTATTATTTTTGGCTATCCTTTGAAAAATATAGCAGAACCCATAAAGGGCTGAGTGGATATATATGCAGCACACGCAGCACTTGACGGCATTGAGCCAGTTTAGTAAACATTCACTACAATGCTATTGTGCGCGCATTCAGCCCGTCCTTGCACATAAAAAGGGCACACTGCTGCAGTGCGCTTAACAAGCATGTGCATATTCATAATTTTAGTGTGCTCACAATAACTAACATGCAGAATGCGCACGCCTTGCAACACACGCAATGCCTTCTGATAGATTCATTATGCTGGAACAGCAGTGCTAACAGCAGATAAGGACAAAAGCACGACACGACACAGACGCTGAACTCTCAACTAAAATTTTTATTGAAAGCCAAAGGCACACATATATATGACGGCCAATTTGTCATGTGACGCACCACATGATCTGCGCAACAGAGTAAACAGGATTTATGCTTAAAGAGGTCCTGAACCACCGCTCGGGCTTGGTTTTGAAAACAGCTGGGTGTGTATTGAAGGCCTCTCAGAAATTTACAGCCAAAAGAATTTTTCAAAACGGTTTGTTAAGAGTGAAGATATTGAAACGGGCACAGGAATACGCTTCTAATGGTAGTGTATTCTAGAACGGAGAGATTAGCCGGTGCAGCCCCAATGGCGGACCGTCAGCCTGCGCCCCACTCCTGCGTCTTCTTTGTTCCCCTCGAGATCGTCGTCTTCGTCCGTGTTCTTGCATCGTGACATCACCCCCGGCGGCAAAAGCACCGACCCAGCGCCAGCTAGACCGCGGCCACATGGTAAGGCTTGAGACGACTGACGTGGACGACATCAGACGACGCGGACGACGAGGAAGCATCGGCAGGAGCTATTTCATAGGTCACATCACTGAGTTGTCGGACAACGCGATAGGGGCCGGAGTAGCGGGAAAGCAGCTTTTCCGAGAGGCCGACGTGCCTTGAAGGAGTCCAGAGGAGGACGAGGTCATCTGTGGAGAACTGGACATCACGGTGGTGGCTGTCATATAGAGATTTCTGTCGTGATTGGGACTCAGAAAGACGGTGATGAGCAATTTGACGTGCTTTAGCTGCAGCAGTCATGGCGTCGCGAGCATATTCAGACGGGGACTCGAGATCGTGAGGCAAGATGGTGTCGAAAGGTAATGTCGGTTCACGGCCATAGAAAATTTAAAACGGGGAGTGGAGAGCGGTGTCGTGACGTGACGAGTTGTAGGCGAACGTCACAAAAGGAAGGGCTACGTCCCAGTCACGATGATCGGAGGAGACATAGATCGATAGCATATCAGTAAGTGTGCGGTTCAGGCGTGCTGTGAGCCCGTTTGTTTGAGGATGGTATGCCGTCGTTAGCTTGTGTTGGGTGGCACAAGACCGAAGTAGGTCCTCAATAACTCGGGATAGGAAGTAACGGCCCCTGTCCGTGAGAAGCTGTCGAGGAGCTCCGTGGTGTAAGATAACATCCCGCAGCAGAAAGTCGGCAACGTCGGTAGCGCAACTGGTCTGGATGGCTCGTGTTACAGCAAAGCGGGTAGCATAATCCGTTGCGACGGCGACCCACTTATTTCCATTTCTGGATGTTGGAAAAGGGCCCAACAGGTCAAGACCGACACGATAAAATGGTTCCGTGGGTATCTCTATTGGCTGGAGTAGTCCAGCTGGAGGCAAAGTGGGCTTTTTGCGACGTTGGCAAGGTTCCGAGCCGCAACATAACGTTGTACAGAACGGTGGAGTCCTGGCCAGAAAAATCGTCACCGGACACGGTCGTACGTCTTGGAAACACCAAGGTGGCCGGCTGTGGGTACGTCATGTAGCTGTGCGAGTACAGTTGACCGCAAATGCGTGGGAACGACTAAGAGCAGCTCGTTCCCTTCAGGTCGCATATTTCGGCGGTATAAGATGCCATCCAGAATGAGGTACATACGAAGCGAAGGGCCTGATGGATGTGCAAGGAGGCGGCTGATGAGGTCGAGTAAGTTGGCGTCACGTTCTTGCTCTTGAGCGATGTTGTGGAAGGCCGAGAGCGTGAAGATGCCAGCAGGTGCATCATCGGAGCCTGGGCCGTCGACAGGGTGCCGAGACAAGCAATCGGCATCCTGGTGTAGTCGGCCGGACTTGTGCACCACTGTGTAGGTGTAGTCTTGCAGACGTAGGGCCCAGCGACCTAGACGACCTGTGGGATCTTTGAGTGTCAAGAGCCAACAAAGGGCGTGATGATCCGTTGTAACGATGAAAGGTCGGCCGTACAAGTATGGGCGTAATTTCCCCACCGCCCATACAAGTGCGAGGCACTCGCGCTCCGTGATTGAATAATTGCGCTCAGCGGCGGAAAGCAGGCGACTGGCGTACGCAATAACTCTGTCGTAGCCCCGTTGACGCTGGGCTAAAACAGCGCCAATTCCATAGCCACTAGCATCTGTACGGACTTCTGTTGGGGCAGATGGGTCAAAATGAGCAAGAATCGGCGGTGTGGTGAGCAGTCTGATAAGGCTTGAGAAAGCAGCAGCTTGATCAGGGCCTCATGCAAAGGGCGCGCCTTTCTTGAGAAGGTCGGTCAAAGGTCGAGCAATGTTCGCAATGTTCCTTACGAACCGACGGAAGTAGGAGCATAAGCCTGCAAAACTGCGGATGTGGGCACAGGAACATCGAGGACAGCACGAACTTTTGCGGGGTCCGGGCGGACGCCAGACGAATCGACAAGATGACCGAGGATAGTAATTTGGCGGCGACCAAAGTGGCACTTTGAAGAATTTAACTGTAGGCCTGCAGCGCGGAACACCGAAAGAATAGAGGAAAGACGTTCAAGATGGGTTTCGAAGGTCGGAGAAAACACGATGACATCGTCTAAGTAACAGAGGCAGATGGGCCATTTAAAGCTCTGCAAGAGCGTGTCCATCATACGCTCGAAGGTGGCGGGAGCGTTGCACAGGCCAAAAGGCGTGACCCGGAACTGGTAAAGGCCATCTGGCGTAACAAAGGCAGTCTTCTCGTGGTCCATGTCGTCGACAGAGATTTGCCAGAAACCGGAGCGGAGATCTATTGATGAAAAATACGTCGCACCGTGGAGACAATCCAACGCGCCGTCGATGCGCGGCAGAGGATATACATCTTTTTTTGTAATCTTGTTCAGGTGTCGATAGTCCACGCAGAATCTCCAGGTGTTGTCTTTCTTTTTTACCAAAACAACAGGAGAAGCCCACGGACTGGATGATGGTTCAATAATGCCTTTGCTGAGCATCTTATCAACCTCCTCCTGGATGACTCGGCGCTCGGCGTGTGACACGCGATAAGGCCGTCTGTGAATAGGCGCGGCATCGCCGGTATGTATGCGATGCTGCACCAGCGAGGTTTGGCCAAAAGGCCGACCGCCTATGTCAAAAATATCGGAGTACTGGGCCAGCAGATGCCGGAGTTCGTTGGCTTGTGAGGGTGAAAGGTCTAGGGCTATCATTTTTGTAATGTCGTCGTGCGCTGGAGCTGGCGTGGCCGCAGGCGAATTGCGGGTGGCCGAAGAGCTGGTCGAAGACTGATACGGCGAGAGGGACAAAAGCTGGTATTCGTGTGACGGCGACAGAGTGGCGAGGGATATGCCTCTAGGTAGTACTTGAGGGCAGAGTGTAAAATTCAGTAGCAGCATGTAAGCTTTTTGGTCCGATATGGTCACTACCGTGTGAGGGTAAGACACGCCATGCGAGAGTAAGGTGCTGATGTCCGGAGTGACCACATAGTCGCCATCCGGCACACTGAAATTGGGCACAACACTGATACACGTGAGTGCCTGCGGCGGTAGACGAAGAAAGTCAGCAGAACAGAGATGGATCTGCGCTGAGTCGGGAGGTTCAGGAGCATCAGGCAAATCAAGCTGGACCACACCAGCTGAACAGTCAATCACAGCTGAGTGAGCCGATAAAAAATCAAGGCTGAGGATCACGTCGTGAGGGCAATGGTCAAGGACGTGGAACAAAACGGATGTGTGACGACCCTCAACGCTTACACGAGCGGCACACATTCCCAGCACAGCTGGTGTTCCTCCGTCAGCAACTTGTACAATGCTGGACTCGTCAGGTGTGAGAACTTTCTTCAGCCGCTTCCGAAGGTCAGCGCTCATGACTGAGATGTGTGCACCGGTGTCGATCAGGGCAGTTACTGGTAGGGCATCAATTTCTATCGCGATTTGGTTCTGGTCGGTCG
Organism: Hyalomma asiaticum; assembly: GCA_013339685.2. NCBI lineage: Eukaryota > Metazoa > Arthropoda > Arachnida > Ixodida > Ixodidae > Hyalomma > Hyalomma asiaticum. The sequence continues at coordinate 75,177,846 of CM023481.1, read as the reverse complement.
GCAAAGTAATCAGAGGATTTGCAGGTTGGGGGTCCAATGCAGCGTCACCTCCGGGAGCTGCATTTCTCAGTTTTCCTGAGATGATCGTCCGGAAGGACGTGGCGACGAAGGACGACGGGGCAGAGGCGAGCGGGATCGACGATCATTTGGCGACGGTGAACGGCTTGAGCGTCTGAATGATGCAGGAGGGCTGCGGTATGAGTCGCCATAGGACTGGTCACGGTACATAGGATCGCAGTACGTCGAATCATTCGGCGCGGCACTAAACGGTGGACGTCGGCTGTCATTTCGGCGATAGAAAAACGTAGATCGTGAAAACGTGGACTGGCGGTGAGGGCAATAGCGAGAAATGTGACCCACGCCGCTACAATGGAAGCATATGGGCCTGTCGTCATGTGTTCGCCACTGGGCTGGGTCTCGGTATCGTCGAAACGTCGGTGATGGCCGACGAAGCGAAGCGGCAGGGGGGACTGGAGGCTTGGTAATGGAGCACACTGGCTGAATGCCGGCGTTCGCGAGTTCCTCGCGGACAACTGCCTTGATGAGAGAGACCGTCGCTTCTGCATTCTCTGATGGGCGTACGAGAGATGGTGCCGCAGCCTCGATTTCCCGCCGCACGATGCGCACAACGCTATCCGCGGTGCTCGGTTGAAGGGATTGATGAGTGTCTTCGCACGAAGACGTGGGAGCGGTGTTGGAAGCCGCGTGAACTGTTGGCTTATGTGACGGCTCTTGGCGTGTTCGAAACGGCGGCACTCATTGATAATTTCGTCCACGGTCGAGCAGTCTCTAAAGACGACCAAGTTGAATGCGTCATCGGCGATGCCCTTAAGGATATGACCTACTTTGTCAATCTCGGTCATGGAGGAGTCGACGAGGCGGCAAAGAGCTAGAACGTCGAGGATGTAAGCGACGTACGACTCTGTGGCTGTTTGGGCCCGACAGGACAGGTCTTTCACGGCAGCGGACTTGCTACCGGCGGGAAGGCCAAAGAGATCGCGCAATTTCTGCTTGCATACGTCCCAACTGGTCAATTCTTCTTCGTGTGTGTCAAACCAAATGCGTGTGGGCCCCTGGAGATAGAAGAGAAGATTTGCGAGCATCACCGTGGGGTCCCATCGGTTGTGCGCCGCAACTCGTTCGTAGAGGCCAAGCCACTTTTCCACGTTCTCGTTGGACTCGCCCGAAAAAGTTCCAGGGTCACGGGGATGAGTCAGGACGACTGTGTGCTGTGGCGTCTGGGATGCTGACGGCGCCGATGCCAGCGCCGAGTTTGATCCAGAGGCCTGGTCGTCAGTGGGCATGGTACAGCGGTTGATGACAAATCCGCTGCGGAGTTCCGTCTTGCGCGGTACCCCGCACCTCTTACCAAAATGAAACGGACACAGGAATACGCTTCTAATGGTAGTGTATTCTAGAACGGAGAGATTAGCCGGTGCAGCCCCAATGGCGGACCGTCAGCCTGCGCCCCACTCCTGCGTCTTCTTTGTTCCCCTCAAGATTGTCGTCTTCGTCCGTGTTCTTGCACCGTGACAATATCGCGACCAGAAAACCTCCCTTTCCAGTCCTGTCTCAACTCTGCGAAATAGAGGGTACAGAGCTCCTTAGGGCGGTGTCGAGGGATGTACCCCACCCACCCCGTTACGTCACCAGACTTCAGCGACGTGTTAGAGTGGCTGACGAAAAGCGCGCGACATCAGGGGACTGTTTGTTCGCAGCGCGCTTGTGTCCGCCTGCTCGCTCCACGCCTGGGCTCAGTCGCATGCCCTCGCAATCACCGCATTTTTTTTTCCGATCCTCCGAAGCTTTGTTTTCGTTCATCACACACGTTTAGGCTCGCAGGTGTCCGTGCTTACCGGTACTTTGTCAGTACGCTGCTTGTCGTCGGCCGAAACTGTCAATGCCGCTCTCCCTCCCTGGACAATGCGCAGCGGCTCCACGCAGCAGGCCGCACCTGTGCGCTTTCATCCAGCGGCCTCGCCTATGCATGTTTAGAACAGTACTCAATGTGTAGACTGTGATACTTACAGTTTTGTTTATTTGTACAGTCTTTCAAGAGTGCCAGTTCAGTATATGTTTACCTGCCCTACCGTTTACGACTCCATCCTTCACCTCACCGCATCAACAAACGTGACGGTCCACAACCTTTCACTCTTTACAATGTTTAACGTGTTGAAACACACGTCAACTCACGGAATTATCTGAAGTATTCGTCCTCCATCGCTGAAAGGTGCTGCTAAATTCTCAGCTGGATGAGTTTTCTTTATTGTGATGTTCCGAGTGATAATTAGTATTGCCAGACTTCTGCTTTTGCATACCCCTGTTGTTGTTTATCCTGCCTGCATTTTACGATGTAGGTATGATAATGTCACGCTACCAAAAGTGTGTGTAAGGATGGCATACTGGCATAGCTCAAGGTAAGTGTCATCACTTTCAGTAAAGGGCACGTTGCTTCTCATTGCATGCTGCTTGTTTCATCTGGTATGACACCAGACAGGTCACTTGTGCCATATGTGGTGCACTCGGATTATGCAAAAGGTGGATTGAATGTGTCTTATTCCGCATTAATCCCGATCAGTCCATTTGAATGCTTGTAAATCTGTCTTAGTTACTCTAATTCCTCCAATCAGTTTTAACCTGTGTTAATGTGCCTTATTCCGTTTTAATCTGCATTTTCATTCAGGATCTCCCTTAGTTTATGCTAATGCACCCTAATCTGCATAATTCATCAGGATCTGCCTTCGTCCATGCTGATCCACCATAATCCACCATATTATGCCTTAATTCATCTTAATCTCGCTTAACCTTGCTATTCTGCTATACTGGGCCTTAATTCATCATAATCCACCTTGATCAATCTTAATCCACCTTAGCAATACTTAACTGATCTTAATCTGCCTTACCCTCCCTAGTATAGTATGCCTGAATCCATCATAATGAGCATCAATCGATATTATTCCCCATTAATCCATCTTAATGCACCCCAACCCATCTTAATCTTTTAATCCATCTTTATCCAAGAAATGAGCTGGAGTCGTCACCTATGGGTGTGAGTCCTGAAGGTCTTCGGTTTGAATCATAGTAAGTCGCGCTTGTGGGTCTCATAGGACAATTAACCCATGTACAATGACCAGTCAACCATTAACTAACATTGGATTAGGCAAATAAGGCGGGTTCACCTTGGTAATCACGCAATATTTCCTTATGCCTATATCGATGAACAGATCACTAAAAGCAATTGAGAACAGGGAATGTCGCAGGAGCCAACGTTTTGACAAATGGACTTGTCTTCGTCAGGATGGTGACTGCCTTCTCTAGCATTAATTTATGTACACCATTGCAAGTTCTCCCCCGTCCACAGAAGGAGAGTAGAAGACCGGCATGTGCGAACAGCAAAAAGAAAAAAAAAGGGGGGGGGGAGGTTAGGGTGTAGGGGGAAGTTGAGTAACAGGTGTTAGCATGACTAATACACATGGCAAGAACGAAAGCTTCCCAAGACTGCTCCTCGTACATATCTTGGAAATACATTGTGTGCACAGTGCTGGAAAGCAGGATGAAGAGAGAAACACGTACGCTAGGTACAGGCATTGCACCCATCGCATGTGTCCCCTCTCCCACCATGCACCAACTGCTCCGCACCCGCAGTGCATTTCAGTGAAAGCTTGTTGCTAAAAATGGGACTACACTATTTAATGCTGTTCTTCTCCTGGAAGTGGATGGGGGGATCCCCGCCTGGAAGTAGACTTTCAGGAAGAAACATTGTTAGCTTGTATATATCTTAACCTTTTGTCGTCTTTATTAACTCCCCACCGTATCTAATGGACTCAAGAGTTCCTTTTGAAATATAGCTTAATAATTGCTATATGTGTGTTTGGCGCTTTGTGTGTGTCTGTGTGTCCCTCTCTTTTGTTTGTTCAATTTGCGCCCTGTAAGCATTTTTCCTTTTGAAAGGTTTATGCCTGTAGGCTGGAGGGTATTGAACTTGTGTATGAGATACGATTCCCTGTATTTTCTGACCCTCTTCGAGTGGAAGTTTGCCTGAAGTATGTAGAGTTTGAGTTTATCAAAATTATGACCTGCCCTATTAAAATTCTGCGCCACTGCCTGCGGCAGGTTGGTCGCGGTGTCCGCACGATGCCCGTTTAATCTAACATTAATTGGTTGACCAGTTTCACCGATGTATTGCTTGTGACGGATTGAGCAAGTGAAACTTGATTTTACATGATGGACATAGTTACTTTCCCTGTCTTTAACTTTAAGATCATTTTGAATATGCTTGCAAATCTTACATCTGGGACGGGAGCAAATTATTACGCAGGCAGTGCTCCGAGGATTTACTTTGGCATTTACTAACAGGTCCTTAAAGTTTCTATTATATAATTACCTTCCTATAAGAATGAACGCGATACTCTGCCTTCACCACCACAATAGATAGTTTGCGTGTGTCTGATGGGGTGTACGCTTGCGTGTTTGTGTGTTTATAGATATGTGTGTATGTGTCTGTGTGCCTGTTACGTCCTTGATGCTTGTCTATTTCCATTTTGTCTCCACACATCCATTCCGGCATAATAAATGGTAGATCTCATTGCACATCATGCAACCGCGATTTGTTACAACCAGCAATTTGTTTTTCGTACTTTTTTTTTCATATTCACGTACGTCGTAAAAAATATTTCTGTATACGGGACCACATGGAAGGTTTTCAATAATTTCTTTTACCCTAACTTATACTGCGCTCGCCAACGCGCAGAACCCTGCACGCGAAAACAGGTCTGCTTAGCCACAACCGACAAGTTAAAACGATTCGCTAAAACACGATTTTCCACGCACATCAATCTACCTGTCAAAGCAGGTTTTAAGAACCATGACGGTCTGGATGTCAGCAATTGGTATTCGCCCTAGTCAACTGCGAGAAACGCAGCATGTGGCAAAGAAAATCGCCCCACCACCTTACTTGTATGCAAAGATCAGTCCAAATACTTGAGACCAGTCCAAATATTTGAGACCAAATACTGTACGCAATATTAATTTGGATAGAAATTATCGCCCATGAAAGGCCTTGAAGGAATGTACGTTTAACGATGTGGAGGCGCTGAAACCGGGGCCGCCACGGGTCACAGGTTCGACGCCTCCCCCCCCCCCCTTTTATGTTTTTTTGTTGTTTTTTTTTTTTTGCGGGTTTATTATTATACTGCTCGAAATCACGTCGGCAGGGGGCCTGGCGACGGCTGGGTACCTGAAATGCTTTCAGTCGTGCAACTGCCGTTTACGACTCACTCCTACACCAGAACAGGAATTGGCCTCCCTGGTGAAGTACTTGGTACTTGGCCACCACCTCCCACACGATGTCTACAATTAAACCTTCGCCCTCAGTGTCCAGCAGCTGCAGAACGTCTGTCCATGGCGGCGGTCAGCTCTGTGAAGCAGCAGAGGGCAGTAATAATCACTGGACCCGGACAGGCCGCCACTGGAAACTAAACATTGGAACGTTCAAAGCAAGATCCCTCTCCAGCGAAGCTAGATTAGCGGAACTACTCGAGGAACTAGAAGGAGTTAGTTGGGACGTCGTTGGCCTTAGCGAAGTTAGGAGAGCAGGTGAAGCTTACATAGTCTTAAACAATGGACATGTCCTCTGCTATAGAGGATTACCCGAAAAGAGAGAATATGGCGTTGGGTTCCTAATTCACAAAGATATAGCGGGTAACGTAGATGAATTCTACAGCATTAACGAAAGGGTAGCATGCGTCTTAGTAAAACTAAATAAGCGGTATAAACTTAAGATAATCCAGGGGTATGCGCCAACAACGAGCTACGACGACGAACAAGTGGAGCTTCTACGAGGATATCGAATTAGCAATAACGAAAGTACGCACGCAATACACAGTAGTCATGGGGGATTTCAACGCCAAAGCAGGGACAAAACAAAGTGGAAAGCAGGCGATTGGCAACTACGGAGTCAGCTGTAGAAATGACCGTGGGGATATGCTCGTACAATTTGCCGAAAGAAACCGACTCCGAATAATGAACACGCTTTTCAAGAAACACAAGAATAGGAAGTGGACGTGGAAAAGCCCTAACGGGGAAACAAAGAATGAAATCGACTTTATAATGTGCGAACAACCAGGTATAATTCAAGACACAGAAGTAGTGGGGAAGATAAAATGCAGCGATCACAGATTAGTAAGAGCAAAGATTGTACTTAACCTAAAGAAAACACGAACTAAATTATTTACTAGAAAAAAGTGCAATCTAGAGGTAATCAGATTGAAGAACGAAGAATTTAAAGTCGCCCTAAGCAACAAGTTCAAGGCCTTAGGCGAAAATGGTGACGATGTAGAAGAAATAAACAAAACTCTAACGAAAACAATCCTTGAAACAGCAATAGAACTCGGAGGCAAAACAGCAAAGCAAACAACAAATAAGTTGTCCCAATCTACCAAGGACTTAATAAAAAAACGCCAACAAATGAAAGTAACTTCGCCAAAAGATAAGATTGAATTCGCAGAACTATCGAAGTTGATCAATAAAGCCAGGCAAAGAGATGTAAGAAACTTTAACACGAGAGAAATAGAGAAAGCAGTAGAAAAAGGCACCAGTATTAAATCAGTCAAAAAGAAACTGCACTTAGGACAAAACAAAATGCATGCGCTAAAAGATAAACAAGGTAACGTTATCAATAATTTCAACGAAATAGCCCCGCCACGGTGGTCTAGTGGCTATGGTACTCGGCTGCTGATCCGAGGGTCGCGGGATCGAATCCCGGCCGCGGCGGCTGCATTTCGATGGAGGCGAAATGTTGAGGCCCGTGTGCTGTGCGATGTCAGTGCACGTTAAAGAACCCCAGGTGGTCAAAATTTCCGGAGCCCTCCACTACGCCGTCTCTCATAATCAGAGATGGTTTTGGGACGTTAAACGCCACACAACAACCACAACAACAATTTCAACGAAATAGTAAAGGTAGCAGAAGATTTATACTCGGAACTGTACAGCTCTCAGACAGACCATACAACCTTAAAAGAAATAGAATGAGAGGAAGATACTGAAATTCCATGTATAACCGCTGACGAAGTCAAAAAAGCTGCCAAAGGCATGGCCCGCTGTAAAGCAGCCGGTGAAGATGGTATAACAGTTGACTTGATCAAAGACAGAGGAGATGTTTTACTTGAAAAGCTTGCATCACTCTTCACGAAATGTGTCAAGACATGTAGTGTACCGCGCAGTTGGAAAAATGCTAATATAATCCTTATCTATAAGAAAGGTGACATAAAGGAGTTAAAGAATTACAGACCAATTAGCCTACTCCCAGTAATATACAAGCTATTTACAAAAGTAATTTCTACAAGGATAAGAGAAACCCTCGACTTTAACCAACCGAGAGAACAAGCTGGTTTTAGGAAAGGTTACTCGACAATGGACCACAGCCATGCTATCAACCTAGTAATTGAGAAGTACGCTGAATATAACAAATGGCTTTATATGGCGTTTATCGACTACGAGAAAGCATTTCACTCCATAGAAATACAAGCAGTTCTAGAAGCTCTACGACGACAAGGGGTACCTGGCGTATACGTGAAAACCATAAACAACATATACAAAGATTGCACAGCCACACTACTCCTACATGAGAAAAGCAGAGAAATCCCGATCGGGAGAGGTGTGAGACAGGGAGATACGATATCCCCAATGCTATTCACTGCCTGTTTAGAGGAAATCTTTAAACGTCTAGACTGAGAAGACAAGGGAATTCGAATAGATGGAGAATATCTCAGCAATTTAAGATTTGCAGACGACATTGTACTCTTTAGCAATGATGGAGACGAACTACAAAACATGATCGATGACCTAAACAAGGGAAGTGTTAAAATTGGGTTAACAATGAATAGGCAAAAGACCAAAGTTATGCTCAATAGCCTAGCTAAGGAACAGGAATTTAAAATCGACAATGAACCCTTACAATGTGTAAGCGAATACGTATACCTGGGACAGTTAATAACAGGAACTCCTAACCATGAAAAAGAAATTCTCCGTAGAATAAGGATGGGCTGGAGCGCATTCGGAAGGAATTACGAAATCATGACTGGAAGCTTACCGCTCTCACTAAAGCGAAAAGTATTCAATCACTGCATTGTCCCAGTACTAACGTACGGTGCAGAAACGTGGAGGATAACGGAAAAACTAGAGATGAAACTAAGGACCGCGCAATGTGCAATGGAAAGAAAAATGATAGGGGTAACGCTAAGACATAAAAAACGAGCAGAATGGATCAGAGAACAGACAGGAGTAGCCGATATTATCTTATCGATTAAAAGAAAGAAGTGGACCTGGGCAGGACATGTCATGATGAGAAAAGATAACAGATGGACTGTAAGAGCGACGGAATGGATACCAAGAGAGGGAAAACTCAACAGAGGCAGGCAAAAGGTTAGATGGAGCGATGAAATTAAAAAGTTTGCGGGCGTAAAGTGGAACCTACTCGCTCAGGAGAGGGTGGAGTGGAAATCGATGGGAGAGGCCTTCGTCCTGTAGTGTACCTAAACAGGCTGATGATGATGATGATGATGATAATATAATTACAGCAGTAGCTGACCCTTGGTATTTCGGGAAATGCTTTTCTAAGGCAATCCTTGCTTGTTAGTACTAGATAGTATTTGCGAAGAATATTATTTATGTTTGGAAGTTCATTGGAGTATTTCGTTACGAATGCTAGCGGCTGGTTGGCCTGCGCTTTAGGGTCCCTTTTTTTCTAGTGCTGGTGTCCTATCTAGTTTACACATTCCATTGTATGCCTTGTTGAGAGTGCCGTGCGCTTGATTTCGTTCAGCTAAGGTTGCCTTTAAGTTGCTTAAGTGGTGAACGTAAACCACGTCATTGCTACAAATCCTTATGTGTATTGCCAGTCCTATAAATGTCACCTGTTTGCAGTGTTGCGGGTGATGACGATTATAGTTGAGGTATTGCTGGCTGTCCATTGGCTTTCTGCAAAGTGTCATCTATTGTTTTCCTTTTTCAATAAAAACTGTTGTGCCGAGGAAATCAATTTTACTAGAAGAGTGGTGGCATGGCAAACCTAATGCTGGGATAAAGTGTTAAAATGCTCAAAAAATATGTGCTGAGTGCACTTACGCCATTTCCCAAATAATAAAGATATCGTGTATGTAACGGAGGTAGGTGCGAGGTTTTAGTGGCGACGATTCCAAAGGCTGTGCTTCTAGTTGCCCCATGAAGATGTTGGCATAGGTCGGTGCAAAAGGGGTTCCCGTGCTAATGCCAAAAATTTGCAGGTAGTTGATCGAATCATATTCAAAGTTATTAAGTGTAAGTACTAGTTTCAGTAATGCAATGTAAACTTCAGCGGCATGTGCACGCTTGCTATTCTGTATTGCCTTCGAGGGTGCTTCGATTCCTTCTGTGATAGGTATATTCGTGTATAGGAAGGTGACATCTAACGTTACCAGAACTGCCTGATCCGAGAGTGTTTGACTTTCGTTAATGGACTCTATAATCTACAGAAAGTGAGGTGTATCCTGAATAAAGGACAGAAGGGTGGGCGGTTGTCATGATAGAGGCGCGAAATACCAACATTTCAGTGTTTCCCGTGCGGGGGCGAGAACGAAGAAGTGTGCACGTGTGGTGCGTGCAGTGGTTCGTGCTGCGCTGCGTTGAAGCCAGATGATTCTCACTGGACGTCCAGTTCAGAGAATCTTTGAGCAACCGCCACGGCGTATTGCGACGCCAAAGACCTGCGTTCCTGCTGGGCTACGGGTCCAGGGAGTCAGGCAAGCTGAACAACCGCTGAAGAAGACCTCAAGGGCCTGTGTTCCATGCTGGGCGACGGGTCCAGGGGCCAGACGAGGCGGCAGTGCTCTCGGCTACTGCGGCGACAGCCAGGCTATTGGGGCGGTCATTTCCAGCCACCGGTGCCGTCGAACCCAGTAGCTGGAGATGCGTTGTAACTACCGCGGCCTACCGGCTGCCGTGGCTGCCGAAACAGGCGCTGCGGTGTAAGGGCCGCTGCTGCGGCCAACAGTTCCGTGGGTGGTCCTACATCGCCAGCATCCTACCGGTCACTTCATCATCGCAACCAACAGCTGCTTGGGAGCCTGGAAGCATTCAACGACAACACGCAGGAAATACGGCGAGACTATTACCCTTTTTCGTTTCCCCGGGACGTAATATAGCAGTAGCAGTAGGACTGCGTAGATACAGTCAGTGCATGCTTGTACATAGGATTTTTGTGATATAGTTTGTGTGTGCGTGTGTTCTTGAAAGCGGTGCGTTCCTTGGTGAGTGGTCCTGGGCCCAAACCTGGAGCAATTCCATCACACTCTGGCGAGCCTGCCAGGATACCGCTCATAAAAGAAAAAAAAAACCTCGAAGGAAATATCGCTCGTCGAGTGCACCGCACAGAAGCTTACCCAGTCATGGACACAGAGCGATTAGCCGCCGTTGGCATTCAGCTAGGATTGTCCGGCGCAGAATTGCGGAAATGGATTGAGACTGAACAGGCGAGACAGAGAGATGAGTGTGCTGCTGAGAGAGAGGCGAAGAGGGAGGCAGATGAAAGGGCTAAGGAAATCCTTGAGCTGAAGTTAAGGTTCAAGAAGGAGCTTCGAGTGGATCTACCACAGCCATCTCTGATCTAATGCCGCCGACTAACGTGTCATCAGTACTGAACCCACAGAAGTTGCTGCCATTGTTTGATGAGCGTTGTGATGACCTACACACGTACCTGCAAAGATTTGAACGCGTGGCCACAGGACAAGGCTGGCCCCAAGAAAAGTGGGCACTAGCTGTCAGAATGTGTTTGAGTGGCGAAGCGTCAACTGTTATTGGCCGAATGACTGCCACTGATTCCTTAGACTATGAAAAAGTAAAGAAGGCCTTGCTGCAGAGGTTCCGATTCGCTGCGCAAGGATACCAGGAAAAGTTCCGAAAGGCACGGGCAGAAGATGGAGAAACTGGGAACCAGCTAGCTGCGAGACTGTCCGGGTATTTCGACCACTGGCTTGACATGGCTGACGTGTCCAGAACGTTTGAAGGCCTTCAAAACCACATGCTCGCGGAACAGTTTATCCGGTGCTGTAATCCAAGCGTTACAGTGTTCCTGAAGGAGCGAAAGTGCAAGACACTTTTAGAACTAGCCGACGCTACTGACCGTTTTATGGAAGCACAGAACTTGTCGAACATCGGAAAGGGACCAGGTGACTTCAGAGACATCAAGAGGAATCCTGAAAAATGTTCCAAGAAAAGCACCGCCAAGGTGTATGCTCTGCAAGCGCCTGGGCCATCAAGCGCATGAATGTCGCAGTCCTATGAACGAGCCAATGAAATGCAAGAACTTCGGCAAAAACGGTCATAAGAGCGAAGACTGTTGGAGTGCTAGGTCACAGAAAGGAAAGAGTTCAGCATGCGTGGTCAACGATGGATTTCAGAGTTGTCCTTCGAGTGACAAGGATATAAACGAGAAAGAGGGGATGAATCATGACCCACGTGATAAGAAAGTTAAAGAAAAGAAAATCCCCTTTCTGGTAAAAAGAATGCCTGTGGTTGAAGGCCAAGTGTTCGGTGAAATGATTAGAGTCCTCCGGGATACGGGTAGTAACACCGCAATTATCCGGAGAGGCCTGGTTCCTGATAGGCATTGACTGGGAAAAGTATAAGGGTCCTGCTCATTGATAGCTCTGCTATAGAAGTACCAGAAGCCAAGGTGTACGTAAATACCCCTTACTTCACCGGCGACATAACAGCGTTATGTATGGACGAGCCACTGTACGACTTGGTGCTCGGCAACCTACCAGGTGTCAGAAGCCCTGATGAACCAGATATGTATTGGAGACGGGCTGCAGTCGACCCCACGGACAATACGTCATCCGACTATAGTGTCCAAGTTGTGGAGCATCCTCAGTATGTTTCCACCACGGTTAAGCCAGCAGAGAAGGGAGTAACTCCGCTGTGTGTACCAAAAATAAAGTGGTGCGACATCACGAAAGACCAGTTGGCTGAGGAGCAACAGAAGGACAAAACGCTGAAATAATTCTTTGAAAAAGTAGGTAGAGATTTCAAGTCGCTGAAAGGCCACTCATACTCTTTTGTCGAAAGGGGTGGATTGCTTTACAGGCGATACTGCCTTAATACTGGCAGGAAATTTAACCAGCTCGTTGTGCCAAAGGCATTCAGGAGAAACATCCTTGAAGTCGCACACGAAAGTCTGATGGCTGGACACCAAGGCTTTCGGCGAAGCACTGATAGGATCTTGGGAGACTTTTATTGGCCTGATATGCATGGCGACATAAAAATATTTGTCAAGTGTGATCAGTGCCAACGGACAACACCCAAAGGCAAAGTTGGGGTTGTGCCTTTGGGCAACATGCCTGTTATAAAGACCCCGTTTGAGCGAGTTGCGGTCGATTTGATCGGCCCTTTCACACCGAAATCAGAATGTGGCAACCGTTACATTCTAACCCTGATTGACTTTGCTACCCGATATGCTGATGCCATTGCTCTCCCCGCAGTTGATGCTGTGCATGTAGCGGAAGGCATGGTAGAAATTTTTGTGCGAATCGGACTACCAAAGGAGATCGTAACTGATCAAGGAACAAGCTTCACAGCGGAGCTCATGGAAGAGGTAGGCCGTCTTCTCGCCATCAAGTTCCTACGAACGACCCCATACCATGCCGTGGCAAATGGGCTCGTAGAAAAGTTCAATGGAACTCTGAAGAGTATGCTGAAGAGGATGTGCCAGGAAAGACCACGATCCTGGGACCGGTACCTGGCCGCACTCCTTTTCGCTTACCGGGAAGTGCCTCAAGCGAGCTTAGGCTTCTCGTCTTTTCAGCTTATTTATGGACGCCACGTGCGAGGACCACTGACAGTCCTGAAAAAGCTATGGACTAATGAAGACATCGACGACGAAACTCGCAACACCTACACATATCTCCCACCGGTACGTTGTTAGACCTATTGTGTCTAGAGTTGATGTTTACAAGCTTTCTCTGCTGGTCAAAACAATTGAAGAATGGAATAAACTAAGCCCTGAGATGTTTGAAGGTGTGAATTTGCTCGCGAGTTTCGAAGAAAAGCTTCAGTCACTCGGTGTCTAATTTTGAGATTCTTATTGTTATGTATATTTGCACATCATTCATATGCTGCTGTTTTGTATTTTCTTATGCTCTGTTTATATATTTGTTTTTGAATTCGTATTGTGCTGTTTGTACCATGCTGTTTGTATATTTTCTATGCTGTTTGCATATATTCTTCCAGTGTTGAAAACTTTCCCACCCTGTAACAGCCCGAAAGAGCTCACAGTATTGAAAATCAATAAATAAATAAATAGATAAATAAATAAATCTCGTCGACCTTCGAAACCGCCTTGAGGAGACTTGCAAACTCGCTCATGAAGAGCTGGAGAGAGCACATGCAAAACAAATCGTACTACGACCGGAGAAGCCGCCCTCGAAAGCTAAACGCCGGCGATAAAGTGCTTCTTCTATTACCGACAGAATCTAACAAATTATTGATGCAATGGAAAGGCCCTTTTGAAATAGTTGAACAGAAGAATGAGGTCGATTATGTTTTAAACATAAGTGGAAAGAGAAAAATCTTCTCATTAATATGCTGAAGAGGTATGAGGAACGCGAACCTTTCCCCGCACGTCAGGTGTCAGTCATATCTGAAGTCAACCACGATACAGCCGACGAGAACGAGGAACAACCAAGCGAAGAACTACACGAGGTTCCATCCATGAACCTATTTCGCACACAGACAGTGATTGATGTCAAGTTTTCTGGGATTCTAAGTGCTGAACAGCGTTCAGAGTTTCTCGACTTGTTTAAAGAGGCCGAGGTCATCCTGTCTAACCACTCAGGAAAGATTGAACTCGTTGAGTGTATACTACACTTCACTTCTGATAAGAGTATTCTTTTCCGGTGTCATAAATCAAAGGCTCGGATGACGTACGAGCATATTACCTGAGCCACGTGTAACACTGATGCACTGTGCTATCTTATAGTGGAATTCTCGAGTGGTTTTTTTTTCCCATGCTCTCTTCATCCTAATATCGCATGTTGGAACGATTGTGTAGACACACCACTGGACCCTTTAGTGCATCTGGTGGAACTTGTTGACATTTGTTTTCTGCGTCTTCTACTCTCGCCAAAAGTTGTAAACAACTTTCTTAAACGGGGGATGTCATGATAGAGGCGCGAAATACAAACATTTCAGTGTTTGCTGTGCGGGGGCGAGAACGAAGAAGTGTGCGTGTGTGGTGCGTGCAGTGGTTCACGCTGCGCTGCGTTGAAGCCAGCTGATTCTCGCTGGACGTCCGGTTCAGAGAATCTTTGAGCAACCGCCACGGCGTATTGCGACGCCAAAGACCTGCGTTCCTGCTGGGCGACGGGTCCAGGGAGCCAGGCGAGCTGAACAACCGCTGAGGAAGACCTCAAGGGCCTGTGTTCCGTGCTGGGCGACGGGTCCAGGGAGCCAGACGAGGCGGCGGTGCTCTCGGCTACTGCGGCAACAGCCAGGCTACTGGGGCGGTCATTTCCAGCCGCCGGTGCCGTCGAACCCAGTAGCTGGAGATGCGTTGTAGCTACCGCGGCCTACTGGCTGCCGTGGCTGCCGAAACAGGCGCTGTGGCGTAAGGGCCGCTGCTGCGGCCAACAGTCCCGTGGGTGGTCCCACATTGCCAACATCCTACCGGTCACTTCGTCAATTAAAGATAACCGTTCCAGCTCCCTGCCAGTAACATCCGGTGTCCCCCAAGGATCTGTACTCGCACCCCTCTTGTTCCTCATATATTAACGACCTGCCCACACATTTATCCTCCCATATCTGCTTATTCGCCGATGACTGCGTCATCTATCGCACAGTTACTAACATTTCTGATCAAACTGTACTCCAACAGGACCTGAACCTTGTGCAACAGTGGTGCGATCTTTGGTTAATGAAGCTTAATCCCACTAAATGCAAGCTCGTTTCATTTCAACGCCAGCACAATCCTTTATCATTCTCATACCTAATCTCCAGCTCTTCCATCGAACAAGTTCAGTCATACAAATACCTAGGCGTCACCTTATCCTCTAACCTTTCCTGGAATGCACACATCAGCAACATCATATCATCCGCGAATAGATCCCTCGGTTTCTTGAAGCGTCATTTGCGCCATGCACCATCAGATATAAAACTTCTTGCAGTACAAAACCCTCATCAGATCTAAACTAGAATATGCAGCGCCCATCTGGAGCCCCCACCAGGTATACTAATAAACGAACTCGAGTCGTAAATAATAAACTTAATAAACGAACTCGAGTGTAATTACCTTTGTTAACGGAAAGGATGTATCCGGCAAGGCTACTGTATCACGACTGCGCATCGCACATGCGCAGATACTCTCGGCGCGCTATCGTGCGCTTATATAATCAGTGACTGAATAAACCGATCGTTCTTGTTCTGGCCATCATGCTGTCACGTCGTCCTTGCTAGTTACATCTGTAACCCTCATCTGTAAACCCACCCCTTATGTAATACCCCCTAACCGGGGTCATTAAGGTATTGAAGTGAAGTGAAGCAACCAACACCTGCTTGGGAGCCTGGAAGCATTCAACGACAACACGCAGGAAATACGGCGAGACTATTACCCTTTTTCGTTTCCCCGGGACGTAATATAGCAGTAGCAGTAGGACTACGTAGATACAGTCAGTGCATGCTTATACGTAGGATTTTTGTAATATAGTTTGCGTGTGCGTGTGTTCTTGAAAGCGGTGCGTTCCTTGGTGAGCGGTCCTGGGCCCAAACCTGGAGCAATTCCATCACAGCAGTGCTTTTATTTATGCAATACTGCGGACTCGTGGTCCATGCAGGGTGGTCAGTACAAATACAAGAGTAATACAAAGAAACAGCAATCCACAACAAAGATACAGACTAGGGAAGGTTTACATGACAGAATGATCACTTGTTTTGGTAAGGCAGTTTCATTCATTGATTGTTCTCGGGAAATAAGAACACTTAAATAGCTCTGTGCCAGCAAAGTATGGGGTGAGGGCGTTTTCATTGTGGTGTCGGGTGGGCCTGCTAGTTAAGGGCGATAGAGAGGTCTATGCATCTAGGGCAAATTTGTTTTCCAATGAGTTGGGAAAGAAATTATAATCTAAAATTTTGCCTTCGTTCCTGTAATAGGGGAATTCCGTTTGCTTGCAATAAATCGGAAGGCGAGTCTAACCAAGAAAACTTGTTAAAGATGAACTGTACGGCCTTTCTCTGAATACGCTCCAGACTATGAGTGTTGAGCATAGTATGAGGGTCCCATATAATGCACGCATATTCTAGTTTTGGCCGCACAATAGCCGTGTAGCAGAAGAGCTTGACATTAGTGGAAGCAGTTTTAAGTTTATGCTTAAGGAGACAAAGCTTGCGAAAGGCAGATGAACAAACGTTATCGATATGAATATTCCATGACAGATTTACATCGTGATACTTGTAGTGACTTACTTGTAATACCGAAAACCCTAATAGGTAGGTGTAAGGTGACGGATTTTTTTTTTCGCGAGTTACTGGAAGGCAAACACATTTGCTCGTATTCAGGGTCATTCCCCATTTTACGCACCATTCACATATATTGCCCGTAGTGTTGAGGTCGCTGTAATCATTAGTAGAACTAATTTACTTAAACAAAACAATCATCAGCAAACAATCTTATTTCAATGCCAGGGCAAACTACATCAACAATATTGTTACGTGGCGATTAATGACGCTGACCTGCAGTGGGGTGTACGGTTACAGGGATGTGAAAGACACCCAAGAAAGAAGACGATGATATATCTTGGGTGAGCGTGGTGTGACTCCCAGCTTGGTCGGTCTGAAATACAAACGCTGTAAATAATTCCACCGTTTGTTCTGTTCCGTTTCATTTTTGGTGGAGGTGCTGGGTACCCTTCAGTCTTCTACGACGGAGCTCCACAGTGGACGCCACCTCGAGTCTACAAGCATGGCTTTGGGCAACGACACGCCTCGTCCACTTCAGCTACGTCACCACCAGCGATCACAACTCAGTACGTCGCTCTATCACAAGAGTTGCGATGCGGGCTTGTTGGTGGTTCATATTAAACGTATTTGATGTAGCGCAAAAAACAAGATACGGACAACAAGAAGGCACATATGGACACCACAACCCCGTGATCCCGGTATCTTTGCCGGCGCAAACAACGTTGACGTGGATCAGTGGCTTGGGATGTATGAGCGCGTCAGCAAGGACCTACGGCAGCGATCCAACCGTCATGCTGGCGAACGTGATATTTTACCTGGACAAGACTCCTCGCGTCTGGTTTGAGACCCACGAGCAAGATATTACCAGCTGGAATACCTTTAAAGAACAGCTCCGCGACCTTTTCGGGAACCCGTCTGGGCGGCAGCTCGCTGCTAAGAAACAACTGGCGGTACGTACCTAGACGTCAACGGAGCCATACTTGTCCTATATCCAGGACGTACTGGCCTTGTGCCAAAAAGCCGATGACAGAATGCCCGAGACTGAAAAAGTCTCTCACATACTGAAGGGCATTGCAGATGATGCATTCAATCTGCTTGTATTCAATAACGTAGCGACCGTCGACGCTGTGATTAAGGAGTGTCGCCGCTTAGAGCAAGCGAAAAGCCGGCGCATATCACACCAGTTTGAGCGCCTTCCGAACACGGCTCCAACGTCTTCCTGCGAGACAGTTCCTTGCGAGCAGTCTGCATCTGAACATGTCACACGAATCGTCCGGCGCAAACTCGAGGCCGCATGCCCTGCTGCAAACAAGAATATGTTTTCCGACTCACCGGCCCCGACCGTGTCATTGATCCAGGCCGTTGTTCGGCAAGAATTCACCAACCTTGGTCTGCTTCCTTCTGTCTGTGCCTTAAACAATTCGGATACCCCGTTCGCTTCGTCAGACGCTCCTCGACGCCGTCAGTACCCTCCTGTTCGTTCCAGGAATCCGTCCGAGTGGCGAACAGCAGACGATAAGCCCATCTGCTTCCGCTGTTGCCGCGCAGGACACATCGCTGCTTATTGTCGCAGCCAGTGGCCGTATACGTCGCCTAACCAGTTCGCCACGTAACATAACCCTGTGACTTCCCTGTGCCGAAATCTGCGAAAGATGTTCGCAGCTTTGTGGGGCTCTGTTCCTATTTTCGTAGATTTGTGCGAAACTTCGCCGAGGTTGCTAGACCACTGACAGATCTTCTAAAACGAGACGTGCCTTTTGACTGGGGTCCCCGGCAAGCTGCCGCTTTCTCTCAACTCACTACCCTACTCACCACGCCCCCAATTTTGGCCCACTACGACCCTTCAGCACCAACCGAAATCCGCACTGACGCCAGTGGTTACGGTATAGGCGCTGTGCTCGCCCAAAGACAGCGTGGACAGACTTGTGTGATCGCTTATGCCAGCAGGCTGCTGTCCACCTCGGAGCGAAATTATTCTATTACGGAGCGAGAATGTCTCGCTCTCGTGTGGGCAGTTGCAAAATTTCGCCCTTATCTCTTTGGCCGGCCATTTATGGTAGTATCCGACCACCATGCCCTATGTTGGCTGGCCTCTCTGAAAGATCCCACTGGTCGTCTCGCTCGCTGGGCGCTCCGTCTGCAAGAGTATACCTACACCGTGGTGTACAAGTCGGGGAAACCGCACCAAGAGTCGGATTGCTTGTCTCGATACCCAGTGGCCGACGCTGACTCTACAGCTACAGTGTCCATCAATAGCATATTTTCGATTTCTAAGCTCCACAACATTAGCGATGAACAACGCCGGGACCCATACTTAAGTAACTTGATCCATCGACTTCGGTCGCGTAATTTCACTACATATCCGGAGCAATGCATAGGACGCGTTCTGCGCCGCCATTGGCCGCACGCGAGCCCCACGTCATGAGAGCCGCCCGCTACGCATTTCCGGTAAGTTTGCTCACACCAGGGTTGCCGTTGGTGGCTACTTTGCGCCAAATTGGCTACTTTACTACCCCGTCTGGCGATGAAAATTTTAGGTTGGCTCCTTGGCTACTTTCTGGCTACTTTGAACTTCTATTTTGGCGCATTTACTAGCCAATTTCTAAAAATTAATTGCAGATATAATAGCAAGCAAGCATAAATACGACCCATTGATTCCAAGCTTTGGTGTCGTCTTGGCTCATGCGCGCACGCGCGTCCCTCAGGCAAGTGGGTTGGCGCGCGTACGAGATCCCTACGCGCGGCACGGCTGAAAAAACGGAGTGAGGAGGTCGCGCGCATGTAGGCAACCCGCGCGTGGCTAGCACGCTCACGCTGCTACACGCTCGCGACACTGCTAAAGACACTCACTACTGACGCTGCGCGCCATCTGATGAACACAACGCGCATCTAACGTACTTTCCCCGTTAGCATCGCGCGCCCGAAGTCATGCGCTAAGGCGCAGCCATGTGGACAGTGTAGCGCGGCGTATCGCTAGGACACGAGAAGCACGATACCGGCGCGAAAACACTTGTGTAGCTAGCAGAGCTTCTGCTTTGCACTTCCAGCGTGCGGAGACCACCATCTGTCATGGGAAAATACGCAAACGCAAAGCGCACGTTCCGAGAAGAATGGCGAAAGGACAAGAAACTGAGCGGTAAGCTAAATGAAAACTATACTTCAGGCCTTTATTTTCGCGTCGCGCGGCGCGCCTCATAGGTATTGTTTATTATCACGTGTTACAGGCTGGGCTTCATCTTGTGACAATGGAACGGCCGTCCACTGCAAATACTGCAATTGCAACATTCGACCCCACTACAGTGATCTGCTCAAGCACGCCGAAACCAAGAAACATCGCGAGTCCGCAGTAATCCCAAGTACGCAAAGAGAACTGCCGCAGCTTCTAGCCTCTTCTCGTCAAGCAAACTATGAAAAGGCTCGCCGAGAGTTAAGGATTGCCTTGTACATTGCCGTGCACACGTCTATAAATGCTGTAGATGAGCTTGGCGAGATTCTCCATTCCGAATTCAAGGTTTTCGACCTGCACAGAACGAAGTGCACTGCTATAATTACAAACGTCCTTTTCCCATATTTCACGGAAAGCATGGACAAACAACTGAAAGGCTCCAGCTATTCCCTCATGGTAGATGAATCAACTGATATATCCACGACAAAGCAACTGTGCATTGTGGTGCGATTTCTGAATTCAGCAGAAAACAAGATTGCAACCACGCTGCTTGATCTCGTAGAGCTGTCTGACGGAACGGCGCAAACACTTCACGACACCGTAATGAAGACTTTGGACAAGCACGGCCTGCCAGTCAAGGACTGCCTCGGACTCTGTACCGATGGTGCAAATTCCATGAGTGGCAACCACAATTCCCTCTTCAGTCGTCTTCGTGAGGACAACAAGGAATTGGTCTTGGTAAAATGCGCTTGCCACAGCCTGGACCTTGTGGCGTCCAAATCGATGGAAGCGATTCCCTCTGCTGTCGAGCACTTGGTGAGAGAAACGTACAGCTTCTTTGCGCACAGCAGCTGCCGGCAAGGTGCTTATAAGAGACTTTATGCCAGTCTGTCAGTGGACGATGAAAGTGCAGAGCCGCCGCCAAAACTTTTATCTCTTTCGCAGACAAGATGGCTTGCTATTGCTGACTGTATCGAAAGAATTTTGGGGCAGTATCAGGTACTCAAACAGTTTTTCGAAAAAGCAGAAGAGCGTAGCTACAATGTGCGCATTTTGCGAGAGATGTATGGGGACAGAAGGAATCATGCTTACCTTGTGTTTCTTGCCCCAGTCCTACATAGCGTGAGACGGGTGAACAAAATGTTCCAGACAAACGCAGCCGACCCATTGGTTGTCTTTCAAGAGCTTGAAAACTTGTATTTGGAAGTTCTGCGTCGAATTTTGCACCCATCAGTTTTGAGGCACAACTCAACAGCGAGCCTGCTATCGCTAGACCTGGTGAACATGAAGTCTATATTCCTGCAACCAGAGGTAGCAGACTTAGGTGACGTCTTCGGAGAAGAGGTTTCACTAGTCCCTGTAGAATACCAAGGGGTCGTGAGAGAGCGCTGCTTCCAGTTCTTGCGGCAAATGGCGATACAACTCCAGCAGCGGCTTCCAAATGCTTCCTCTGCACTACGGAGGCTGCATGCCGTCAATCCGCATGACATAGACAGCACGAAGAGCCGCGAAAGCATACTGAAGCTGCCGCCGCATTTTTTCGGATGTTCCTCGATCGAGCTGGAGTCAGAAATACGGCAGCTTCAGAAAATTTGCGGTGCACTTGATCGCACATCATCTTTGACATTTTGGCACGCAGCGGCATCTTACAAGGACACTTCTGGTGAATGCCCTTTTCCGCACTTGGCGCTGGGTGCACTGAGAATTTTGACACTTCCAGTTTCTAATGCCGATGCCGAGCGCGTATTCTCTTGTGTAAACGTGACCAAAACTGATATCCGCAACAAAATGAAGCTGGACTTGCTCATGGCGATTCTACGAATCAAGTTTGGTTTACGACTTCAAGGAAAAACTGCGTCAACGTTTGTCGTTCCTAATGAGTTGTTAGATAGAATGTGCCAAAATTACTCCGGAAAGAACTCGATCTATCCCAGATAAGCAACGTGCACGCGGACTAACCATTAAATAATTTATTTATTTATTTATTTCCAATGTGCCTTGGCTTGAAGACGAAGCAGAAAGGAAGGAATTTTGTGCTATTTACTGTTGTGCTGATTTAGAATATTATTTATTGTTTAATAATAAAAGAAACTCTATTCATCATATCACGTGTTCTATGTGGCTACAAATTTGGCGCTAAGATTATATGTCATGGCTACTTTTGGCTACTTTTAGCTTGGATTCTGGCTCCTTTTAAAACCTGCCCAACGGCAACCCTGGCTCACACACAGCAGTCGCGCAGTGCCCGCCTCCGACGACGGGTCGTCGTTCCTACGAACGCGGAGTGGGGGGAGGAATCCGGCGGTGCGGTTGGGGGGTTGGGGGTTGCGTCGCCTTCGATTCTTCGATTGTTTTCCTTTCGCTGGTGGGTTTTCAAACCTGCGCCAGTTAAGGGTAAACGCGGTGCGCAAGAGACGCTGGTTTGACGCTTGCTGTGTGAGTGCTAGGTGCCGCTCTTTCATCCTTTTTTTGGGCGCTGAGAGCTGTGGGAAAGGAGGGAAAACAAAGAAAGATGTCGGATGCGCATGTGTGTGTTTTTTGTTTTGGTTTTTTCTCTCTTTCGGGGTGAAGTAGAGAATTTATCAAGGGGCTACGAGGCTCGGCGCCTCTCGGGGGGAACTATTATTACTAACACAACTGCTCCGAAGGAGCCGCGTAATGTTCTTTTAAAAACGCAATCGCGTTGGGTCTCAGCGGCGGGCGCGCCAGCGCCCGTCGCTGACGCGCCTGGCTCTGGCAGTAGTGACACGAGCAAAATAGTGAGAGCGCCGAAGGCGCACCGCGAAGCGGCGACGTATGTCAACGGGCCCTCCACTGACACGGGCGAACCACGGACACGCTTAAAATAGCTATATGGCAGGAAATGCGCCGGCAGCGATAAAATGCCGGCAGCCTTCCCCGTGCCAGGCTACTCTCTCTGCCGGCTGCCGGCGCGTGCGACTGTAAACATTTACCGGAAATGCGTAGGCGGGCTGACGTGGCCTCGCGTGCGGCCAATAGCGGCGTCTGTGCATTGCTCCGGATATGTTACGGAAACACGCTGCCCCGGTCGTAGGTGCGGGCAACGCCTAAGTGGCAAGCCGTTGGGGCGTCGTGAAGTTCCCGGAGAATTGCGGAGCGCAAGTGTGCCGGAATGACAAGAAGGAGCTCAGGTCCGGTAGGTGCCATATTTCGTCGATATAAAGTTCCATTCTGCAGAGTGAACATGACCGGGGGAGTACGCAACCGCTTCTATTGGCCTGGTTTAACGCGCTCTGTGCGGCGTTATGTCAATGCCTGCGAAGTCTGCCAACGCCGCAAGAAACCATCAAGGCTCCCTGCAGGGTACCTTCAGCCCATCGACGTCCCTGCGGAGCCCTTTTTCCGTGTGGGCCTCGATCTCCTAGGTCCATTTCCAACATCTGCTGCAGGAAACAAATGGATTACCGTCGCTACCGACTATGCGACGCGGTACGCCATCACACGAGCACTCCGAACCAGCTGTGCCACAGACGTGGCTGACTTTCTACTACATTATGTTATTTTAGTCCACGGTGCTCCACGTCAATTGCTGACCGACCGCGGCCGTACCTTCCTTTCTCAAGTAATTGACGATATCCTGCGCTCCTGCTCTACACAGCACAAACTGGCAACTTCATACCACCCACAGACCAACGGCCTCACGGAGCGCCTGAACAGGACCCTGACCGACATGCTTTCTAAGTACGTGTCGGATGACCATCTTGATTGGGACGTTGCACTACCATACGTTACCTTTGCATATAATTCGTCTCGCCACGACACTGCTGGATACTCCCCGTTCTACCTCCTGTTCGGCCGTGAACCTACTTTGCTGTTGGACACGTCCCTTCCACCAGTTCCACCTTCGAACACTGCTTACGCTCGTGACGCGATTGCCCGCGCTGATCATGCCCGTCGCAGACTAACGACGTCCCAAGAGACCCAGAAGCGACATTACGACCAGCGCCATCGTGACGAACGTTTTCCTACGAACTTGCTCGTTCTTCTTTGGTCCCCAACACGACGTCCCGGACTTTCTGAGAAGCTGCTATCTCGATACTCAGGCCCCTACCGTGTCCGTCGACAAGTGACAGAGGTCACTTATGAAATCGCACCCGCCGATCCCGCTACCTCTTCGGGTCTGCTACCACGTGACGTCGTCCATGTCTCGAGGCTCAAACGTTACCACCCGCCTTCCGCAGGGTCTCCATAGACGCGCCGGGTCGGCGCTTCTGCCGCGGGAGGGTTATGTTACGTGGCGATTAATGACGCTGACCTGCAGTGGGGTGTACGGTTACAGGGATGTGAAAGACACCCAAGAAAGAAGACGATGATATATCTTGGGTGAGCGTGGTGTGACTCCCAGCTTGGTCGGTCTGAAATACAAACGCTGTAAATAATTCCACCGTTTGTTCTGTTCCGTTTCAATATCATTAATATAAAATATAAAGAGCAAAGGGCCTAACACACTGCCCTGCGGGACACCAGATGTGACCGGTAGACAGCCCGATTGTTGACTTGCTACATCAACGTACTGTCTACAATTATTCCAATGGGCTGAAATCCAAGCAACAAGCATTTGTGGGACGCCTATTGTCTCAAGCTTTAAGATGAGTGTGCTATGAGGAACTTTATCAAAGGCATTTGCAAAAGTCTAAAAAGAGCATATCTATCCTACCGTGTTTATCGAGGGTCAATGCGAGAGAATGAACTAATGTGACAAGTTGTGTAACGGTTGATAATCCTTTCCGAAACCCATGCTGATATTTGGTCAATACGCAGCTTTCCTCGAGGAAGGATGTGATACTAGCAGCTATGATATGTTCAATAATTTTGCAGCATTGCGAGGTGAGTGAACTTGGACGGTAATTTCCTAGTGCCAGGCAGCTCATGACTTGTGCCACACCCTCTCGCGGGCAGAGCTGTGCCAGCTTGCCCAGGGCAGAAAAAAACAATCGGCACATCGTGCCTACTCGCAACTTTCTTCAAATTATGAGAGGTGCGGTGCATGTAAGGACACATTTCAGGGTGGCTCCTAGATTGTGGCCCTGGATCCCCACCGGTACGGGGTGCTGTAGTTTCACGTAGAAGGACCTCTGCGGCTGCCGTAACGACAGTGCATGGATACCCGGCATCCAAAACTCGCTCTACTTGCTGGTGAAAACTATTCTATTTGGGCATGACTTTCTGAGCGCTGATCCCAAACACTTAACAATATCCCGCTTGACTAGTTTTGACTGCGCAGTCATAAGGCAACAGTGATTTCTGTGCTCGGGGGCTATGAGACCAACAAACATCGTCAAATTGAACATAGAGGTCGATATCATGCGGAATACCATCTAATCTATCTTTGCACTGCCAGGTCTGTAACTGCATGCCCATGTTAGAGGAAAGCGAGATCCTTTACAGACATAAGAATGAAGAGACGCATTTAATGGTCGAGGCGTGGCATATCAGTATTAGTGGAAGTGCGTGCGTGAGTCAGCCGCCGATTGGCTTAAACAGAAAAGAGATTGAATGCCTTAGCAGTTGTCTATCGCGTAGACCGGCACGTGTAACCGTTTGACAGGTGGCGCTACCGTTCCTGAGCATGCACAGATAAGTTTTGTGTCTTCTTTCTTTTTCGCCTCTGTGCTCTGCTTGAGCTGTTAGTCGGCGTTCGTGTTGTTCACTTCTTCCCCTTGTGTCCGTGTCTTGCACGCCTCTTCTGACTATGGAGCTTGCCCATTTAAGTGCTATTCCAATAAAACTGGTAGGCAATCCTAATTCATGACAAGTTGTTTCATAGTGGCATTCGCACCATGGCATCGGTGTGACCCGGCAGCTTCCTTGTAGTGTACAAGGCCGGTGTGAACCACACGGCATTTCTATCTTGCTTTTTTTTTTCTTTTTTACCTGTGACTCATACTCATGTATTACAGATTCATACCCACATATTTGAAGTGGGTATGAGTCCCACGTGATTGTAATTTAGACCACAAGGGCCTTCATTTTCATATATTATCCTGATTCTTAAATGCCTCTTTTATGAATGACCTATGTTATGATATCTATCGTACTTTTATTTGTTTTGCTACTTTAACTTATTTGTCATTGAATTTTGTAACAGGTCGTCGCAGGAAGTGAATCGAATGTTCTGTACAAGATGCAAGAGTGGCACTTGGTGCTCGTGCCAATAATGAATATTTGCATAAATGCCAGGAAAGGGTAGTTAAATACGTAAAGCACACGAAGTGTGTTTGTTTATGTTCCATCTGTTTGCTTACTATTCATGGGAAGAAATCAGGGTCATGGACGGGGGTTAATGGTTAAGAGTGTGCTTGAGCAAATGTTGTCTTGTGGTGCTCCGCATGATGTAGCAGTGGTTTCATGTAGCATTGTTAGTACGCAAGAGAAATGTAGTCACATGTACTTTCTGTATGTGCAGTGGAAGATTGTGAAAGGCATGATGGATCTGAAGAGAAGCCATACTACATGTCCAAGGAGCTCATGAAGATCCTGGGAAAGCACAACAGGCTTCAGGAAGCAGACAAGTGATTTTAACTGCCTCACCACTTGCAGATATCGTGCTGGGATTAGTTCAGCTGCCTCATTTTGCTTTGCATTGACATGCACTCACGATTGGAGGGCTGTGGAGTGAGTCGAAGAGGATAGCTTTATTTTTAATACAGCTAACTTCTAATGCTTGGGGAGGGAAAAAGAAATAAAAACCCTTTTCATGCCACAAAGTGGGTGTCTATTTTTTCGTGCGCAACATTGTTTGTATTGGACATACCTTGTACAAGTACTGTGAGCAATTATTGGTCTTTTCTCCATCTGGCTTCTTTTTCACCCATGCTGGTGAAACATGAAAAAAAAAACGCTGGGACAAAGCAGAGAAACACAGGATGAGCGCTCGTCCTGCGTGTTTCTCTCCTTTGTCCCGGTGCTTTTTCACGCTTCACCAGCATGGACCATTTCCAACTAGGCCAGCTAGCTGTATTGCTTCTTCTTCACCATCGACAGTGGCTTCTCACCTGGAGTCTAATTTGTGCCTTGGGGTGGGGTCATTTTTAAGCATTCTCGAGCTTTAATAAAAATGTTTGCATAACTACAGCCTGAAAGTACGAATAGTTCAGCTGGGTGACATTCAACAGGTGTTGCCATTTTGATGGCTTCGTATTACATTGATGCTTGGCCACTCATTGAAAAGCTGCCATTCATATCTTATTCTTATGACTGCGCACTGAGAATGCATGACTTTTTAATGCTGACACTTGCACATGTCCTAAAAGCTCATAAAATTTAAATTCTGCGCACACATTGCCCTGCTGTCGAGAGTAATCTTTAATATTCAGTGTACTCTGGAAAAATATGCCAGTTTCTCTGTCCCAGTTTCTTAGGTAACCTTACCAGTTCCACGGCGAACACGCTGGGTATGTACTGTTTGATACTGCAACTATTATGATGATATGCTGCCTTATGTAAAATATTGACCTGATTGGCCCAGCCGGCAATGTTCGAAGGCATAGAGCCAACCGATTGGTCTTGGGGCTGAAAATTGCTGTGTATGGTAGTTTGGGCAAGAACAGTGAGTGATACCATATTCGCCTCACCACTACTTGTCACCGCACCACTACCTGCCCCAGGATCGTGTGCGAAGGAGCTGAGCTGGCCGGGCAGCGTGATTCTATTGCAGAGACGACCTGCGACCAAGCAGATGGGAACCTTTGCAGCCGCGCGCCCATAGGCTCGCGCGCGGAAGTGGACGTCAGCTACCGCCGTGCTTTCGTATCGGCATGGGCGTTGCTTGTATGTGTGGCAAAGCAGACGCAAAAGTGCCAAGGCTAACCCTACTTAGAATATGAGGCATGTCAATAAACTTCAGGTGCTTCGAAAGAGATGATGCGCGTATGTGTTCAGATCGCGCGGTGCTTCAGAAGACGCTGTGCATGGCTGTGCGCGATCGTGTTTGATATCGCCACGTCCACTACGCCGCAGCCGTCGCAGCACTGCGCCGATCGGATCGGCACGTACGCTACGCGTGGGCCGTACTACGCGCCTCTCAAGCAGATACAGGAAGTCACAGTCAATGAAAACGTCGGGATACTGACACTCAGAATTTTTTTTTACTCTTCAAAACACCTGCCAAAGGTGCGCTCCCCTGACTCAACACTGCCTCGAGACGTGCAGCTTTGAAAAAACAAGTGGCGCCACCCGTGTCACGGTGCGCTACTAGTCAGTCGCGAGCGAGAGCAGACGCGTATGGGGGGAAGCATGGCACCGCGAGAGAACGGCGCATAGTCGAGGTAAAAGAAACGGACGTAAGCGTATGTGGCTGCGTGTATGGTTACCACAAATGCTAAGCACCTCGTGTAAGCTACCAAAGATAAAATCTTAAGGTTTTTTTTTTTCTGGGAAGTCTTACGAGAAGTGTCGAGGGAGCTCCGCACTTGGCGTGCAAGCGGAGCGGCCGGTAAACAACGACTCTTATTTTTTTGTGCGTGTATATTTTTGCTATGTAACTGGGAACTTGCTCATCACGATCATGAACACTGCTTTTTTTTTTTTGTTTAGCCCTTGAGGGGGTCTTTGCCGGCCTGTGAAAAATCAAACCCACCGACAAGAAAAGCCCGGTCGCCCACGATAAAGTGGTGAGAAGCAGCTTTGAGTAGAACGTTGGCGGGCGGCATGGTGGATAGCTGAAGGATACATCGCAGCGCATGCAGGAAATAAATACATAGAGAGATGCTGGGAAGCGCAAATTCACGCTCTAAACTTCAACTGTTCTATTCTCAAAGCAGGGCCAAGACATATACAACAGAGAAAATTAGTGACGTTTTGTACCAGCTGAAACTCGCCTTCAAAAAAAAAAAAAAGCGGACATCACTAATGTTGCTCGTGTTTCTCTTTTTAAACTGATCAGCCTCGAATAGCTTACCTTAGTCATTCTGCACTCGAGCCTTCTTGACAACGAAGAATTCCCTCGAACGCTTACCTCCGATCAGAAGTATGCGTCGCAAAATGAGAAATCTCGGCCTACTGTTTCCGTTACGAAGCAGTGTGCCTGTAGCAGCTGCCTTCCGGGTGGGTACTCGAGAGCGCAAGACTTCGTTATTTTGATCTCGTCGACTTTTGAGAGCACAGTGAGCTCCCCCAACGTTTCGTAGCTGGATGATGCTGAAAATTGCTGTGTTTTCTTGGCCCAAAAGTACCATCACTGACAGCCTCCCAGCCTCTCCCAATACCAGCAATAGCAGACGATTCCGCGATGTCGCCCTGAAGAATATGGCGGGCGCACGCAGTGTTGCCAGATCACAATGGATTATGAATATCCTCTGTTGACTGGAGAAGCCGAGGGTGACATTTTCTGCTGCGAAAGCCATAACAAGTGACGCTGGCGTCAAGGAGAGCACTGACAGCGTTACGATACCGCCAAGAAGCAGCGTACTGACCCTCGTAACGTGCGACACATTCGATGGTTGTGAGGGCATCACCAAAGCAAACATTTCGTTGCTGCTTGAGCGGAACCTTTGCATCGCGTGGGACATCGTTCAGATTTGGAACAGATGCTGATTAGTGCTGCTGACTAACTTTATCAACGAGTATCAGCACGTACCCCAAGGCACAGCAGTGGCCTTTCTCCATGAACTTGCTGCTTTTGCTGATGTCAGCTCATTAGAAACCACTGAACCGAACATACCAAAAGACGTTAGCCTGACGGATCGCATACATATAAAGCCCGATTTATTGGAACGACAGAAGCAGAGCTCCTAGACCTCAACGACTTTTCCGGCTGCTTCTCCACAGAGTCGAAAGTTCAACGCACCCCCATTGCGAAACATTGCTTGCCCCGTTTTCCATCATCCACACTACATTTCAACTACCTGAAACAGAGGTCAAGTGCCAGGTCCAAGACATGATCAAGTATGACGTGATTCAGCTGTCTGCAAGTCCATGGGCGTCACTCGTTGTGTTAGTTAATAATAATGACAATACACTGCGCTCTGTGTACAGAAGGCTTAACAGTATAACCAAGCAGCGTGACGTTTATCCACTGCCGCGAATCGACGACGCTGTAGACCGTCTATGCCACACTCAATTTTTTACTTCGTTGGATCTCAACTCAAAGTACTGGCAGATCAAAGTTGATGAGCGCAACCGCGAAAAGACTGCATTTGTGACCCGTGATGGATAGTATGAATTAAAAGTCCTTCCTTTCAGCCTGTGTTCCGCACCTGCCACATTCCAGCGTATGATGGGCACTGTTCTCTCTGGGTTGAAATGGCAGACTTGCTTGGTGTACTTGGACGACATTGTGGTGTTTTCAAGAATTTGAAGAACATATTGAACGGCTCAAGAACGCCCTCATCACAATCGGCCGAGCAAATCTTACTATTAAGCCTGAAAAATGTCACGGGTTTTCAGGAGCTGAAATTTCTCGGACCCGTAGTCAGTCCCCAGAGCGTTCAGCCACACCCTAAGCTAGCTGCCGTCGCAGAGTTCCCACGCCCTACGGACAAGAAGGCCGTCCAGCGGTTCTTGGGTCTCTGCTTATATCGTCGCTTTGTCGAGAGCTTTTCAAAGCTTGCATCTTGACACGATTAACGCGTCAAGATGCACCCTTTGCGTGGACCTAAGACCAACAGGAAGCCTTTGAAGAATTGCGAAAGCGACTGCAGACAGCTCCTGTACTCACACATTCCCATGACGAGACTGACACAGAAATCCACACTGATACGAGTAATGTACGTGGGGCTGTTCTCATTCAGTAGCAAGACGGTGCCAAACGAGTCGTAGCGTACGCGAGCCGCACCCTGAAAAAGGCAGAAGGCAACTATTCCACGACTGAAAAGGAGTGTCTGACAGTCGTTTGGGCCATCGTCTAGTTCCGACCCTACCTCTATGGCAGGCCTTTTCGCGTAGTCAGTGACCACCACTCACTGTGCTGGCTCGCGAACCTTAGGGGCCCTTCTGGTCGCCTCGCTCGCTGGAGCCTCTGTCTTCAGGAGTACGACGTCATGGTTGTGTACCGCTCTGGACAGAAGCACGGCGATGCTGACTGTCTCTCACATGCGCCCCTACCTCTGAAGACCAGCGACTTACAAGAATATTTCACATTTCTAGGCTTAGTCGTCTTTGTAGAGATGGCTGTTCTCCAACGTGCAGACAGTACATTACGCCCTCTGATCGTATATACCTTCAGGGAGGCGACACTGTTATCCCACCGCCGATGTCGCAAAGCCTCGCTTCCTACTGCCTATGGAACAATGTCCTATACAAGAAGAATTTCGACAACAGACGAGAAGCGTTTCTCCTTGTGGTCCCAGTTTCACTGCGCCAAGAAGTGTTGCACGCATATGTCACGACAACCCATGCGCAAAACACTTAGGCTTCACCAGGATATTAGCCTGCATACGACAGAAATATTACTGGCCCCAGCTATACTCATTTGTCTAACGGTACGTGCGCAGCTGCCGCGACTGTCAGCAATGCAAGGTCCCACCTATAAAGCCGGCTGTTCTGCAGCCCGTGGACCTTCCCCCAGCACCGTTTCAGTAATTGGGAATGGACCTCCTGGGACTGTTCCCTACTTCGTCAGCAGGGAACAAATGGATAGTTGTTGCAACCGACTACCTGACACGGTATGCAGAAACAGAAGGAATACCGCGGGGAACCACTGCAGAAGTTGCCACATTTTTTATCCATGAAATCATACGTCGTCATGGCACCCCTTTCGTTTTAATAACCGACAGAGGAATGCCATTTACTGCTGACCTACTACAGGAGATTGTCACGCTGACTCATACCGATCATCGTAAAACCATGGCCTATCACCCACAAACGAACGGCCTAACAGAGCGCCTCAGTGAAACCATAGCCAATATGCTCTCGGTGTATGTTGACGTGGAACAAAAGTTGTGGGACCAGATTCTACCATTCGTCACGTTCGCATATAATACCGCTGTGCAGAAAACCACCCGATTCATGCCATTTGCACTCGTTTATGGACACTGTGTTACGACCCCTTTGAATGCCATGCTACCGACATTGTCCAGAAAGCAGAAGAAGCTCGCGAGCTTGCTCGCACCCAAATCCGCAGCACGCAGAGTGCGCACGCACAACGATAAACAGTGGCCACAGGAACATCCAGTATGAACCAGCCACCTGCGTGTGGGCGTGGACACCTGTTCGTCATCCGGGGCTCTCGGAAAAGTTATTGCGATGGTACTTCGGTCCGTACAGAATAACGCGATGCCTAAGTGACGTGACGTATGAGGTTGTCTTTCATTCTACGAATGCCAGCTGAAGCCGATGTCGGCCGCGACCGGAAATTGTTCACGTTGTACGGATGAAGCCGTACTACGCCCGCCATGAGTCGGTCCTCCAACTAGTAACGTTGCCGGCCTTCTACCTGCTTTCCCATCTTTTGCTGATGCGATCTGTCAGGTAAAGCACACAGCCAAAAATAATTTTACCGACTGTCGCATGGGTGTGGTTTATGATTCCTTTTAGCTGCGGACCTTTTTATGTAAGGCAAACTGCGCGTTGTATTAATCAAAGATTAATTGAACATAGAGGTCGATATCATGCGGAATACCATCTAATCTATCTTTGCACTGCCAGGTCTGTAACTGCATGCCCATGTTAGACGAAAGCGAGATCCTTTACAGACATAAGAATGAAGAGACGCATTTAATGGTCGAGGCGTGGCATATCAGTATTAGTGGAAGTGCGTGCGTGAGTCAGCCGCCGATTGGCTTAAACAGAAAAGAGATTGAATGCCTTAGCAGTTGTCTATCGCGTAGACCGGCACGTGTAACCGTTTGACAGGTGGCGCTACCGTTCCTGAGCATGCACAGATAAGTTTTGTGTCTTCTTTCTTTTTCGCCTCTGTGCTCTGCTTCAGCTGTTAGTCGGCGTTCGTGTTGTTCACTTCTTCCCCTTGTGTCCGTGTCTTGCACGCCTCTTCTGACTATGGAGCTTGCCCATTTAAGTGCTATTCCAATAAAACTGGTAGGCAATCCTAATTCATGACAAGTTGTTTCATAGTGGCATTCGCACCATGGCATCGGTGTGACCCGGCAGCTTCCTTGTAGTGTACAAGGCCGGTGTGAACCACACGGCATTTCTATCTTGCTTTTTTTTTCTTTTTTACCTGTGACTCATACTCATGTATTACAGATTCATACCCACATATTTGAAGTGGGTATGAGTCGCACGTGATTGTAATTTAGACCACAAGGGCCTTCATTTTCATATATTATCCTGATTCTTAAATGCCTCTTTTATGAATGACCTATGTTATGATATCTATCGTACTTTTATTTGTTTTGCTACTTTAACTTATTTGTCATTGAATTTTGTAACAGGTCGTCGCAGGAAGTGA
Source organism: Hyalomma asiaticum (assembly GCA_013339685.2). Taxonomy (NCBI): domain Eukaryota; kingdom Metazoa; phylum Arthropoda; class Arachnida; order Ixodida; family Ixodidae; genus Hyalomma; species Hyalomma asiaticum. The sequence continues at coordinate 75,144,832 of CM023481.1, read as the reverse complement.
ATCGAATGTTCTGTACAAGATGCAAGAGTGGCACTTGGTGCTCGTGCCAATAATGAATATTTGCATAAATGCCAGGAAAGGGTAGTTAAATACGTAAAGCACACGAAGTGTGTTTGTTTATGTTCCATCTGTTTGCTTACTATTCATGGGAAGAAATCAGGGTCATGGACGGGGGTTAATGGTTAAGAGTGTGCTTGAGCAAATGTTGTCTTGTGGTGCTCCGCATGATGTAGCAGTGGTTTCATGTAGCATTGTTAGTCAGTACGCAAGAGAAATGTAGTCACATGTACTTTCTGTATGTGCAGTGGAAGATTGTGAAAGGCATGATGGATCTGAAGAGAAGCCATACTACATGTCCAAGGAGCTCATGAAGATCCTGGGAAAGCACAACAGGCTTCAGGAAGCAGACAAGTGATTTTAACTGCCTCACCACTTGCAGATATCGTGCTGGGATTAGTTCAGCTGCCTCATTTTGCTTTGCATTGACATGCACTCACGATTGGAGGGCTGTGGAGTGAGTCGAAGAGGATAGCTTTATTTTTAATACAGCTAACTTCTAATGCTTGGGGAGGGAAAAAGAAATAAAAACCCTTTTCATGCCACAAAGTGGGTGTCTATTTTTTCGTGCGCAACATTGTTTGTATTGGACATACCTTGTACAAGTACTGTGAGCAATTATTGGTCTTTTCTCCATCTGGCTTCTTTTTCACCCATGCTGGTGAAACATGAAAAAAAAAAACGCTGGGACAAAGCAGAGAAACACAGGATGAGCGCTCGTCCTGCGTGTTTCTCTCCTTTGTCCCGGTGCTTTTTCACGCTTCACCAGCATGGACCATTTCCAACTAGGCCAGCTAGCTGTATTGCTTCTTCTTCACCATCGACAGTGGCTTCTCACCTGGAGTCTAATTTGTGCCTTGGGGTGGGGTCATTTTTAAGCATTCTCGAGCTTTAATAAAAATGTTTGCATAACTACAGCCTGAAAGTACGAATAGTTCAGCTGGGTGACATTCAACAGGTGTTGCCATTTTGATGGCTTCGTATTACATTGATGCTTGGCCACTCATTGAAAAGCTGCCATTCATATCTTATTCTTATGACTGCGCACTGAGAATGCATGACTTTTTAATGCTGACACTTGCACATGTCCTAAAAGCTCATAAAATTTAAATTCTGCGCACACATTGCCCTGCTGTCGAGAGTAATCTTTAATATTCAGTGTACTCTGGAAAAATATGCCAGTTTCTCTGTCCCAGTTTCTTAGGTAACCTTACCAGTTCCACGGCGAACACGCTGGGTATGTACTGTTTGATACTGCAACTATTATGATGATATGCTGCCTTATGTAAAATATTGACCTGATTGGCCCAGCCGGCAATGTTCGAAGGCATAGAGCCAACCGATTGGTCTTGGGGCTGAAAATTGCTGTGTATGGTAGTTTGGGCAAGAACAGTGAGTGATACCATATTCGCCTCACCACTACTTGTCACCGCACCACTACCTGCCCCAGGATCGTGTGCGAAGGAGCTGAGCTGGCCGGGCAGCGTGATTCTATTGCAGAGACGACCTGCGACCAAGCAGATGGGAACCTTTGCAGCCGCGTGCCCATAGGCTCGCGCGCGGAAGTGGACGTCAGCTACCGCCGTGCTTTCGTATCGGCATGGGCGTTGCTTGTATGTGTGGCAAAGCAGACGCAAAAGTGCCAAGGCTAACCCTACTTAGAATATGAGGCATGTCAATAAACTTCAGGTGCTTCGAAAGAGATGATGCGCGTATGTGTTCAGATCGCGCGGTGCTTCAGAAGACGCTGTGCATGGCTGTGCGCGATCGTGTTTGATATCGCCACGTCCACTACGCCGCAGCCGTCGCAGCACTGCGCTGATCGGATCGGCACGTACGCTACGCGTGGGCCGTACTACGCGCCTCTCAAGCAGATACAGGAAGTCACAGTCAATGAAAACGTCGGGATACTGACACTCAGAATTTTTTTTTACTCTTCAAAACACCTGCCAAAGGTGCGCTCCCCTGACTCAACACGGCCACTAGCGTTAATAGGGCAGCCAGTGCATGCGGGCTAGCAGCCCTCGCGTACGCGCACTAACAGGGCTCGGCATATGCAACATACATCTACTTACTTATTGATACTGTGTGACCATAAACGTGCCTACATAGTAGGTCATGCTCCAGTTTTGAAACTCGCGAAGGCAAAAGAAAGTACTGAGACTGGGTAGTGCGTATGGCACAATACGGAACAACTACAATCTCAACTTGTTCGCGTGTGGTTCAGCTTCGAACGCCCCCCCCCCCTTCCCATGCACACACATACACACACTTGTGTTTTGGGCGACTTCGTGATCCCCTTAGCCTTTACTAAAGTGTCCGCAGTGCTGCTTGATTCATTCACACATGATCCCACAACACAGGCCAGTCATCCCACAACAGAGACCTGCACTGCGTCGAAGGTTATGCTCCCCTGCAAAAACGGAAATACTGCGAAATGGATGAGATGAAAGGTGTCTCATATCAAAGCATAAACAGGAGAGTAGTTCAGAAACCACATACTATATACTATCTCCTCAATGAGCACTTTATCTCGTTATGTCTTTGTTCCAGCTTGAAACGCAGATTTCGGAGAATATAAATGCCAATGTTATACGTCGTGGACGTTACTTGACACCATGCCTGCACGAGCGCAGCTGTTGGCAGCACTCGAGCATAATTATTTTGCGCTACACAGTGCAAATGCGATGCTAAGGAAGAATATTTTTCACCACTATACAAATTTGCTTTTCCGCGGGACATGCCCCTGAATTGCTTTTCTTACCTCGTCCGCAGTGACGCATGGAATTTCAGTGTCCTGATCGACATCTATTACCCTCATGGTGCGGAGACTTGTATTTGAGTTGCCTAGTTCAGAATAGAAGTTCTCGGCCACCTTGGCTATATCACTGAAGTTAGTAACGCTGTTGCACTGCCTATCTTTCACTGCATGCTTTATATTCTTTCCCGCACCAAGCCTCTTTTTAGTTGTTTTGATGCTGACTCCTTTTTTGACGGCTGCTTCTATTTCACTTTATGGTTACGTATGTTCCTGACTCTACTTTTATTGATGAGCTTAGCCAGCTCAGCAAATTCTATCCTATCTCTTGAGTTAGTTATTCTCATCTGCTAGCATTGTTTGATTTGTACTGTAAATTAAGGGACATTTAGTAGATTCAGAGAGCTTATTTACAGCTTGTCTCAGTGCTTTGCCCCCTACTTCGATCGCTGCTGCGGTGATCAGCTTAGTAATGTCTTCGTTCACCTTCTCTATGTCCTCATTTTCTTCCTGCCCTAGAGCCTCATGCTTGTTCTTAAGTGCAATTCTGAATTCTTCTGTTTTTGCCCTGACGACATCGACGTTGGCCTGCTTCCGCGTGATTAACTTTGTCCTTGCTTGCTTTAGATTGAGTGTTATCTTCGCCCTTACTACTCTGTGGTCGTTAATTCTGACCTTATTAACCACTTCTGTGTCTTGTACTATACCCAGATCAGTGCACATTATGAAATCTATTTCGTTTTTCGTTTCTCCGTTGGGTTTTTTCCATGTCCACTTTCTGTTCTTACGTTTTTTAAAGAAAGTATTCATAACATGGAGGTGATTTGGTTCTGCGAATTCCACTAGCATCTCTCCTCTGCTGTTTCTATCACATTCGCCGTAGTTCCCGGCCGCCTGTTCTCCTTGTAGTTTCTTCCCTGTTATCACGTTGAAGTCCCCCATAACAGTTGTATATTGGGTGTGTACCTTCTTCATTGCCGTTTCTACATCCTCATAAAACTGTTCTACAACCTCGTCATTGTGGCTGGTCGTTGGTGCATAACATTGTATTAGCTTTAGTTTGTATCGCCTATTTAATTTTATCACGATACCTGCTACCCTTTCATGGACACTATACAGGGTGTCCCACGTAACTTGAGCCAAGAATTTGAAAATGAAAGGCACTTCAGAGGAGAACTGAACCAAACGTATACTATTCGTACTGGTCTATAGATACTCAGGTTATTTTTTATTTCCCCCTAAAGTAATTAGTTAATTATTTTTAATTAGCTAACTCCTTAATTATGGGCTGAGAACCCAAAATATGAACACTGAGCTGTAGAGCACCTTCATAAACCACCGACTGAATTGTTTCCTGTACGATATGTCTTACGGTGTTAATTTTTCCGCATTCTAAAGAAAGCCCGCGAAATTTGAAAATGAGCCACGTGACGGACCGCGAGCGCACTGCTATAGTGCTGGTCTCAAGCGTGCAACCGGTGAACAAGGTCGCCTGCGGCTGCCACGGGGAAGCGACATGATGCTTTGAAGGTGGTCGATGTTTGGGCGTCCGTCTTTGGTTCAATGACGGTGCAAATTCACACTGCTGGCCGAGCGCTGCCGCGGTGGTAAAGTGCTCAATACTGCGAGGAAAAAAAACAAACAGCAGTTTGATTCTGATTCACGAAGATCAAGAAAACAGAAGATCAAGAAGATCAAGAAAACAAGAAAATAAAGCTATTTTCTTGTTTTATTTATCCGTCTTGGACGCTTATCTCGGCAGCGCTCGGCCAGCAGCGTGAATGTGCAGAGCAAATGAATAGAGCACTTCTTTATGCAATGTTTCCTGGCCTGTAATAGCAGAAATCAAGGAAAGCTACATGCCATGCTTATCTTTGCTATTATAGATGTGCGCTTCACCACAATACACATGTACAATATATTAATGCAGATTTGTTTTCTTTCTTTGTTACAATGCAACGCCTTTGCCCTTTACTTTTCCTTGATGTTATTTTAATTCATATATGAAGCATATATCCGTTGTTTTAAACACACACAGGAGACATGAACACTGATGACATGAGTGGCACATTTTGGCTTTGGCAAGTGCCAGGTAACTCTGACTTCTACTATGAAATTTTGCTCTAATTTGTGTAAGCTGTATGTAAGTTGCTGAAGTATACCATATTGTAAGCGCTAACTTCGAAGATTGTTTTTCTTTTTTATAGGAGGATGAAGGTTTAGAAGTAAACAAAACCATAAGAAAACAATCTTCGAAACAGCGATAGAAGTAGCGGGTGAAACAACAAAGCAAGATATAGGCAAGTTGTCCCAATCTACTAAGGACTCAATTTAAAAAATTCCAACAAATCAAAGTGACTTCGTCAAAAGATAAAATAGAATTCACAGAACTATAAAAGCTGATCAGTAAATCCAATACCCCTTGATTGTAGTCAGCTAGTCTGGCTTCACTTGAAAGAGTTCGCGTGTTAAGAGTGGCTACGTTTAATTTCCAATGGTGGCCTGTCCTAGTCCAGAGGCTTTCTGAGTCTTTTGTTCCTATCCCCGTGTGGTCGCATCTGCGACTAGAAGCTCCGTTGATGTCTCCATCGTAGGTCCAGGGTTTGGATGGTTCGGTCACTTAGGAGGTGCACTGGAGAAGACGGCATAACCGTCGACTTGATCAAAGATGGAGGAGACTTCCTAACTAGAAAGCTTGCGACACTATACACACAATGCCTAGAAACTTCAAATGTACCAGTCAGCTGCATAAACGCAAATATTACGTAAGAAGGGAGATGTTAAAGACTTGAGGAACTACAGGTCGATCAGTCTACTCTCAGCACTTTACAAAATTTTCAGGAAGGTTTCACAAACAGAATAAGGGTCACACTTAAATTTAATCAACCAAGAGAGCAAGCAGGGTTCAGGAAAGGATACTCCACCATAGGCCACCTTCATGTGATCAATCAAGTGATCGAGAAGTCCGCGGAATACAACAAAGCCCTCTATATGGCTTTCGTAGACTACGAAAAGGCTTTCGACTCAGTAGAGATACCAGCAGTTCTAGAGGCATTACGCCGACAAGGAATATGCGATAGCGACATAAACACAACAGCCAACATGTATAAAGATTCTACGGCCACCTTACTCCTCAAGAAAAGCAGGAAAATCTCAATACAGACAAGGAGATACAATTTCTGCAATGCTGTTTACTGCATGTTTGGAAGAAATCTTCAAAAGACTAGACCGGGACGAGACAGTGTAAGGATTAACGGCGAATATCTAAGTAACTTACGATTCGCAGACGACATAGTACTCTTTAGCAATGATGGCGACAAACAGCAAAAGATGATTGAAGACTTAAGCTGAGAAAGCTCTAAGGTAGGGTTAAGGATGAACATGCAGAAAACAAAGGTAATGCTAAGTGGCACAGTGAAAAAACATGGCTTCACAATCGAAAACCAGACATTAGAAGTCTTAGAAGAATACCTATATCTAGGACAGCTGCTGACAGGAGAACCTGCCCATATAAAAGAAATCTACTGTAGAACAAACATGGGTTGGCACGCGTACGGGAGACATTCCCATCATGAACCTACCACTATCACTCAAGCGGAAACTATATAACTACTGCATATTGCCAGTACTGACAGGGGCACAAACGTGCAGAATTACGAAGAAGCTCGAGAGGAAGTTAACTGTGCAGCGGGCGATGGAAGGAAAAATGATAGGCTTTACATTAAGAGACAGAAAGACAGCCGAGTGGGTCAGAGAACAGACGGGAGTCGACATAATAACCGACGTTAACAAGAAAAAATGGACATGGACAGGCCACGTGATGAGAAGGATAGGTAACTGATGGACAGTTAGAAGGACGGAATGGATACCAAGAGAAGGCAAGCGTAGATCGCACATCAACACGAGGGCACTGCGGATGAGCTCATAAAGAGCCTGAAGGACAGATATCTCACCAAGCACCCGAAGCCCAATCCGTACCCGTGCTATGAAGGAGCGGAAAACCCGGAATTAGACCAGGAATTCGATATAGCAGAGACATGCCACGCCATCAGACAACTGAAAACTACGTCAGTGGCCGGTCCCGATGGCGTGTCTAACAAAACCCTCAGAAATGTCGATCTTAAATCGGTCACGGCCCTTACTAAGCTAATCAAGTACTGGGAGAAGGGGGATATTCCTCAAGAATGGAGACACGCCCAGAATCATATTCATCCCAAAACCAGGAAAACAGATGACCATTGACAATCTCAGGCCCATTTCTCTAACGTCTTGCTAGGTAAGCTCATGGAGCACATGGTCCTAAACAGGCTTCAAGCGTATGCGGAGGAAAACGACTTTCTCCCAAATGAAATGATAGGCTTCAGAGCGCACCTTTCAACACAGGACATCATGCTCCT